>JZKD02S1916640.1:11286-25318 GCA_000966675.3 Picea glauca
CGATCAGGGTTGAGTTTCAAGAGCAATTCCATATCTTTATCAATGAAAAGAGAGAGAGATTATAGCTACAATTGAAGGGAAAAGGGTATGTGGATTCCATAAACCTAGAATATTACGGAATCCACATACCATTTTCCATAGAATATACTAACTAGATCCAAAAACCAAAGACATGAAATATGGTACTACACATATTATAATATATTATCAAGGAAAAAACAAGCTACATGAAATTTGGATATTTGAACAAAAATTTACAAGTTAAATGAGTACATCAATAAAAAATAACATACTAACCTTGAAAGTTCAAAATATGAGCTATGTATATCGAGAATTGGATTTGTTCAACTGGTGGGTGACGGAAAAAATAAACAGCTCAAACAAAAGCCAAGAACAGTGTCGCAACTATGGCAATTGTGTCACAAAGTCTCTTAAAGTCATGTATATATAGATCAAATAGTCAACTAGTCGTTAACACCGACCAATGAAATAGGCAAACTTTTCATCGCTATTGCCACGAAAGTTCGTTGTTATTGTGACGAAAATCCCGACTAGGCTAAAATAATATTTCCGTGGATATTGCGACAAACTTTCATGGCAATATCGATGAAATTCCCACCCTATTTAAAAAAAAGATGAAACTAATGGAAGTGTGGAAAATTTTCGTGGAATAATCCGCCCATATGTAGTAGTGTCTTCTTCTCTCGATCTCTTCCCTCCATGCGCACCCAGCTGCAGGGTTGATCTTCGCACCTAGTTGAAGATCTTACAATACCATAAGGCCCTCTTACTCAACTCTTCTCTCTCTCACAACAATAATCACTCAGAACAAAATAGTACAACTAGATCACACAAACTTGAACCTCAACTAACTCTCTTCCCTCATATAGGTTCTTATTTATACATTGAAATCACTCACTGACATCCTTAGTTCGAAACCTAGGTGTCTAAAACCCTAGATACCAAAACCCTAAGTGTCTAAAGCCCTAGGTCAACTTGACCCGTGTTTTCAGGGCTTCGCCAGCCTATCTTTCCTTCCTTCTTACACGGTGCTCCAAAGCATCTAACGATGGATTTTTCTTCTTGTTGAGTCATCCACGGTCCTTCTTCCTTGTTGACCTGTCATCCTCGATATCCTCGTCCAATGGGTTTATTTCTCGGGCTTCTCTCCGTCTTTTCTGCTCTTTTGCTCACTTCGACCCAGTAACAGTCACTGTGTCTTCCACGAAGTTCTCATTTTTCCTTTTCTCCCTTGTTCTTTGCTTTCTTTCTCTAACCAAGGGCCAACAACTTTCACCGATTTTCACATTTAGGACGGACTATTATTCCATTTGGTCCATCTCTGTGTTCCTACAAGAGAGTGTGGAAAGATGATTTGGGAATCCCATTATAGTAAGATGGCAGGACATTTTGGCATGGAGAAAACTGTTTCCGTTCTTCAGAAACATTTTTGTTGGCCAAAACTTTGACAAGACATTAGCAAGTATATCATATCTTTCACTACATGTGCCATTTCCAAGCCAACCATCAAGAAGAAAGGCTTATACACCACTCTTCCTACTCCCGAGAAGCCTTGGGAATCCATCTCAATGGATTACATGTCTGTCCTTCCATCCACCAAGTAAGGCAATGACTGCGTATTTTTCGTCATTGATCAATTTTCAAAGATGGCCATCCTCATAGCCTACAAGAAGAATATCACAACGACAGATACTGCCAAGATATTCTTCGAACAAGTGTGGTTCCATTTTGGGATACCACGGACCATCATCTTTGACCGGGACAACATGTTCCTCAACACATTTTGGTCAAGTCTCTGGTCACTGCTGGACACTAAGCTCACTAAATCCACTGCTTTCCACCCCCAAACACTAACAGAAGAACAAACAAAGGTCAGCAATTAGATGATTATGCACATCCTGTGCATGTACAAATCTAAGAATCCACACACATGGGATGAGAGTCTCCCATATGTTTAACACAGTTACAAAAGGGCTCTCCATAGCTCCACCGACCATATCTCATTTCAGGTGGGGATGGGATTCCAACCCTTGGGTCCCATTGATGTTGCACTACCTCTTGCAACCAAACATACAGAATCTTCCCATGTTCAGTATGATACTGAAAAATCCACCAGATTCATTGAGAGGATTCAACACATCCACCAATAGGTCCAAGAGATTTTGCAGAAATCCAATGCTAAGTACAAGCAACGCCATGATCAACACAGGGTACCACACCAGTTTCAGGTTGGATACAAAGTATGGTTACATTTGCAGAAGGAGCATCTCACGGGGCCCCATCGGAAGCTCCACCCACTTCATTATGGGCCTTATATTATCACCAAGGTTGTGGGTAGCAATGATTTTGATCTCAACACCCACCCTTCCTGGGCCTACACCTAGTGTTCAATGTGGACCTCCTTCAACCATATTTTCCACCATTATTGGACACCTCAAAGATCACAGAACAACTAAAACCAACAAAGCTCAACCTTGACTGCATGGAACTAACATCCATTGATCATATAGTGGACACACAGGTCAAGGGCACTCACCATCAAAGGATCTAGCATTACAGAGTTGTCAAGGCAGGGCAACTCCTACACCAAGGCAAGTGGCTTACTCAGGGATAAATCCAAAATAAGTGTCCTCACCTGATGGGGGAACTCAACACAATGGAGGCCATTTCTTCCTAAGGAGGGAGGATTGATCCATGTGGATATTGGTGGACACCCACCTATTCCAACTGGCTCCTCTTGTCTATTTTTAGTTCAACATATTATTTTGTACTTCTTTGTAATTGTGGGTTCTACACTTTTGGGTCTATTTGAAGCCCTACACATTTTCCATGTGGATATTAGTGACCTCTCACCTAATCCAACTGGCTTATTTTGTATGTTTTCATGTCAGCACATATTGTTGTACTTCCAGGGTCATTTTGGAGCCCTAAACAGTGTTTTTTTTCTCGCCACAATCAAACTATAGAAGAAGTTAGATTTTGATGGCGTATTATGTATTTATCTGAAAGACCTTTCCAATGGGCTATCACATGCCTAAAATGGAGGTTGTATGCAAAAGTTACAACCCCGGGAAGTTGAGGTACCAACTTACCCATAGGGGCCCACATGAATTTTGGCGTTTCACCTCCTAGGGTTAGGTTTTTGGATGTATATGGTTTTGAAATTAATGAGTTATATCAAAAAGGCCTTTAGAGCCTCATTGTAATCATTCTTCTCAAACGAATGTGTGTAGCAGCCACATCTCTTCTCAAAGATAACTAACACCATTCGAGCAAGTGTTTTAGTTTTACAGTTTCATCCTATTTCATTTATTCAATAGAATATATTGTTCACTGCATATCTGTGTTTTTCTTCATATCTTTGGGTTTATTGTATTCAGTTTGTTAATTAGTTCGTTCCACTCCTAAATCCAAATCAATCAATTGGTTGGAAACATTTTGTATCTAAGTTTCCAATTCGTACTTACCTTGACATATCCTTTGATGTCGTCCTTGTTGTCCAATACATGCAATAACTCCATGAAATCCATTGGAAAGTAGCGAAGTAGATACATTTTTATATCTAGGGTATAGTTCATTTTGATAGACAAAAAAATTCAAGGAGCACTCCATAATTAGTTGGTTTTATAGATTTTAATTGGATTAGTGACCCTGATGATTGAAAGTCTATCGTAGGATATATTTTCAACCTTGGTTCTGAACTTATCACTGGGGCTTGTAATAAGCAAAGTGATATTGCTCTTTCTTTAGTAGAATCCATGTATCAAGCAGTTGTTCATGCAAGTCAAGAAGTCATGTGGATTTAGCAAATCCTTTTGAGTTTGGATTCCAGCAACAACATCTGACCACACTTTGGTGTGACAATTAGAGTGCCAATTAGCTCATCAAAGATCCAATTAAACATTATCATAGTGAACAAATTTTCCTACACATGCACCTCATTAGGAAGCTTATTCAATACCTCCTCCTTAAAGTGCTCTATTTCCAAACAAATGATTGAGTTTCTAACATTTTCACGAAGTCTCTCACAGTAGCAAAGTACCTAAAACTTCGATTGATGTTAGGTCTTCAAGAATTTTTCATTAAGGTGGGTAGGGTATGCTTTAATGAATCCTTCCTTATCCTCTTGTCACTTTAATCCTCCAATCCCATCACAAGTTGTTCTTAATGGGACCTGTTAGGATATTTAGGTATTAGGATTTAGTTAAGGTCAACTTGGTCTAATGTAATATTAGGTTCAAGTGTTCTTTTAGTGTGTTTCCCTAGTGTGCTTTTATACTTTACTAATATGATGGTCACAATCACGTCCCACATGAGTGATCCTATGATTCAAACACCTTCTTGATATTAACAACACTTGATCTGTGGATTAATACATAATTGGTCCATGATCTCCATTTAAAGAGCATGGATGGACATTTTTCAATGATCAATTATGAGAGATGTTTATGTATGTTTATGTACTTTACTCATTTTTGCATTAATATATTTCCTCAAGTGGCCATGTTGGATGTGGTCATGGACTATTTCCCTCTTTGAAGTTTTTAACCACGTAAACATCGATGTATTTATATTTGATCTATATGTGTGAGTGTTTTTTTCTGAAAGTGTTCGACCTATGTGAACCTACCCTTCTTTTCAAACAAAATTAAGTAATTTTTTTGGTTATAAAAGTTTACGAGGTCCATTCTTGACCCTAAAGTTCTCCTAGTGAAGAACTCAATGTCCATGTAACATATTTGCACCAAATGATAGGAATAAGTGTCAATCATTTGAGCATTCCTTTTGAATTTAGTTAACCTCCCCCCCTGTGGATTTAATCTTTTCTTTGAGCTCATCTCTCTCTGATCACTCATCAACCTTAGATAGTAAAAAGGTCATGCATAATCCTTGTATCTCAGAACTAAAACATGGTGTAGCAAAGGCCCACTTTGTTACCAACCTTGAGAATTAGGATTTGCATGGATGAAGATGAAGAAAAGATACAAAAGGATATGCTTGAAGAATTCCTTCATGGATTATGTTTCTAGACATTTCTGCATGTTTTTAAATATTTGTTTGAACTATTCTTTTCTCACAAAACTTATAAAAAATTATTGATTGGGAAATCAAATGCTTGATAGTTTTATGATTAAAACTTTAACTCAAATTAATGTAAGATGCTCTAATTTTAAGTTTATTTGTTGGTAAAATGTTTCTAAAGCTCATTATAACTTTGTTATTAGGTGTAGGTTTTAATGATAGTTATCAAATGAGAAGTGGTAGGTTGTTAAAATATTTTTTGTAATGGTTTGGGTGAGATAAGTAAATTGATGTTTACATAATTTGTTTTTCTTTTTGACATATCTTTATGATAAAAAATAACAGAGTTTTTGGATACATATGGAAGATGGCTTTTGTCCATAAATATCATGTAGATATAAAAAAAAATCCCTATTTACACAAGTGTAGTATAATGTTGTACAAACATATTTAGATGTGCTCCTTTTGTTGTACTAATAAAAAGATACCATTCTTTCCCAAGAAAAAAAATGCCCATCAATAAAAATTGTTCAAAGTCATACATCTATGACCTATATCCTATTACTCTAATTAGTTCACTTAACATTCATTATTCTAAGATTTTTGACTAAGAAATGCATCTTTATTTTATGTTTGATAGAAAAACAAATTCAAAGAAATTCATCTATGACCCGTCTTCAATTATTCTGAATAGTCCATTGAATATTCGTTATCAAATAAATCTAAATTATTTTTGTAAGTCTAATGCATATTTTTGTAAGTCTTATTGTGAAGTCTAATAAAATATATCAAAAAATGGATTATACTTACAAAAATATGATATCATTTGTGATATTGTGAAAATATGATACAGTTGTTGATATAATTTTTGTAAGTCTACTATGAATATTTTTGTAAGTCTAATATGCATATTTTCACAAAAATGGATTCTAATAAAAGATTCATAATTATATCAACAATTGTATCATATGTTCTACAATAAATAAGCCTTCACAATATTATATGCATTAGACACTCCCCAATCTCCATCTTATTATGAGCAACAAGGTTATTTGCAACTTGTATCACACTCTAATTATCACAAAATATAATAGTCAATGTCTCCACTAGAAAGCAAAGCTCACCAATTTGTAAACTAATGTGGATATTCCATTGGAACAATTCGTCACAATAGATCTAATAAATAATTGAAATATTTACTATTAAGGTTATTCTTCCTTTAGATCTCATAATCATGATCATTGGTTTTCTTCTTAAATAATGTATGAAATAGTTCAAATGTGAAAAATAGAGAACATAAATAAATACACTCACCATCCACAAATAAACAAAAGATATGACCTGGGAAACCCAATATGGGAGAAAACCCAACTAGAAGGTGAGGTTGCTCTGCTCTCTTTTCTCTGGTATAGAAATGATGCAAGTACAAAGAAAGAGGCACATCTCTGTGGAGTTTCATTTGACCTATGGCATGCATGGATGCTATAGAATCTCTCCTCCTCTATTGTTCTCACAAAATACCACTCTTAGATGTTTTTCTTAGCTATGGAACAAAATAGACTGCAAAAGAATGGAACCCCTTCTCCTCCTAGTGGCCCGATATTTAACATAGTCTGATAGCCATCTAGGGGTAGGTTTTTTACTTCCTCAACACTCAATTGTGATAGGGTTTTGAACCTTCTATAATATTATTGAAATTACATACGTGGCTAGACCCATGTGCATGATTAATGGGGGTTGATGTGGCATCCTCTCATACAATGGTGGTCAACACGAAAGGTCAACTTGTGGGAGGCATAACGTTTGCATATGAACTTCGATTGACGCACGGTCTGGACCATTGGAAAGGTCTCAGAGTGAAGAACACCATCAATGGGTTGTGCACATATTATGGGTGCCATAACCCACAAAAAATGTCATTTAATGCCTAAAAATGGCTCCAGACCCCAATTTTCTAAACTAGGATCGTCTGCAAAAATGACCTTGCAAGCAGATTCCTTCAATTTTTCCACTCTAAAACATTGAGATAGATGAAAAATAATATAATGATCCGATATGGATCATACCTCCCCATTTAAGGAGGATTTGGGTCCCCAAAATATTTACTGAATGAGGTGAGGAATTTTTTCCTCTACCTTCTCCTTGGAGTACCACTTTTCTTTTCTGGAAGTTGTCCTTTCAACCCAATATACCAAAGGTCATTCCGCCATTGTCTTGTAGTTCTAGATCGCTTTTGCAAAATTGTTTCCTCTACTAAATCTTCTTGAGCATCTAGTGCTAAGTCCTCTATGGAAGGTAGGACCTGCTCATCCTATTGATTCAACATGGAAGACTCACAAAGTTTGAGATTATCCACATTCACTACTGAGTAATTTCACATGTATGGGGGTAGATTGAGTTTGTAGGCATTATATCCCACCTTTTCCAATACCTCAAAAGGACCATACCGTAGATCCTTGATCTTCTTACCAGGAACCTGTAGCCTTTCCTTATTCAATTGTAACCACACTCTTTCTCCCACTCTAAATGTTCTCTCTATTATGTGTTGGTCATGTCTAGCCTTGTACTTTTCTCATGATTTCTTCAGTGTCTCTTGTACTTGAAAATGGAAGTGCCTAATATTCTCAACAATTTTTTTTTGCTTTTAATGCATCTCTTGTGAGGTCCTCCCTCACTCCTCCTTGTTCTCCATAAACAACATCTAAGGGTGAAGGTGGAAAATTCCCAAAGCAAGTTCCAAAAGGTGACTTGCCAATAGAAGTGTGCACTGCTCTATTATAAGAGTGTTGTATAGAGATCATATTTTCATCCCAAGTATTTGGATGCTTCTAATTATAACCCCTCAAAAGCTGCACCAAATTCCTATTGACTACTTTCTTCTACCCATTTGTCTATGGATGGAATGTTGTAAACCTCTTCAACTTAGTGTCCATCTTCTCCAACAATGTAGTCCAAAATGCACTGAGAAATCTGGTATCCCTGTATGAGATGATGCTCCTTGGTATCCCAAAGTGCACCCAGACTTGTTCAAAGAACAAGTTTGTTGCTTCCTATCCCTTGATGGTCTTTTTAAAAGGCATGAGAATGCACATTTTTTTGAACCTGTCAACTACCACAAATAAATAGTCATTTCCCTTCTGTGTGGTTGGTAAACCTCCCACAAAATTATTGGAAATTCTTTTCCAAGGTCGAGTGGGTACATGTAAGGGATGGTATAGACCTTGCTTCCCGTTTTTGGACTTGTTGAGACAACAAAGTATACATCCTCTAATATATTGTGCTACATATTCTTACATTATGGGCCAATAGGCATACCTCTATAAGTTGACAACTGTCTTCCCAACACCAAAATGTTCTGCAACCTTGGAGGTGGCCTCTCTGATAAGATGGAATTGTTAACCTTTAGGAACACAAAGCTTGTCGAGCTTGTCAATATTGTAGAGTAAAACATTTTGGAAATGATAGTAATCCTTTCCATCACCTTCTTCTATATTAATTTGGCAATGTATATGTTGAAGCACCTCCTTGAAGTCCTCATCCTCTGTGTATGCCTCTTTGTATGCATCATGGGTAAACGTCTCCATGTGCATCAAAATTCCCAAAGTTGTAATATTGGATGTGGGTGGCCATGAAAGCATGTATGCCAACTTATTTGTTCTACCCTTATTATACTTGATGAATAGATGAAATTGTTGTAAAAACCCCATCCACTTGTAATGCTTGGTTTGTTGTAGCTTACTCTAGGCCTGCAAACACTGTAGTGGATGATCATCTTTGTGGATGATGGTCTCCTTACACATGAGATAATGCTTCCAATTTTTGATATCTTGTACCAAGGTATAGATATCCTTGTCGTAGGTAGGGTAGTTGAGAAATTCCCCATGAAATACTTCATAATGACAGTAGATGAGCCTTCCTCCCTGCATCGGTATTACTCCCATGGCATACCCATTTGCATCTATATCCACTTCGAAGGGATTATGAAAGTTTGGTATTATGAGCACCGATGCTTGAATAATATTTGTTTTCAGCCCATCAAAGGCCTTCTATTGATTCTTCCCCCATAACAAACTCTTACCACTAGTTGTTATGGCATGGAGTGGTGCAACTACAACTGAAAATGAAGTTATGAAACTTCGCAAGTATTGTGTTTCCCCAAAAAAACTTCTAACTTCGATGACATTTGTAGGAACTGGTCATTTCATGATGGCCTCCATATTTGTGGGATCTATCTTGAGCTCCCCTCCATCGATCACATACCCCAAATACATCAATGATTGCTGATCAAACTCACATTTCTTGAGATTGGCCAGTAGCCGATGCATTTTCAGAGTCTCTAACACATGCATAATATGTGATATGTGCTCCTCCCAAGTAGCACTATAAACTAGTATATCATTGATCCAAGTGGATATTGATGGCCACCCACCTATTCCAACTGGATCACATATAGTTTTCATCTTGGCAATTTTTTTCTAGATTTGTCGGGTCCTAAACTTCTGAGGCCGTTTTGAGGCCCTAAACAACATTTTTTGGGTCCGTCACAGTTACGTTGTATTCCTCGAATAGACCATTCCAACAGGTTATCGTGCGCCTAAAATGGAAATTGATGCAAAAGCTACGAACCCAGGAAGTTGATGTACCAAGTAACCCCATCGGGACCCACATGACTTTTGGTGCTTCATCTCGTAGGGTTAGGTTTTTGTATGTCTAAGGTTTTCTGATTACTTCTTGATGATCAAAAGGCCTAGAGGCCTCATTGTAATGGGATCAGACAAATGTGCATAGCCACCACATCTCTTCTCAGAAATTAGCTACCACCATTCGAGAAATATTGTTTTCATTGTGCATTTTACAGTTTCAACAGATTTCTTTATTGAATAGAAGTTAAGTTTCATTGTATCTTTGTTATTTTTTGTTGTATCTCTATGTCAATGTTATAGATCTGTGTTTCATTTCATTTTGCTCATAAATCCATATTAGTGGTATCAGAGCGGTCTGCTCTTCATTTGTTTCTTTGTGTATGTCTCCAATGAGGTAAAGGTATAAGCAGTTAGGAATCAAACCATTTGAGCCTATGTAAGATCGACCTCATCGAACCCGATGACTGCCCACGAGGGAAGAAAAGAGAGACGATGGGAAAGGAGATCCCTTTAAACTGTTGCTCAAGGAAGCCCTCGTGTGACAGAGGAATAAGATGATGCATAATTTTGCGCAAATCCTTCGATGACTACCAACAGGTGACACATCTTCCTCGAGAAGAGGCGTCGCCCACTTCAAGGTACAAATCAATTTTGATATTCCTATATTTTAAGTTCAGGTAGATGAAGATGTTGCAGACAAATGGTTAAACCTTCTAGAAGGGTATTTTTCTATCCATAACTTTTCCAATAGAGAAAATATTACTTTTGTGCTCCTCAAGTCCTTCCCCCATGTCAAAGATTGGTGGGATACTTTCTGTGAGAAAAAGGTAAGAGAGGAATATACATTATTTGTAGTCGCACCCACTTGGGGTTCTTTTAGGGATGTTATTAAGGAACAATACTACCTTTTTGAAAGTTATGATGACTTATATACAATATGGACCACATTGTGCAGGAAAGGGACCAAACAGTGCCAGAGTTCACCAATGTCTTCCATACCTTACGCACCAAGCTGGGTATCAAAGAATCTAAGTGACATCTGGTGCTCAAGTATCGCAGTGGTCTGTATAGATACATCCATACAAAAATGGAATTTATGGGCATCTCATCCTTGGGCGTGGTCTATCGATATGTTGTCAAAATTTAGTAGAAGCTTAAACAAAAGACACGATAGTTTGGGTCTGGAAACCCCTCATAGTAGAAGCAAGGAAAATGCAACCCAACCCGCAGAACAAAGGAAAAAGAAAGGATGGACAACCTCAAGACAACCAATCTAAGATACAAACAAATAAGGACAATGGGAATACAAAGAAAGACATTGGGAAGTGGTGTGAGTTCCATAAGAGCCCCTGTCATAACACCGTTGAATGTCACTCCAAGCAGTCATTGGTGGCCAAGGTGAAAGCATATGAATTAGATGGGGGTTCTGACTCTGAGTCAGAACCATAAAAAGGGAGACAGATCATTGATGCGAAACCCAATGTCACCGTTGTTACCGTCAATATCCAGCCCGGTGAACCTGATCAACCAAAATAAGGTGAGCGCCTCTTTCATTCAAATATGTGGGTGAAGGGTACTTCACTACACTTCATCGTTGATAGCAGTATCCAGAAGAACATCATCTCAGGGGAGGTCGTCAAGCCGTTGGATTTTCCAACAATACCGCACCCACAATCGTACACATAGGATGGCTCCCCCAAGTGAGAGATATTTGCATCAACCAATAGTGTCACATGCCTTATGAAATCAAACCCTTCAAAGATGAGGTATTGTGTGATGTCACCGCCCCTGAAGTTTGTGATGTTCTTTTGGTCCAACCTTATTTATGGAAACGCCATGCTATATATGAGTCTAGGCCTCATAATGTTATTATTACTTTGGGTGAGAAATTGTACATGATATCCGAGGTAGCCCCACCTACTGCCATTTCTTTCATATCTTCCAAGCAATGCAGGAAGGTCATCTCTCAGACCGGGAAGTTTATCTTCTTCGTGATTCGCGCTCAAAGTGAGTGGAAGGTGGTGGCTACATCCATGGCCTCCACAGAAGGTATCTCCTTGTAGAAAAATCAAGTGAATAAGGTTGTGAAATAATATAAATACATCTTCTCCTCGCCCACTAGGGTACCTCTACATTGTCAGGTCAATCATTCAATCAATATGACCCTTGGTGCACCGCTACCCAATGGGCTAGTCTATTTTTGATCTCTATCAGAAAATGAGGAAATCAAGCACCATATCCAAGAGTTGATCGAAAAGGGGCACATCTGACCAGGCTAATCACCTTTTGGAAGCCCAATTGTGCTTGTGCAGAATAAAGACGAGACCTGGTGAATCTTCATTGATTATCGGGCCCTAAATAAAATCATAGTAAGGAACTAGTACCCAATTCCTTAAATTGATGATCTCCTTGACCAGCTCAAGGGGGCCAAATACTTCAGTAAGATTGATCTGAATTCTGGATACCATTAGGTCCTAATAGAGCAGGCCAATGTATGGAAAAATGCCTTCAAGTCCAAAGAAGGTATTTTTTAATGGTTGGTCATGCCCTTTGGCTTGACGAATTTCCCGACAAGTTTCATGAGGATGATGGACAATATCTTGCGGCCTTTCACCAATTCTTTTGTGGTGTTGTATTTGGATGACATCCTCATATTCAACAAGAGTTGGGCGGAACACTTGCAACATATTTAACAGGTTCTGCACACTCTATGACAACACAAGCTATATGAAAATTTGGAAAATTTCTCTTTCGGCATGAACATGGTCCAATACCTAGGATACATTGTTGATGAGCATAGGGTGCATGTCGATCTAGCCAATATATAGGTCATTTGTGACTGGCCAACCCCAACCACACTCTACACGAGAGATCTTGGCTTCACCACGACTTATCATATGATGGGAACAAACACAACTGTCACTAATTCCCATATTCAGGATGAGTTGTCGTGCCATCTGGGCCATCTCTACGTCCCATGAAGCAAGTGAGTGAATCTGATTTGGGAAGTTCATTACAGTCGGGTGGCAGGACACTTTAGCGTAGAAAAGACAGTGGCGGGGCTGCAACAACATTTATATTGGATGAAACTTCGAAAGGATGTTAGCAAGTAAATCAAGTCTTGCACGACATGATGCTCCATTTCCAAACCGGACATTAAGAAACAATGCATGTACATCCCTCTGCCTACTCCCAACAGGACCTGGGAATCCATCTCGATGGACTACATGTTGTGCCTTCCTTCAACCAAGCAGGGAAATGACTGTGGTTTGTGGTGGTTGATCGATTTTCAAAGATGGAAATTTTGGTCGCATGCAAGAAGAGTATCACAACAGATGTCACTTCCAAGCTCTTCTTCGAACGAGTGTGGGTACATTTTGGGATACCACAAACCATCATATCACATCGAGACAGTCAGTTTCTCATCACATTATGGTCGAGTATTTGGTCACTTTTGGACACCAAGCTCACCAAATCCACTGCCTTCCACCTCCAAATGGATTGCCAAACCGAGGTCATCAACATGATGATCGTGCATATATTTCACATGTACAATTCCAAGCATCCTCGTACATGGGATGAGAGTCTTCCTTATGTTCAAAAAAATTACAAGAGATCCATACATAGCTCAACCGACCACAACCCATTTCAGGTGGGGCTGGGATTTCAACCATTGAGTCCGATGGATGTTGCACTACCCCTTGCGTCCACACAGGAAGAATCGTCCCATGCTCAAACCGAAGTCGACAAAGCCACCCAGTTCATTGAATGCATCCAATACATTCACCAACAAATTCAGGATATTTTTCAAAAGTCCAATTCCAATTACAAGCAATGCCATGATCAACATCGACTGCCACACTAGTTTCAGGTGGTAGATAAAGTTTGGTTGCACTTGTAGAAAGAACACCTTACAGGACCCCATCGAAAGCTTCATCCACTCCGTTATGGACCTTACACCTTCACCAAAGTTGTGGGTGACAATGGGGGAATGGGATACCTTTGATCCATATGGATTTTTGTGACCTCCCACCTATTCCAACTGGTTCATTTTGGCATTTTTCCAATTTGGCAGTTTTTTCCTAGTTTTTGGGTCCCTGACTTCCGAGTTGTTTTGAGGCCCTAAACAAAGTTTTTAGGGATCACCACAGTCAAACTTTGGATAGAGTAAAATTTTGACAAAAAAATGTGTAGTCCTTAGATAGTCCCTTCCAATAGGCTATCGTGTGCCTAAAACAAAGATCGTATGAAAAAATTATGACCCCAAGAAGTTGATGTACTAGCTTACCCCAACGGGGCCCACATGACTTTTGGTGCTTCATCTCCTAGGGTTAGTTTTTTGGATG
>JZKD02S1916640.1:42440-73050 GCA_000966675.3 Picea glauca
AAGGCAGAATGGCAAGGGGGGTCCAGAAACAATCCTCGGCCACGGATCTAGGTGCTCCAATCCCTGTCGTTGAAACCTGTGTGCCCTCATTCCGGACCCCCCCATTAAAGTAAGAACGATGAGGGGGGTCCAGGATTGGACCCAGTCCGTAGATCTGAGCGCGTAGATCATGGTCGCCCAGATTTGCGCTCATCTTAGCACAATGCACCCGTGTGTCATCCATGGTTGGATGGCTGAGATATTCAGCTTATCAACAGTCCTAGCCCTTTCAGAACTTCTTGCACCAGGGATTCACGATGCATCTCTTCCCCAATATCCCAACGGCTAAACTGCGAAACTACGGATTTGCGCAATGCATCCTTTGGATGGACGGTTCAGATTACTTTGGCGCTTTCACTTTGACTATCCTGAAAGGCCCCACTCCTTTCAATATGACCCTGGGTTATCACCATGGGCCAGGCTCCAGGGGCTTCGCATTTCGGGTTTCAGGGCTTTGCCTGGCCATGTGATACACTTGTTGTCAAGAACCTCAAAATGTCGACTCCTGAAATGTAGACTAGATGCCACCTGTCCCCACTGGATCGGACGGCCCAGGTTAAATCGTGGAATATGGGCACTTTTTCAATGGCCTCTGCTCTGTGTTAAACCCCGAGAAACTTCATGGCCCCAAACACCCAATGACCGTCGATCTTGGCCTCATGAAAAATCCTCATCGTTGAAAACAAAAATGCCAGCCTGCAAGCACTTTAAGCCCGAAACAATATTTTCTGAGATTTGTGCTTGGGTGTTTCTGGCTGCGACCTTTAAATAAAATGCATTTGATGGGATTTTAAACCCCATTTCTTCGCATTTTGCACCAAGGGCCCGAAACTAGAGAGTAACATCCCCCTTGCAAGAATTGGTGATAACAGTTACTAAAGTTCTTACCAATTTCTAGGTGGGTAGAGGGTGTATTGGTAGTATCCTAGAATGAGAGTGGAAATGAAGGGGTCATTTCAAACATAGTCCTTGAGATAGACACTCTAACAAAGTATACAATGTGTTTTATAGATTATCATATATAACACTAAAGAGATCAATATTTCAAACCCACATTACCATATCATTGCATAAATAACATGGGTTTGAAGGTAGATCTATGTTAATAAATAACATTTACATGGTGATTCTGATTTAAATCTCCCCAGTTTGAGTAAAATCTCACCATCAAGCCAAGTCTAAATATGAATGTGACTGTTGGATAAGGAGGTAGGGCTAACAAGGTAGTGATGGTTAAATCTATTAAAAAAGATTGAATTGTTGTCGAGAATAAAAGTGTTGATCTCCCACATGAGTGAAAATGCCCTAATTAGTTGCATAAACAAATTTTTAAGCTCAATGCTTCTTTTGTCTTTGGGAATGGCAAAGTATGTGGAAAATCTCTAATAAGTTTATAGACATAACATTGGTTAGACAACTCATTGCTTGTCACCTCCTACTAAATGTGAATATAGTCACATATAATATTGTAATAACTTAACCATGAATGCATAGTAGGAGGTGACCAGCAATGAGTTGCCTAACCATAACTTAATTCACATAGAGTGAGACTATCATTATTTATTATTACAAAATTTATATTCAATGCAAATCATTGGATGAACCAACCCCTCATTGTAAAAAAATAAAAAGAAAAAAACAACATTCTATTGTGAGTGAGTGGGTTAGTTCATTGTTTTAAATATTTCATTGGAAGCGAGGTTAATTATATAATTTCATTGCATTTGAATGAATTTCAATTTTTGTTTTTCCTTAAATTAATGCTTACAAATATTATAGTATATATGTCAATAGATTAAAGCTCGGAACAATGATAAATGGATAAATCTTAAAGGGATAAATGTTTGTGAAGAAATAAACGAGAAGAGGGATTTTGTTTGACAATCCATGCACAATGTACATGCTAGTAATTTAGAGAGAAAAAAACACACTTGGAATAACATTTGTGATAATAATAATGTAAATAGAATTCATTTTAATATCAATAACATCAAACAAAATCAAAAACATTGAATTAAAAAAATGTTTTTTTTTTATAATATTTATGAAATTGTAATTAGAATACACATTCATAGTAATGTCAAGAGCATCAACAATGAAGAAATAGTTGACCGTGAATAAAAATATCTCGCTCAAGAGCATCAACAATGAAGAAATAGTTGACCGTGAATAAAAATATCTCGCTCAAGAGCATCAACACTGAAGAAATAGTTGACCGTGAATAAAAATATCTCACGCACAATATATCTTGTGCATGCCAAAATTAGAAAATGCTTAACATATAAAATGAATTGAATAAAAAAATTATGTTTAATAATTTATTTATATCATTATATATCACTCTTTGATTGACAATGCACAAGGATAAAAAGATTGCGATGAAAAATTATTCAGGAAGAAGCTATTTTTTTCCAAATGAAAATTTCTCATTTATATTAAGCATAATATAAACTGTGTACATGTATTTTTCTTTTTTTTCCTCCGCAAGTCTGAGACCAAAATTACAATAACGATCTTATAGACAGAATTGTTTCAGATACTTCATAAAATAAGAAAACCTCTATGCAAAATCCACAAAAGTTTATCGGATAACTTTACATATCTGATAAGTATACTTTCCAAAAATCCTAGGAAGAAATAGATGCACAAGAGAAAATAATGTTGATGACTACTCAAGACACATTTAGAGCGGCATAAACATTGTAGGGCCCTTGTGGCCATCCACCCAAATATTATAAGTGATTTTCCCTCGATCGCTGTGAAAAGAAAGTTTTGATAGATAGTCAGCTTCTTGGTTTTTTTCCCTGAAAATATGATCAAAAGAGATGGAGCTAAAATGAGTGCATAAGTCGATGATTCTTTCTTTCCATGCTTCCAGGCTGGCAACTTTGAGATCACCTTTTTTCTTTAGTCATTCAATGACATAGAGTCCCCATGATGTGGATTTCATTAATAGTGAATCTTTCAGCTAGTGCTAAGGTAGACCAAGCTCCCAGGAGCTTTGCCCTTGTGTTGGAGTCTCCTCCACAGTTTAATGTCCATCTACAAACATGAGTATTATTTATTTTAATGATGCCCCCAGCCCCATACTGATTGTCGACTGGTTGATATGCCCCATTGAACCAAGCACAGATTCTTTTTTCAAGAATTGGAGGGTCTAAAAGCCGCGTGTTTTTTTGCTTGTGTGATTTCCAGCACTGGTCCATTGCACAGCAGGTGAGATAGACAACTCGATTGATAGAAGGGCTCGTTCCATCAAAGATGACCATGTTCTTTTCCTCCCAAATGTACCAGCATGCATAAGTTGGCAACGATGGTAGGCTATGATTTTGTTTGGCCCATAAGTTTAGGGAATCAGCAATAGTAGCACCATTATGGCCGCTCTCCAATGCCATCGCTTGTTTTAGATCCCTCCAAACAGACCTGGAAAAAATACAAGTTGGAAAAATATGTTTTGTGGACTCACCATGAAATTTACACAGAATGCAGATGCCCGGGCCTTGCCATCCACGCTTTTGTAGATTTTTCCATGAAAGGACTTTATCAGTTGCTAACAACCAGGAGAATAATTTTATTTCCAGGGGACAATCCCACTTCCAAAGCTTCTTTCGCCATCTTTCTTGAGTCTTTTCCCAAAGATAATTTGACATGGCTACATATGTGTTCTTCGACGTGATAACACCCAGCTTGTCTCCTCCAGTCTAGATCAATTCATCAGGCTTGTTGTCAAGAGAGATACCCGATTCTGCCAGAAGAGCTTTGTAGTGGTTCCATTCCTCACTAAGATTATGAGATAAAATCATATCTTCGCTACTAAGCCACCTCTTTCCTATTCCAGCACCAAAATTCTAGGAAGTTGCTTGGTAAAGGAAGTAAATGCTTCTTAAATTTAAACTATGTATAAGCTCTTTAGATAAAAAGGATCCTTGTCCCATGCCCAGAATCACGTATTTACCCAAAATGATAGAATGGCCTCTACCCGGTTTCCAAGCTAACCACCACATAATAATAGGTAAAGTATTGCATAAGTTTTTCCAGGTTTGTGAGACTTTTTGGCGAAGAGGATCCACATATCAAAGCTAGGTCCAGACTGGGAAGTGTGGATAATATTTATCTTTTAGAACATTTTGCCAAATCCCTATCTTTGTTAATTCTCTCCACATCGTGTTTGTTGCCAGCGTCCTACTAAACAACATGATATTGCGCAGGCCCCAACCACCATGAGACTTTGGCTTCAAGACCGTCATCCAGTTATAGAGATGGAACTTTTTCTTCTTTTTCCCACCTGACCACACAAAAGTAAAACAAATCTTACGGATGGTATTCAGAATCGAATTCGGAACATGAGCCAGAGCTAACCAGTACACCGGTTGCATTTCAAGAACTGCCTTAAGAAGCACAAGACGACCGCCCAAAGTTAACATCTTGTTTCCCCAATGGTTTATCCGGGACTCAAAATTTTCTATTAACCAATACCAGTCCGAGGCTTTGTAGTTGTCCAATTTAAGAAAATAACCCAGATAGTAAAAGACAAGATCCAAATCTTTGCTAGGAAAAGAAAAAACATCTGTGATGGCTTTTAGAGAATCAATATTTACATTTGAATGGAGAATAATAGATTTTTGAGCGTTTATAATCATCCCAGACACCTTGCAAAAGTCCTATAGAATGCCCTAAATAATCTTTCGTTCGGATAGCGAAGCTTTTGATAGAATCAGAATGTTGTCTACAAAGAGGAGCAGAAGTATATTAATATTTTTGGATACTTTTATACCTGAGAGAGAACCTTCGTCTTTTTCTTTGTTTAGTGCTAGACTGAGACCTTCCATCATCAAGATGAAAAGGAGGGGCGACAACGGACATCCCTGACGGAGACCTTTTTTGCAGCTAAAAAACATTGTGGGTTCACCATTTATTAATACAACATAGTTTGTGGAAGATACACACACCATTATCTAGTTCATGGTTTGGAGACCAAAACCACACTTTAACAGTATTAATCGAAGATAGTCCCAGTCAGCGCAATCATAGGCTTTTTTCAAGTCTAGTTTCAGGATAATTGACTTAAACTTCTTGTTTTTGATGCTATGTAAACATTCTAGAGCCGTCCCAATGGCATCTAGGATTTGTCTTCCTTTGAGGAAGCCCAATTTCTCCATTGATAAAGATTTTGACAGAATCGGTCTTAATCTATTGGCGATCACCTTTGCACCGAGTTTATAGCACAAATTGCAAAGAGTTATTGGTATGTAATCCATAAAGCCTAATGGATTATTGCCTTTTGGTATCATAGCGATGAAAGTAGAATTTATCGTGGTTTTCACCTTCCCCTTGATCCTGGAGTCCTCCACGCAGTCTAATAGGTCTTGGCCAACCAGATCAGAGAAAGAAAGGAATAACTCTCATGTCTAGCCATCTGGACTAGGGCTCTTGTCTTTTCCAAATGATTTCAAAATGCATAATAGTTGCTCCTTTGTAACAGACTGTTCCATTGATTTTGTATCTTCCTCACTAACAAAAGCCTCAAAGAGTCTGACCATATTTAATTGACTTATGATTGAAGTATGACCAACGTCATGGTAGAAAGATTTAAAATACTTTGAAGCTTCCTCCTTGATTTCTTTTTTTCCCATGTAGGTCGATCCAAAAACATCCTGAACCTCCCAAATAAATTTTGTATTCCGTCTGTAGCTTGCAAAATTATGAAAAAAAATTGTGTTCTTGTCGCCGCTCTTTATCCATATTTCTCGACTTTTCTGACACCATTGTTCCTCATCTGCTAGAAGTATTCTATTTCTAGCCTTTTCTAGATTTATCACTGACGAGTCACAATGACCATTTGAATTTCCATTAAACATCTTATCATATTTAACTGTCAGAGCCTCGTCTATCTCATGAAGATCACTAGTGTCTCTTATGTGTTTGTTCTTTGCCCATAATTTTACACAACTCTTTAGCTTTGTGAGATTTGCCACGAGTCTCAATTGAGCATCTTGGATGCTCGAAAATTCAGAGTCCTACCAAATGTTCTCTACCACATTAGCGAAACCTTCTTCTGCAATCCATCCTGGATTGAATTTGTAGGGGAAAGAAGCCTTTTGAAATCTCTGACCAAGTTCTAAACAGATTGGAGCATGATCCGATATGAAGGGGAGTTGTACCCATGACCTATACTTTTGTGAAGAGACAAGGATCTCCTCCGCAATATAGAACCTATCCAACCTCTTTGAGATACTTTCAGCACCAACTCAACCATTTTTTGGGGTTGGCAGTGGATTGTTTGGGATCACATCTATGAGAGAATGCCTTTGAAAAAGTGATTTAAAGTAAACTAATAGTGGATCACTTGTAGCCTTCTTCCCCCATGTCTTTGAAGATGTAGTGAGATTTAAATCTCCTACCAGAATAATATTTATTTTACTTAACAACCCTGCTGCCTCCACCGATTCTTCCCAGAATTCCTTTCTATTTTGGCAGGGTCCATAGACATTCAGAAACGTGAGCTCTTTTTTATATCCAGTTGTATAACCTGTCAAGAGTATACCACCCATGCTTAGAAAAGGTTCAAAAGAGAAAATATTTGGATCCCAAGAGGCAAGAAGCCCTCCAAATGTCCCCACTGCACTCACAACCAATCTGGTTTAAACTTATGGATGAAAAATCGTGCTTTCTCCACTGAAACCATTGTTTCCTGAAGTAAAATAACACTAGGGGATAAAGTACTCAACAGTATTCTCAGGGAGTTTTGTTTCAAGGGACCTCCCATCCCTCTGATATTGAGGGAAACAAAAATTATATATTATTCCTGGCAAGGGATTTTAAACCTCTAAGTGCCCCAATGTTGGATGAAGTGGATGGAGAAGGTTGTGGTATTGTAGTGGCTCCCGCCTTCTTTCGATCACTATGAGTTTTTAAAGGGGAAACCTCAAACCCCAAACCTATGGACCAAGCAAGGTTGGATTTAGAAGAGCTAGGTAACCCTTGACGATCGAAGAATGAAAACTTGTTAACCTTATAGGCCACTGAAGATGCACCCGAAAATTTAGGAAGTGGAAGATGACTATTTAGGTGGTGACCAGAAGGAACCATGTCTGCTAAAAGAACGTCTATAGCACTGTCACTTAGATCAGACTCAGTATATCTAGGGGCAGTCGGGGAGGCCAAAGAGAGAGAGTCCAGGGGTGGCTTTGCTAGCAATTCATCGGCGTGACCCTTTGTTATAGGAAAAGAGCTTGCCACTTCTTTAAAAATGGGGTTAGGAGTAAAAACAGTAGGAGAAGCCCTTGAGTGGGTGCCTGGGATGAGGTTAGGGGGATTTTCGACGCAAGGGTCTTTCGCAGAAGGAAGAGAGTCAGAAACTGCAAGATGAGGGGGTAAATGGGATGTGACAGAGGACTCTCTAAAGCAAGATAGAAAAGGAGACGTAAGAGATGATTTCAAGTGTTGTCGCTCCCATATACACAAGGACGAAAAAAACTTTGGACAAAAGAGTCTTAACTTACTTCTGAAAGAAAAATCATCTGAAGGGGAACCATCATAATCATCTGCAACTTGGAAGATTTTAGAAGGTTCATACTCCTCCAAAGGAGTCACAGTAAGAGCCAAAGTATCCTCAGTAGTCTCCTCATCTGACAGGGAACCAAAGACTTGAGTACATTCCCTTCGAAGGTGACCAATCTTCTGACAAAGGGAGCATCGAAACGGAAAACCCAGATAGTCAAAACGTTGAACGAAAATAAAGCCTCACCATTCAATCTCCAGTGAATTGCATAGACCCCCATGAATTTCAATTTCTACGAGAATTTTTGACATTTTCTTGTTTGGAGAGAGGATGTCAGAATCATCAAATTTTAGAAATCATCCTAAGCAGTTCCCCACAGCTTCCAACGCTTTCTTGTTCCATAGTTGTAGGGGGAAACTCGAAAGAAGAACCCAAACATGTCTGAAGCTAAAGTATTCAGATGAAGGGTTGAAGCTTAAGCGCCATCGCTTAAGCATTATACTTCCTCCGTCATAACTCCAAAAAGTGTTCAGGATACACTATGTATCTTCTGGACTTTTGAACATAAATCCAAGCCAACCATTCGGTAGGTAAAAAATCTTTGGACAGTAACCCAGGACTGGAAACCAAGTGATATTCATCCAATCCTCCATAGAAGAAGTACACCTATATCTGTAGGCTATTCTACCTACCAATGTGCAGAGCGCTAGGGAACATGACTCCTCCAGGCCTATGTCCATACCAAGGACCAATCTGCGCTTTGGCTTCTTTGGCTTCCAGACTTTAGTGTAACGAGAGGGAGGACCAGTCCTTGGAAAACTTCTTTTGTTCTGGTATACAACACCCTTTAAGGCCTCATTCCTATCATTCACCGAGAGAGGTTTGTGAGAACCATGTACATTATTCCCTTGGTTTGAAGCCGGAGGACCCCCAGAAACCTGCTTTGCGGTTTCTAACCCAGAACTAGAAGGGAGAAATGAGCTATGTTGAACACCACGAGTAGTCTGGGAAAATAAAAGAGGATCTCCCCCCTTCATGTTGGTGATAGTATGAGCCCCAGGGTGGTCATGTAGATTATTGACTAATAAATGATCATTTACCAAGGAGTAATAAGCCTCCTCCTCCCAATGCACTTTGTCAGCCGCTCTAATAAGTGCATTGACATCAGAATCCATAATGGAAGACACTTGGATTCTCAGAAACTTCAGAGAGTAAGACAAATTACTACCCAGTACCCAGAGTGTCCCATCAGAGATAAAAAATAAGAGTGGGAAACAGGGGAAAAGGATGAGGTGACTGTTGGCTTTAAGCTAGAAGGATAACCGAGACTTCATTCTCTTCTGCGATCACTAACAATAATACTTACCTTAAAAAAGTGAAACCAACCTATGTTCACAGAAAATGATAAGCCTCATACCTGCAAACTGTTTCCACTGTACAGAGCTTACCGTAGAGGCCGCCATGAGAGCCTGTGATTTCTGCAGAAATTTGAAATTTCTATTCCCGCCCATCCCTAAATTCATTATCAGGTTGAACAAGTTTGTCATTAATATATGTTCATAATGAAATCTGATCATTGTTCATAGAAACTCCTATAACGAACATGGAAACTCCTATAACGAATCGTTTGTGATATCTCCCAAGGGATGGCCAAAATAAAGGTGGGATCAGTTGTGGAAAATAGGTCCAATGATGACAATCGATTGAATGAAGAAATCAATTGGAAGATGAAGGTGATTCTTTGAAAGGGATACCAATCCATACAATTAAGAAGAAGCCTCTGGAGCTCAAAACAATTAAGAGTGTGATAACTGGTTCCCAACAGGACAACTCCTATAAAAAATCATTGGTGATAGCTCCTAAGGGATTTCCAAAAGAAAGGTGGGATCAACTATAGAAAAGAGGTCCACAATGGCAGTTGATTGAATGAAATAAATCGATTGGAAGATTAAGGAAACTCTTTGAAAGGGATACCAACCTACACCTCGGTGAAATACATCGAAGAAGAAGCTTATGGAGCTAAAAACAATTCAGAGTATGGTAACTGGTTCCCAGTGGGGAAACTCCTATAACAAATCGATGGTGATAGCTCTGAAGGGATGACCAAAATAAAGGTGAGATCAACTGTGGATAAGAGGTCCAGTGATGACATCCAATTGAATGAAGAAATCTATTGGAAGATGAAGGTGACTCTTTGAAAGGGCTACTAGTACCTCGGGTGAAACACATAGAAGAAGAATATTTTGGAGTTGAAAACAATTCAGAGTATGATAACAGGTTTATTGGTAAATATATTGACCAACGAATCCCATTGGCCAATATAAGATAATCACTCTAGCGCAAAGATATATTGGTCTTAGAGATATATTGGTTTTCGAGGAGAAAATTGACTCTATTGAAGAAAAGAACTGGGTAAGAGTAAGAAAACAAATGAATGGAAGAAATATATTTGCTAATGATCTTGGATTCCAAATGAAGGATGGATCAGCAACAACCTAGATCTTAAGAAAAAAAAAATTGGTTCCATAGGATTGTAGGTCAGTGGTTAACTATGAGAATTGACAAGTTTAACAGATAAAAAACCCGACGACGAAGACCAATACCTCCTTACTGGTTGAGAAGAGTTGTTGAGTGAAATATGTGTGCTTTAATCCCCAAAGAAAACCACTCCAATCTATGGGAAAACAATATCAGATCTCATCTACATGCATGGTCTCTTGTTAAATCTCAAATTACAACAAGGTTGAGGTGGTAGATGTTGGGGATTTGGTGTAACATGATACAAAACAAATAAACCAAATTGCAGATAATCAAAGAGGAACAACTTCAAAGAAAATGGGTGGTGTCTAAAGACATTGTTACAACACTTATGCATAGCAACACATTGTGATCAGAACATCACAATGCATATTGAACACACACACCATGTTCAGTATTTTCATATGACACACTTGTCATACATGACATACATATGATAATGACTCAAGGGGTCTATTATTTATAGCTTCAAGATCTAACCAAATTCCTTCGAATCAGGAAGATATTGTCAACATAAAAATGTCGATGGTTAGTGTTGACTCTGTCAAATCCACATTGTCTAGTTATATCAACAAGGATGGTTGACCTGACCATCCATTCGTCCAACTCGTATTTGATTGCTCGGCTAGTCAATCCATCAACCAACTATCTTCGACTATTGGTCAATTGCATGACTGACAAGATTGTCAACTATTCAATCGAATGATGTATATATCTGGTCAATCACCCGACTGACTATTTTTAGAAGTAGGTCGACCACTCAACTGACTGATTTTAGGAGAAGTGTGATGAACCCATCAAAACCTAAAGTTCCAACAACCCCCCATCAACACATGGCTCTAGAGATTCAGGAGATGAAATTAATTCAGTAGGACACCCCCCCACAATTGCATCTTCCTTGAGCCCAAGCATCGAATGGAGCTTAAAAAAATTAACTTCACACAAAGGTTTGGTAAAGCTATCAACAATCTAATCATATATTTTGAAATAAACAAGAGAGACCACATTCTCATGAACCAACTATCTCAAGTAGTGAGAATGAAGCTCAACATGTTTCATCTTACTGTGTGCAACAGGGTTGTTAGTGACTTGAATGGAACTCTCATTTTCACAATAGAGTATAGTCGAGGTCTGTACAGGGAATCCAAGTTCACCCAAAATTTGGAAAATCTAGATGGCTTATGTACCTTCATTCACGACGCCACGATACTAAGATTTTGTAGTCGACAAGGAGACTACCTTATATTTCTTGCACGACCAAACCAATGGTCCAATTCCGAAGTGAAAGACATAGTCAAAAGTGGACATCTAATCATCATTGTTTCCTTCCCAGTGGGAGTTGGTGAAGCTGACTAGTGGATCTGAGCTTCGAAAATACTTGATAACGAAATGAGTGGTACCCTTTGTTATATTTTCCTTATTTACAGAGCATTAGTGTTACTATTGTTCTTTTACTTCATTATCATTAACATATATATATATATCATGTACTAAGAAGTAGCAACATAAACAAGAGATTTATCCTAGGAAAACAAAACAACCTTTCTTAGATAGATTCCATTCACAAAGCAAGTCCAAACAGATAAACCCTAGCTCAAGGATAACAACCAGAAACACCACCACAAAAATAGCAACAACACTATACCAAGATAGTACACCTCCTCGAGTAGCACACAAGAGATAGATACCAAAAACACTCAACAAGAAAAAATTGAGTCACTGCAGTTGTTGTGTCACCTTCTCCAAACTTGCACCTTGCTTCTGGATGAATGAGAGAGTGTGAGTGAGTGAACAAATGAGCCAACACGCTCTCTATTTATAGTCTTCTTGGCCATTATATTGGGTTGACTTCTTCTCTGGAAAGGTGCCACTTCATTATTCTAATTCTTCTGGGATGAATTTTGTTCTGGGGTGTTTCAACATCTATCCAATGGATCTCTTGCTTCCAGAATCTTCTCCATGTCTAAGAAAGGTCATCTAGGAGGGAAATATCCTCCCGCAACTATCAAACATCAACAATCCCTCTTATCTAGGGAGGTATCTTTCATGATGTCTTCATCTAGTAGTCCACTGACTACTCTACAATCAGTTGGTAGCACATAGCTGCCACAATGCCATCGATGGCTCAAATCATCTGTCATGGTATCTACAATCAAGTAGTGCACAAATACTCCCAATGTGAACTGGTAGTCTACATGACAATGATATAGTAGCACACAACTACTACAATTCCATCTAGTAGAACACAACTGTGTTGATCCATAGAAGTACACAACTACTATCCAGTGGTACATAACCACTCCAAGTAGCACACAACTACTATCCAGAGACACAATGTCTCTCTCTTGTAATCAATTGATAGCTACACAAACTACCACCATGCAATCTAGTAGTCTCTATGATTATGCAGAAATCAACTAGTAGCACACAACTACTACAATATGACATCATCCGTAATCATAGTCTGACATCTCCATGACTACACAACAATCAACTAGTAGCACACAACTACTACAATTCCATCAACCATAGTCAGGATCCATCTGACTATGCAACAATCAACTAGTAGCACACATCTACTACAATGCCATCAGCCATATTCATACCTATGACTATGCAACGATCAACTAGTAACACATAGTTAATACAATATGCCATCAACCATAATCATATTCTCATCCAGTAGCACGAAGCTACTCCCATAGTCCTCATGACTATGTGTGTGATGTTTCTTATCTCATTAGGTCCGACAGTGCATTACGCCCTCAGTCACATGACTGATCTAGGGAACCCTTGACCAGTGGGGTTAGTCGGCATGAGAAGAAATAACACAGCTTCCTCTTAATGAGGGTGGACATTTGACATCACGCCAAGATTTTCCCTGAAGTACTCATACTTCACTCTTGATAAAGGCTTGGTGATAATGTCTAATATCTTCTCATCCATGGATATGTACGGGAGATATACAACTCCTCTCTTCACCATGTATCGGATGTAATGATATTTTATCTCTACGTGCTTAGCCTGTCATGAAATACAAGGTTCTTTGTAAGCTTCATGCAACTTTGATTCTCACAATGTATCAAAGTTGGCTCCAACTCTAGATCAAATATCCCTGCAAGCAACATCTGAAGCCACACTGCTTCACGGCTTGTTACGCTAACTACGATATAATATTCCTATGATGTACTGAGTGCCACTGATGTATTCTTTCTTCTCAACCATGAGATCATACCTAATCCCAAACTGAAGAAGCATCCAAAAGTACTATTTCGATCCACTGCACTCCCTTCCTAGTCAGAGTCTATATATCGCTGCAACTTCACATCTCCACCCAAGACATATCACAATCCATATCCAATCGTACCACAGAGGTACCTTAACATATGTTTTGCTGCCATCCAATATACTTGGCTAGGTTCAACCATGTGTTGACTCAAGGTATTCACTACAAAACATATATTCAATCTCGTGTTAACTAGGTACATCAAGGATCCAATCAGTTGTGTGTACATCGTGGGATCCACGAAATCTGAACATGAATCACTCAAGAGATTCATATTTATCGTTATAGGTCTGGTCATGGACTTGTAGCTCATCATCCCAAATATTTGTAGGATCTCAATAGTATATTTTCCTTGGATAAGGAAAATCACATCTGATCTTTGCCTCACCTCCAATCCCAAGAAGTAATGCATCAAACCCAACTGTGAGCTTCTCATATCCTGTTAGGAACATGTCATCCATGTATAATACCAAGATAAACACACATCCATTCTCAACCTTATAGTAAAGTTTTGGATCCACATCACTCTTGGTAAATCCCAAGATCATCAGATATCCATCTATCCTGGCATATCATGCCCTGGGTGTCTACTTTATCCCGTACAAATCCTTCTTCAGTTTGCACACATGGGACTCCTTCCCATGAATCAAAAACCCTTGTGGCTTCTCTATGTAAACTTTTTCTTCAATTACATCGTTTAAGAAATCAATCTTGACATCCATATGGTGTAATTTCCATCCCAACGCGCAAGCAATGGAAATAATCGATCTGATAGAAGTGTATTTTTCTACTGGAGAAAATGTTTCATCATATTCTTCTCCTTCTTTCTAGGAGAACCATCTAGCCACAAATATTGCTTTGTACTTATCCATGTTGTCATATGCAACACACTTGATGTTGTAGATCCACTTGGAAGTCACTGATGACTTCCCTTATGGTCTCAAAACCACCTCCCACACATCATTCTTCATGTTGGACTGATACTCCTCCATTATGACATCCTTCTATTCTTTCTTCTCAGTAGTTTCTTCAAAGGTGAAAGGTTTTGAATCAACGATGTTGCTCATTAGTGCCACATAGTTGGAAAAGTTATGTGGTCTATTTCTCTCTCTGAAATATCCTTTGGGAGATGCATGTCCTTCAGCTTCCTGCAAGGTGTTCTAGAGCCAAGTTGGTCTCTTTCGGTTCACTGTATCTTCTCGGGGTGGATCTATGGGTTTCTCTTATTCTACCATCTCATTTTGAACTTCTGGAATGGTATCTTCTGGTGTATATTTTTCCATGACTGCATTCTTGGAGCCTCCTGCTCCTCTCTATCCCCATCCATGTGAGACTCCCTTGACCTTCTAAAGGCTTCGTCTTCGAAAAATGTTACATCCCGGTTGATCTCGATCTATCTATGTCCGAGGATGTATATTTTGTAGGCCTTCTAAGTCTCACTGTATCCAACAAATGTGCCCTTATTTCCTGAAGGTTTCAACTTCATTCTCTTTTCCTTTGGAACATGTACAAACACTGAAGAACAAAAAATCCTCAAGTGACTAAGTTCTGGTTTCTTTCCAGTGAACACTTCTTCAAGTGTCTTTTCCAAAATATCTTGTGAGGACTTCTATTATGGACATGCACATATGTTTTGGATTCATTTTCCCATAAGTGCATGGGTAATCCCTAGTCATGGATCATCTCTTTTGTTGCTTCTACAATGGATCTATTCTTTCTTTCTGCAACCCCATTCTGCTAGGATTTGTAGGGGGTAGTCAAATCCCTCTTAATCCCTGCTTCTCTGCAAAATTATTTAAACTCATTTGAGGTGTACTCACCTCCATTATCATATCTCAATACTTTAATATTCCTTTCAGAGATATTTTCAACTAAAGCCTTGAACTCTTGAAACTTGTTAAAGACTTCATCTTTCGCTTTTAGGAAATAGATCCATGCTTTTCGAGAATAGTCATATATGAATAAGACATAGTATACAACGTTTCCCAATGATGGCACCATCATATTTCCACATACATCAGAGTGTATGATTTCCAATATACCCTTGGACCTTCTATCGTTGTTGGTGAATATTCCCTTGACATTCTTTCCAAGAGATAAACCTTTGCATACTCCATCATGATCTACCTAGATCTCTGGTAAAACTGTAACCATCTTTCTCAGTACTGGTAGTGCTCTATAGTTTATGTGAGAAAGTCTTAGGTTCCATAGCTCACTGGAGATAACATTGTTATGTACAAGGGCTTGTTCTTGGTGTCCCTTTAATTTGTACAATCCTCCCTCTCGGACACCAATCATGGTATATTTATCCATGCTTGAATTATTAGGCCATATAAGAAATTGGCCATCCACAAAATCTACCCTAAATCCTTTATCTTCTAAAGTAGAAATGGAAAGAAGATTCTTCTTCAAGCCTTGTACAAACATAATATCTTAAATTGAAAGAGGGTTTCTTGAATCAAGTTTTAGGGAGGCTTCTCCAACGCCTTTGATTTCATGCTTCGATTCATCCCCAAGCACCACCTGAAGAGAGGATTCATTTTTCGTCAGGTTGGAGAGAGAGTCTTTGAATCTGGTCATGTGCTTGGAAGCACCGCTATCAATGAGCTAAGTGTCACGTCCTTGAGTGATGGTTCATGTGAGTGTTGAAACAAATACAAATTCTTCATCCTTTGACTTGTGTTTTTCAACATCGACTACATGTACATGGTGATTCTTCTTCTTCCCCTTTTCATGTTTGTGAGGACATTGTGAGGCATAATGTCCCATCTTCTTGCAGGTGTAGCATCGAACCTTTGACGCATCCTTCATGTGACATGGATTATTAGGCTTCCTTGGGATACCTTCTTCCCTTTCCTTCCTCTTCTTCACTTTGGCAGCAGGGGCTTGATTTTCTTCATCATTTGTTTTCTATGAATTGGATATCAACCTGGATTCCTCTTGGGTGCAATCTTCCCATAACTTGCCGAATTTGGGAAATCTTCTTCTTGCGCAAATCCCTTGAACAAATGGGTCCCAAGAGGAGGGAAATACATTTAGTATGGTATTCACAAGTTCATCATCTTCTAATGGATATCCAATGGATACTAACTGGTCCCTGATCTGTGAGATCCTCATAAAATAGTTGGCTAATGTTTATGACTTGTACATTGTCACGTTTTTTAGTTGATTCCTTAAAGTAAGCTTTTGAATGGTATTCTTACTTTCATAGAGTTTGGTTAGGGCATCAAACATATCCTTTGGTGTCTTCAGTTATGATACATTAGGTATCATATGATCCTTTATTGAATCTGTTAAGATCCTCTTAGCCTTGACCACATTCTTTTTGAACTTCGTTTTTTCTTCTTCATATCCAGGTTCTGGAAGAGTTTTCATTACGTTATTCAATAGATAATTCTCTATTAAAATGGGGATAACTCTATGCTTCCAGGATCTGAAGTTATATTCTCCATCCAATATATCTTCAAATCTCATGTTGGTTGTCATTCTTTGTTGGTAGAAACCCTGGCACTGAAAAACCTTAATTTTTCAAACTTCACCAAACTGCATGCTTAGGGTTTTAGGGGGGCTGTGCTAGGTTAGGGTGCACTGATCTATGGAGGAATTATCCCCAATGACCTTGGGATAGTTCTCAACGATATTGACAAGGTATTGCAGCTGCAAGGTATTGAAAGGTGTTGTTGTAGCAATCTTCCTTCCAATGGTCAAACCATTTTGAAGGTAACCAACTTTAATACCATGTTAGATTTTCCTTATTTGCAGAGTATTAATGTTACTAGTGTTATTTTACTTCATTACCATTAAAATATATATATCATGTACTGAGAAGTAGCAGGATAAACAAGAGACAAAAATAACATAAGAGATTTATACTGGGAAAACCCCAAATGGGGGAAAAACCCAACAACCTTTCTTAGATATATTTCGTTCACAGAGAAATTCCAAATAGATAAACCCTAGATCAAGGCTAGCACAAACAAAAACACCACCACAGTTGTAGCAACAACATTATACCAAGATAGCGCACCTCCTCAGGAAGTAGATCACAAGAGAGAGATACGAAAAAGACTGAACAAGAAGAAACTGAGTCACCTTCTCCAAACTTGCACCTTTCTTCTGATGAATGAGAGAGTGTGAGTGAGTGAACAAATGAGCTAAGACATCCTTTATTTATAGTATTTCTGGCCACTAGATTGGGCTAACTTCTTCTCTGGAAAGGTACCACTTCATTATTCTAATTCTTCTGGGTTGACTTATCTTATGGGGTGTTTCAACATCTGTCCAATGGATCTCTTGCTTCCAGAATCTTCTTTGCATCTAATAAAGGTCATCTAGGAGGGAAATATCCTCCCGCAGCTACCAAACATCAACACCTTGAAGATAAAAAAACAATCCTTTTGACTACTTTCCAATGGATTTCTCTGGAATCCTACATAAATCGATAAACCATGCTAACAACAAAGGAAATGTTAGGTCAATTGTGAGTAAGATAAATAATACTTCCAACCAATCGTCGATAGAATGTAGCATCAACTTTGGGAGTTTGACAATTTTTTCTTAGCTTAACTCCATATTGAAAAGGAGTAGCACGGAGCTTACAGTCTACCATCTTAAAACATGTCAAGAGATCCATTACATATTTAGATTGACAAATGAAAAATCCATAAGACACAAGTAATACTTGAGGACCCAAAAAATAATTTAGAATACCAAGATTTGTCATATCAAAGGAGTCATCTAGTTGTTTCTTCAATCTAAGAATGAGATAAATGTCATTGTCAGTTATGATAAGGTTATAAACATATAAAGAAATAATCAAAATATTTTCATGAGTATGGAGTGCATATAGACTTTGATCATATTCACAATGTTTAAAACCAAGTCAAAGAAAGAATTTTTCAATATTAGCATGCCAAGCTCAAGAAACTTGCTTCAAACCATAAAGAGACTTCTAAAGTCAAGAAACCATGGTGGAATATGTCACAAAACCAGGGGGTTTTTCCATGAATATTTCTTCAGATAGGTCACCATGAATAAAGGAACTCTTTAGATCCATCTAGTGGATCTACCATCCAAAACAAGAAGAAAGGAAAAGAAGAAGTCGAATAGAGTTCATCTTCGCAATAAGGGAAAAGGTATCAATGTATTTGATGCCTTCTTGTTGAGAAAATACCTTCATAACTAGGTGAGATCTATGACGCTAAACAACACCTTCAAAGGTAAATTTGGTCTTATCGACCCATCAACACTTCAAAATGTTCTTCAATTGAGTTTGGGGAACTAAATCCAAAGTGTGATTATTCAATAGAGAATCCATTTCTATTTGCATAGACTACTCCCATTCAGGTTGTATGTGTGCATCTGATTAGGAAACAAGATAAGAGGTTTCAATCGCATGACTCATCAAGGAAATGCTAGCATGTTGCTTCTTGTTGATGTTTTTGTAGTTGTGGGAGGTATTAACCTCCAGTATAACCTTTGTACTTGGAGTAGAATATTATGGAAGCAAGAGAACCATTAAATGGATGCGGAATACCCTAGAAGAGAAGTCGACCCAAGAAGATTAATAATAAAGTAAATAGAATGCTCCAAAAAGTGAGGTCGTCCCACATGAAAAGACACCTTGGAAGACTAGTATAAATAGAGGATAGACACTCATCATTTATATATATACACTCACTCAGCTAGGGCGCAAGTTTAAGTAGAAGTAGTTGCAGCATGAGGCACAAGTCTGGAGAGAGTAGTGCAGCAGTTGTCATGGAGTAATATTAGTATTTCCAGTAGCTCTCTTGTGTGTTTCTCCTGGTAAAGGTACACTTTTATTGGTAGAGATACTATCTTGATATTGTGTTGTTGTCGCAACAGTATTGGTATTTTTGGTTAGGATTTATCTGTTGGTTATAGTGGACTTTCCATAATCTATCTAAGAAAATATTATTGTGCTCGAGGTTGGCATGTGTAAGTGCCTATGGTTGGGTGACAATGATGTGACTGTCTATTTTTAAACGAGCATACCAAAATTTTAACATGGGTTCAGAGTTGGTTTCCTTCAAAACAGTCTAACCACTAGAAGGAATATCGTCAGTTTCCCCTATTGTCAAGCTCATTGAGCACTTACAAAATCCAACAAGAAGCTTTCCTAAGAAGGGCACATCTTTCCCCCAGATCAGATCTCCAAAATTATGAAATTGAAAAAATTAGGGTTTCCTCATAAAACTCTAGGTCAAGGCTTCATTGATCTAGAAGGATTCATTAAAGAAGAAGTTGCAGTGCTAGTTGTATCACCAATTGCAGTGCCAGTTACAACACCAATTGTAGTGCCAGTTGCAACACCAATTGCAGTACGAGTTGTAGTTCCTATGGTCCAGTGAATTTTCTAGTAGCAGATTGTGCAACTTATTGAAGGATGTTGAAATTATTATTACCCTAGATCAGCTCACTAGCCATTCTTCTAGCAGTTCCAACTAGGGTTTCTAGTTTTGCAGCAACAACAAAACCTAACCCAAATTTGTTGGGAACTTTTAGTGAAGTGTTGGGCCTAATTCTTGGTTGTCCTAGTGTTCTCTAGCCTAGCGCACCTTCTGGTGCCCTTAGTCAGAGAAAACATCAAGGTTGATTTTTTTGAGTCAGACAGGTTGAAGTCAAACCTCTGGTCAAAGTTAAAGTTATAAGTTGAATTTAGTCAAAGTATTAGATTGATTAAGGTTGAGATTTTAGAATTTATTTGCATTATATTCCCTAACTCAGATTTTCGTCAAGAAAACATATTGTCTTAGTGTAGGGGACGGGTTGGAGAGGATGCCTGTCATCTTGAGTGAAGGAGACTCGAAAGAAAAGCAATAAAGACTCCAGGTTCTAGGTTTGATTAATTAAATTGATAAGTTTCCAATTTGCACATATCAAGTTCCATAATTGCTACAATACAAGTAAACACTATAGTTGTGACAAGCAGTCTTTGAAAGGTTCTATTACTTCTAGGTACAATGAATGCTTGGTAGCATGTGTGTACTATTGATATAAATGCTTATTTTACTTGTTTGCAAGAAGAACTAACATCTCCTCTAGGAGATATTTCTTGTTTTGCTTCCAGGCAAGTCACCTTGGTAATTCTATCATGATTACCATGAAATAGTATTTTTATTATTGTTACCATAGATATGTTATTATGAAAATGTTATTATATTGGAAATACTTTTTCTCTTGTTTCTCTTCTCTCAACTAGGTTATCTTACAAATTCCATGAAGGTTACCATGGAGATGTATGTGTTCCAGGAAGGTTACCATGAAATCAGGTCATCGGTGACAACTCTGAGAGGGAGCTACAGTGACAGTTATAGAAGGAAACATATTAGATAGCCTCCATTTGAGACATGGAGAAGACTGACCATCAAGAAGAGCATGTTCCCAAGAAGTGACAACAAAGCCAAAGGAGTTTTGGACATCATGCATTCAGACGTGTGTGGACCAATGAAAACCACTTCACTTAGCGGATAATGGAGGAGAGTTCACATCAGATGAATTCAAAGCATTATGCAGAGAAGTTAGGATTAAGAGGGAGCCCACTACTCCCTATAATCCTCAATAGAATGGGGTAGCAGAAAGAAAGAACCGAATGATGATGGAAGAAGTAAAGACTATGATTCATGATCAAGACTTACCTATGCATATATGGGAAGAAGCATCCTAGACTATTGTATATGTGCAAAACATAAGTCCTCAACGTGTACTTGGGAACAAAACACCAAAAGAAATGTTTTTAGGAGAAAATCCAAAGGTCAACCACCTAAGGATATTTGGTTTTCTAGTGTATGTGCATGTTTCCAAAGATAAGAGATCAAAGTTGGATCATTTAGGCAAAAGGGGTATATTTATTTGATATAGTGAGACATTGAAGGCATATAGAGTCTACATCCCTGGTTACAAACAGATTGAGATTAATAGAGATGTTACCTTCGATGAGGATGCAGCCTTCAGTAGATCAAGGCATCATCATACAAATGAGATGCATGATGAGGAGCCTGAAGCTCCTAGAGTTTAGATGCATATGCAGGTAATGATGTTGTGCTAGAAGAGCATGGTCTAGAGGACCATGAGATGGAAGAACCACAAAGACCTGCAGAAATGAGTACAAAGGAAAGAAGACCAGCTTGGGCTCATGAAATTATTCAGGATGCCAAGAAGCACGGTGCTCCAGATGGATCTTTTATAAAAGGAAAGAAACCTCCACCATATTCTAGTTACATGGCATTTTGATATCATTGATGTTGATCCTACCTATTATGAAGAAGTTGAAGAAAAGAAAGTATGGAAGAATACCATGACTGATGAATACCAATCCATCATTAAGAATGATGTTTCGGATGTGGTTCCGAGACTGAAAGAGAAATCCGTTGTGAGTTCCAAATGGATCTACAAGATGAAACATTTAGCAGATGGCAGTATCGAGAAATACAAGGAAAGATTCATGGCTTGTGGGTTCTCCCAGAAAGAAGGAATAGATTATGAGGAGACATTTTATCATGTGGCGAGATACACTTCGATTAGACATATACTTGTGATAGATGCAATAATGAAATGGAAGGTACACCAGATGGACGTGAAGACAAATTTTTTGAATGGTGTAGTAGAAGAGGAAATGTGCGTAGAGAAACCAAAAGGTTTTGAGACACATGATAGGAAGTCACATGTGTGTAGGTTAAATAAATCATTATATGGATTGAAGCATGCACCCAGGGAATGGTACGGTAGAATTGACAACTTTCTAATGAGCTTGGGTTTTACCAAAAGTAAAGCAGATCCCAACCTTTACTACAAGGTTGAGGATAATGGACCAGTGATATTTTTGTTATATGTGGATGACCTATTTCTAACAGGGAATGAGAAGCTCATCATTGAATGCAAGAGAAATCTTGCATCAGAATTCAATATGAAATACCTAGGTATGATGCATTATTTCTTGGGTCTAGAGGTGTGGCAGAAACAGGNATTCATGATCAAGACTTACCTATGCATATATGGGAAGAAGCATCCTAGACTATTGTATATATGCAAAACATAAGTCCTCAACGTGTACTTGGGAACAAAACACCAAAAGAAATGTTTTTAGGAGAAAATCCAGAGGTCAACCACCTAAGGATATTTGGTTTTCTAGTGTATGTGCATGTTCCCAAAGATAAGAGATCAAAGTTGGATCATTTAGGCAAAAGGGGTATATTTGTTTAATATAGTGAGACATTGAAGGCATATAGAGTCTACATCCCTGGTTGCAAACAGATTGAGATTAATAGAGATGTTACCTTCGATGAGGATGCAACCTTCAGTAGATCAAGGCATCATCATACAAATGAGATGCATGATGAGGAGCCTGAAGCTTCTAGAGTTTTAGATGCATATGCAGGTAATGATGTTGTGCTAGAAGAGCATGGTCTAGAGGACCATGAGATGGCAGAACCAAAAAGACCTGCAGAAATGAGTGCAAAGAAAAGAAGACCAGCTTGGGCTCATGAAATTATTCAGGATGCCAAGAAGCACGGTGCTCCAGATGGATCTTTCATAAAAAGAAAGAAACCTCCACCATATTCTAGTTACATGGAATTTTGATATCATTGATGTTGATCCTACCTATTATGAAGAGGTTGAAGAAAAGAAAGTATGGAAGAATACCATGATTGATGAATACCAATCCATCATTAAGAATGATGTTTGGGATGTGGTTCCGAGACTGAAAGAGAAATCCGTTGTGAGTTCCAAATGGATCTACAAGATGAAACATTTAGCAGATGGCAGTATCGAGAAATACAAGGAAAGATTCATGGCTTGTGGGTTCTCCCAGAAAGAAGGAATAGATTATGAGGAGACATTTTATCATGTGGCGAGATACACTTCGATTAGACATATACTTGTGATAGATGCAATAATGAAATGGAAGGTACACCAGATGGACGTGAAGACAAATTTTTTGAATGGTGTAGTAGAAGAGGAAATGTGCGTAGAGAAACCAAAAGGTTTTGAGACACATGATAGGAAGTCACATGTGTGTAGGTTAAATAAATCATTATATGGATTGAAGCATGCACCCAGGGAATGGTACGGTAGAATTGACAACTTTCTAATGAGCTTGGGTTTTACCAAAAGTAAAGCAGATCCCAACCTTTACTACAAGGTTGAGGATAATGGACCAGTGATATTTTTGTTATATGTGGATGACCTATTTCTAACAGGGAATGAGAAGCTCATCATTGAATGCAAGAGAAATCTTGCATCAGAATTCAATATGAAATACCTAGGTATGATGCATTATTTCTTGGGTCTAGAGGTGTGGCAGAAACAGGACGAGAATTTCCTTAGCCAAGGAAAATATGTTGTAGAAATACTAAAGAGGTTCAAAATGATGGATTGTAAATCCATGCCCACATCGATGGTGATGAAATTGAAGTTATATAGTGGTTATTCTTCAGAGACAGTGGATGTCACCATGTACAGGAAGATGATTGGTTCGTTGATGTATTTGGTGAATAATAGGACATGTATATGCGTTGCAGTGAACACTTTGAGTCAGTATATGGTTGAACCAAGACATGTTCACTTGATTGCAACAAAAAGTGTGTTAAGGTACCTGAAGGGTACGATAGACTTTGGACTCCTATATGTTTCAGATCGTAAGATAAGACTGCAAGGCTATGTTGATTCAAATTGGGCTGGTAGTGTCATAGATCAGAAGAGTACATCAAGATGTTGCTTTAGTTTGGGGTCAACTATTATTTCTTGGCTCAGTAGGAAGAAAAATATTATGGCACTCAGTACGACTGAGGAAGAATATATAGCAACATGTTCATCTAGCAGCGAAGCTGTGTGGCTTCGAAAGTTGCTTGTAGGGATTTTTGATCTCGAATTGGAGGTGACTTGTATTTTTTGTGACAACCAGAGTTGTATAAAGTTGTCTGAGAACCTGGTGTTTCATGACAAGTCAAATCACGTCTAGATCAAGTACCATTATATCAGAGATCTAGTGCAAAAGGGAGATGTGAAGCTCCAGTATATTGGCACATACAAGCAGATAACAGATGTGTTGATCAAGCCTTTCTCAAAGGTAAAGTTTGAGTACTTCAGGGAAAAGCTTGGCTTGATCCAGAAGGACTTTGCTCGTAAGAGGGAGTGATGAGTCACATATGTGATTCTTGGGGAAGTAGCTTACATAGTGTGGAAACAACGGGTAGTAATTTGAAAGCACGTCATTTTCCTAGACTATGTAGTGATTGGGTAGTAGCCCAGTTCTGTGTGTGAATTGATTCAAACTGAATAGTTCCCCATATTCCATAAGGATTGGGTAGTAGCGTAGTACTGTGTGTGAACTGGTTCAAATTGAATAGTTTCCCAGACTTCGTAAGGATTGGGTAGTAGCGTAGTTTTGTGTGTGAACTGGCTCAATGTTATGAACATAAATATATCTATAAATAAATATTCATAACATAATAATAATTAATTAATAAATAATAACTATTAATAATGAAATGACATGTCTCAAATGACATGACTATTGGTTAAAGGGAACCCCTGCATGGGTATATAAATGAGCCCTCATTCTCAATTATATATCATCTTATCTTATCTTATCTTATCATCTTATCTATTCATATTTTATGTATTATTCCTACATGGATTATTATGTTATATTCCAAGTATTTTGGATAATTCTTGTGTGAGCGAACTTTGTTCATCTCAATGACTATAGTGCAGATTTTAAATCTAGAAACTAATAAAAAAAATTGATCCAATGCTATGAATGCAAAAATAAAAGCTTGAACAAATATAAAAGAGATAAAGGATGTTTATACTAAAATCCAAGAATCAAAAAAACAAATTACATATATGATTTCACTATTAAACTGGATTGCATATTTCCGTTGTAGGTATCAATCAGTACTTAGACAAAGTTAGAGAAAGTATGGAGCATGCTTAAGTTATCAATTACCTAATGTTCCATCTTTTCTTATTTAATGTGCATTTGATGTGTATTATTTTCATGTTAGCCCCCACTTGGTTGATATGTCAATTGGCTTGCACGTAACCATGTGTCAATTTTATGAAAATGAAGCTATTAGAATTCTCACATTTGATTTATTAGTATTTTGGAATATTGCATTGTCTAGATTTAATATTCTTTCAACATTTTCAACATAGATTCTTCAATATGCTCAAGATCACATGATTTTTACTATTTCTAAAACATTGTCATGGGTCCTAGCAAGAATTTTGAGTTCTAATTCTTCCATAACATCATTTTTTATTATAGATGGTGTGCTTATATAAAATTAAAAAAAAAAATGAAATTTTCCCATAAGATTTTAACACGCCTAGATGGTAAGAGTTCAAACATCAATATATCATACATAGGTAACACTTTTGTACATTGGAATAAGTGTTGCATTTTCATTAACACCAAAGTAATTCTCAACTTACTTGGAACTCATATGGTTGTGAGTTCTTGGATAAGAATCAACCATCTCCTCGTCCTTGAACTCTATTGGGGGTTGTGGCCTAAACTTGTTTGGGTTTACGATGTCTCCTATACTCTATAGCAATACCACGGAAAACTTGATGTTGTCCTTGAGACCAAGGCAAAACAATAAAAACTTGTATCCAAACCTCAGTGTTGTGCAATTGCTTATGGGAAAAATACCAATGGCAAGAGGATCAATTTAGATGTCAAACCACAAATTTATAACTTATTTTCTTACAAATTGTTCATCCCTATATAAATGACTTTAACGCTTAATTCAAAATCCTACAGTAGAAAATAGAAAATAGAAACACAGATCTATCTTATTATTTTTCCCATTATTCTTTAACTCAAATATAATTCTTACATATATCTCTTACTGAAATCAACAAAATAAATTCAACCATTTTCCATAGAAATGAGTATATGTATGTGTGAGGGGTTATTCTCAAGATTTAAGAACAAGCATAATAGTTGGATGTGCCACATATATAGAGTATTTTGTTGGAAAAATAATGTCATGGGAGGAATATCAAAAAATTGAAATGCATATTTGGAAAGGCATGATCTTCGATCCAGCCATTTAGTTGAAGGAGATGATGTCGATACCACAAAGAATTCACTATGTCAGGGTAACAAATTGGAGATTAGCATAAGTGAAACAACTTTCTAGTGGCATCAATAACACCATGGGTACATTGATAATTGTGGAGGAGCTAGTTTTTTATTTTATTTTGTGCTGGTGAAGCTTGAGGCTGAAACGTAACTCAATGTTTATTAGGCACACATCCTCTCACGATGGATTAAGAGATCCACGCCAAGAAGTCACGTTTTTTATCATTGCAGTCTATCTGTTTACAAAGGGAAATCAGAGAGGAAGGACTAGGTAATATAACTTCATAACCAATGAAAAAGCTAAAACTAGCAATGTAGTAAAATAGCTTTATTATGGACGATGTACAAAAGATTAAGGAATAAGCAATGAACAAGAATCTTTTTCTAGTTGTCAATGTGTTGATTTTCCCTTTGAATGTCTATTATAAAATAATTGACAAATCTTTCATAATATTCTTTAAAATCCAATTATGAATTTTTGCTCTTTGGAACTAACTTTGCATAGTTCCTATTTCTAATAACTATTATTATCTCCAAGTTTACAATTGATCCAAATATAGTCCTGCACCACCACCACCAACTCGTTCAAATATTTGGAATGAAAAGGAATCCTAGTTACGGTCACTAACCCAGCTTGATTATACAACTAAATTGACGGTGGTTCAAGTCCTTTGTTCAAGCATGACATATATATACACAAGCTCTATAGGGAAAAAAAATCCCATTTTTGCAATTATGGAGAACCACAAATAGAACAAAGATACAATCCAATGAAAAACGAACTCATTACTTGATTTTAAACTCTGAAAATGTTGCAAATATATACACAAAATGATACTGCAAACTTCACACGGTCTACTTCTGCTACAAAGTTGTACTGGCTGCTAGAAAAAGAATTGGTTAATCCAACTTTGTATTGCTGACCCCACTGTCCCAGGCAAATAATGAACACCACTCTCATAGAAACTTTACGCACAGGAGATGCTGGAAGGAAACATCTTTTATTCACTATGGAGGTCCTTGGGGCTTCACTGCGTAATATCCTTTAACCCAACAATCTTCCGAGCTGAAAAATCTATGGTTGGCATGCAAATTTTCAAGCAGATTTGAAGAGACTTTGCCTTTACATGTATGTCTGTCCATAAGAGAATGCACCAATTCATTACATGAGAGTACGTAGTAGCCTAAGTCTTTGATACAGTAGTACTCGCCTCTCGATGCTTGGATTTCTTAAAAGGAATTAGTCAATCAACACTTCTGTAGATGGAATAGAATTTCTTATTAGATGATGAGTTATACTTACATTGAAGGACCGAACTATATATGAAAAAGGAAATTATCTCATAGAGCAAGGATGCACTAAAATATAATTAGATTTGGCACTGGCCCCAAGGGTTAGCTTGATTGGTATATGCTCTGCTGCGAAAGTTCACAGAGGTCTCAGAATCAAATCCCATCGAGTCCTTCGGGGTTACCAGTCGGTATTTCCACTAGTGGTTACTATTGTCCTCCATCCAGAAAACTGGGGGAGAGGGGGAAATCTGCGGGGTGCTGGAAAGGTACCATCATCCTCACTTGGAATGCTTAATACAGGGGCGAATGAGGGACTATATTAGATCTGGCACTAGAAGATGTGCCTTCAATATATTTGTGAGTAGCATTTACTGAAGTACCTGGGCCCAAACCTCGAATTACTAGAATATTTCCCCAAGGCCTCTTAATGTTAATGGATTTGTTATAGGTGCAGCAGTTTCAAAACCAATACCCAGAGCTTGCACAAGTAATGCAATAACATCTTCCATGTTTGGCCTGATTTTTGTGTCTTGCTGAACACAGCGGCAAGCAATTTCACATATAGCATTGAACTCCCCTGCAGCAACATTCTTCAAGGCAGGATCTGCTATATCCGGCATCTTATCATTGCAGTGGAGATATTGTTTTGCCTACAGGAAACCATAAGTTGGTCTGAGAGACAACAAAAAGATCTTTGAATAGGGGTAACAGAGAAGAAAAAGAGAAAATATATTCTTCAAATCAAATGACACTAAAAGAACATATATAGAGAACCATATCAAACAAGAAATAGAAATTTTTCTAGGTAGTAATGCCATATAAAGGGCTCAAGAACGAGTCTTTTGATACAATTCATCCATAGAATAAAGCAAGATTTAGTAATATAGAAGGAAGCTGGACTCAGTAGCATATTAGGAAATTTTTAAGAAATTTTTCATTACCAAATCAATAAGTTCCAAAGCACTTTGACTTGAAGCTTCTCTGCCAGATAGAAGCTCAAGTAGAAGGATGCCAAATGCATAAACATCACCAGCTTTGGCAGTCTCCACTTGCTGGATATGTACATTATTGTCATTATACGATTTCACTTCTAGCTCTGATCCTCTTCCTGAAGCCTTCCCAAGACCTGTAATCTTCATAACAAGACAATGTTGTCGTGTGTCAAAAATGGAACTAAGTAATGGGACTATCCAAAGTAACTGTAAAGAATAATTCGTTTTTCACAATTATGGTATGAAACTCTAATGATGATTAGATAGCTCGAACCAGCAAGAATTTGATGCTAAATGGTTTTCAATTGTAATTAAACCCTTATAATTTTATAGCAAGAGATATGACCATGACCATAATGGAAAATAAATAGACAAAGTAATCAAATACGATGAACCAAACGATTAGCATTATTGTCTCCTACGGTTTTAGGTTTTGAAAGAGAAATGATTCAAACAGACAAATTGAACCATAAAATGAATTAGATGCCCAAAATAAATGAAATCAAGCGATAAAAATGCAAGAAGAAACAATGGCAAGCATACATAGAGTGAAACCACTTAGAATGATTAAGGAGATATGGTATACTTAGATGTCAGATGGGTGATGAAGCCTCCAACCAAGTATCCTACTGAATCAATCTGTTATGAGGATGATCCTCCAAGTGGCCAGGTCAAGACTGTCCAGATGTGCCAAAATGTGTACGGGCAGTTGGAAAGGAGGAACCAAAAGGAATAATACAGATATTGTAGACAATCATGAATCTAACTTCACTCAATTTTCCACTAGAATGAATGGGCTTCTCCTTACATGGGACTCCCCATGATCGACAAGCCAAGAAAATGTTCCTCAATCCTTCATCGTGATGGACAGGCATTAGAAAATCTATAGACTGTAGCAGAAATGTCACAACCAAGATGCAAGTCGCTACTCTGTTTTGTTTGGAGAACTTTCTGGCCTTGTTTTCATAGGGGATTTTACTATAACATCCCTTTTCGAGTGAGGACTCCAGAGAGGAGGGCTTAGTAGTCTAAACATCCCCTTTAGACTATAGCTAGGAAGAAATAGGGGAAAATGTTCATTTGATGCCATTTCACTAGGGAAATGTTATAATTTGAAAGTGACATTAGGTGACTAAGTGGAAAAAGGTAATTAAGCGCTTAAGTGAATATTAAATCAGAAAACTTAGGAAAAGTGCTTGAGTGAAAAGTCAACGAAGAATTAGGGTTTTAGTGGATATAAGGAAAGGAAAAGCGACCTAATGGGTCATTATTGATGTTTTGAGAATTGAAACCAGAGCTCTGAGGAAAAACCTAGATTCAGGCGAATTTGAGGATACTTGTGGATTCCAAGAGGAAGACACCGAGGGATTGGATTCGGTGTTGAGAGACACACCCTAGCCAGTCAGAGAGACCACACAAGTTTTCCATTGCTTTCATTATAGATCTACAGTCAGATTGAGTGTGGAGATCAGAGATCCAACTCCAGTAGTCAGATTCCAACGTGAGTTCTAGAGGAGACATCAGAGGTATAGTGGGTCGCTCTTCTTGAGGAGGCCTAGCGAACCTACACCCTCAAAACCCATTTGAGATCAGGGGAAGGCACTTCATTTGAGCCATCCAACACATCTTTCCGAACCTTCTAGCCATCAGGGGCGTCACATTCAATCAGTGGATTTTTAGTGTGTTTGACAGACAGAGGAGAGATCACAGATTCTCAGATCTACTCATCCAGATGTTAATGTTTAAGCCATTATTATAGTTCTTTGCATTTCATTAGATAACAATAGCATAATCCAAGATCATTGAGAAATACACAATCACAAGAGACACAACATTTATCCTGGGAA
>JZKD02S1916651.1:36208-49312 GCA_000966675.3 Picea glauca
TGGCCCCGGAAGTTAAAACTGCTAAAAATAGTAAATTACCAAAATTGCCAGAAACATGTTTTGGGCCAGTTGGAGAAGGTGGGTGGCCACCGATATCCACCTGGATCACCAAATCCCCAAGTGATTCTTGGACTTCTGCGCCTCTGCAGAGTCTTCACATGCACACTTTGATCCTGCCATCTTCACTATTGTACTTGCCATTAATGACAAGCATAGGCTACCTGTTAGAAATTTTCCAACACATTGGACTGATCCAGTTTGATTCCTCCATGCACAATCTAGAGATTTTTTGGTGTCCCAATGTTTACCTTCTGCATCTTTATTGGTTGTGTGTACGCAACGGGCTCAAGCTATGGCCCTTCTACTACTTGTTCTCCTTTTGTTTCAGGTACTTGTACATTCCTGGGATCTTCTTCATCATGTTCTTCATTTGCAACATTATATCACTCCAATAACTCATGGACATTCATATAATCTCTATCTGCACTACACATTGGTACCACCTCCATCGACCCTTCTTCTAAAAATATCTTGGTTCGGATAGCCTGTAATGTTGCATCTATTGATGGATATTCATGATAAAATGTAAATGTTACCTTGAATATTTCCACCAGTTCATCCCATCTTGTTGTCTCTCTGTGCATTTCCAATTCCAAATACCAATTCTTCGAAATTATATCCAGTGTATGTATCAATTTGTGCTTCCATTTTGTCTCTGGTACTGAACTCCATAAGGTTCTGTAGTACTGAATGTGACCTGCTGGATCACTCTCCCTTGTATACTTCTATGTAATATTTTCTACCTCAATACCAAACCTGACTTGCATTAGCCTTTCTACATTACGACTAGTCTTCCATTCCCTCTTTGTGTGCATCCCACCATCTAGCTGGATTCGCTTTTAAGATGACATCTAGTGCCAGCAACCTTTGTCATTTGGGTACCTACAACTCAAATGCCTTTAAAAACAATCTTATATCAGTCAATCCATCATACATGGGTGGATCAGATAGCTATGTTCCAATCTAGTGCAATGTTTGGTTTATGCATGCACATTGTCTCATTGATACTTCATGCAGCCTTTGTTTCCAATGCTCCATACCTTCCTTTGAGTCTAAGGCATAGGAACTGATACTTCTTCAACTAAGTGCACCATTTGCAATGGGGTTAACATAATCATCCATCCACGCATTCAGGTTATACAGGTTTCCAATGCCATTTCATCTTGAAGGTCCTATGTACCTCTTTCCTTCTATCAGGTCCAATGGTGCAGTAACTTTCAATTCTCTGACTTCAAATATCATTTCCCTCCTCTTCAAATTAATGATTTTCTAATTATCAAATTCCCATTCAATTCCCATAAATGTTGGATATGGTTGAATATCATCCATGATCTTAATGACTTCAAAGTTTTCCACATTTCGTACACCATCTATGTTCACAGGTACTATTGTCAATCGACCAATCGGTACTATCTTGTACTGATTTGCGAGCCTTAACTAAAAAAGAGACCAGACCAAATTGGGTTTTTCCATCATCTCCCAGGTCTTCTTAGGTAACACATTCACATCATACCCCAAGTCCAAGATAGCATTATCCACATCATATTCTCCAATCTGCGCACTGAATCTGAATTCTTTGTTGGTCCTCTTTCTGTCTAGTACCTGATTCACCACCCTCTATGCAATGGGAGTTTCTCTTCCTTGCGGATCTAGTGTTGTATGTGTTCAAATGAGGTGCTAGCCTCTCTTATAAATAGTAGTTTGGCTAGCCTAAAATTAGTTATGGATCGACCTGTCACTTTATCCCTTTTTTTTACATTTTACTTGTCAAGGCACAATAGGGCCGACTTTTACTAAGACACAAAAGGGCCGACTTAACAAATATAATATAATAATATTCTTTAGCGATTTTTCTTGGTCAAATACAATAAGAATATCTTTCAAAGCTACTCAAACTTCAACAGTCCTTAGAAAGGAAGGTATTCTTCTCGTCACAATCATCATCATTGCTTATACACTTTATCCAAAAAGGATCTAGAGAAGGCTAAGAACAACTTAGAACTCACAGAGGCAAATCAAGACACTCAGAATGACTTCAACAAACATATAAAGGGAAAAAAATCAAAGTTCTCAAAACTCAGTGAAAGTGACATGATCGCGAAAAGTGTGTCTCAAGCATTCTAGCGATGCAAATAGCTCGTCAAATAGACTTACAGATTGAAAGATATTTGCGGTCAAAGTTTGGTCAACCTAGCCCAGTCAACAGGAGACGAGTCTGCATCCATACTACTAACGTCAACATCCGTAAGGATGATGTCAACATCCATACAGTACATGTGGTAGGAGAAGGAAGGTGACATGTGTCATGCTGACGTCAGCATGTTGACATGGAAGCACCAGAGGTTGTCACATGTCAACCAATTTTGGCATTTTCGGGCCGAACCGTGGACCAATAGGATCATGCCACATGGCACTCCATATGGTTCGTACACTAACATGGCATGATGACTTGAAAAATAAAAAATGTGGCCCAATCAAAGGCTTCCACGTGGCAGGCAGGAAATTCACAATGACAGTCTGTGACCAAAATTTGAAAAAATATTAAGTTTGGCGAGTCCACTAAATCTAGCGGACCACGCCAAACTTGGCCACAAGTTAATCATTGGGATATGTAGTGCCACCACTAAACATAAAAAACAAACTATATGTTATATATATACATTGCGACAATATAAAACTCAAAAGGGGGAAGCTCGCAGGTTTGACCTCAGGACCTCCTCCCCCATATGCACCTTAATAATTCCACCCAAAGCAACAGGCCAATTGCCTTACATTGTAACCAACACCATGAAAAATTATTAAATGTTGAGTTCGCCCAGCCAGTGGGATGGGCGCACGTACGGTATGACCTTTTGGGCACATAATTCGATGCAGTCCAGTCGTTAATGCAGGTTGCAAAGGGGCACAAAAACTGAGACAAATTTATTCTTGGGTCTGGGAGTGCCAGAGTCGGACCGAGGCGTGGAGACAATCATTTTTGGGTAATTCCACGCCACAAATTCAGTGGTGATGTATGTTTTCTCATCTAAGCATTATTTATGCAAATTGATTTCATAATGAGATATACTTATGTATTTTGCCAAATTATTTTGTTGAGTTAATGAAAGAGCCTACAGATTTGAGAGCAACACCTGGAGATGTAGTCCACCAGGGATGAACTCCATTATCAAGTTTTTGCATTCATATTTGATGCTTATATCTCTTCATTTTTTAGCTTTTCCTTCTTTAATGGTGCACTTTAATTTATACTCATTTAATGCAATTCTTTATAAGTCACTCGATGAAAAGATCACGGATCATGTTGGTATCAGAGCAGTCGTCTTTGACTTGAATTGTTGAGTGTGAATGTTTACTAGGGGAAAGCATAAGCAGGGTGAAGGAACTCTTAAGAATTTCAGTCCTGAAGTTGGTCATGCATCTCGAAGGAAGAAAATGGAAAAAGAGGATAAGCGTGATGAATAGGAGAAAAACTTTCATATGGTCTTTTATCACATGTCAGACATGGTCGAACAAATGTATGGAGACTACGAGAAGAGAATGAAGTAGAAACGGAAGAAAAGGGAAGAGCATGCAAATGATGATGCTTTTGTAAACCAAGGGGTTGGAGGAGATCCTCCTAAGCCTCCGTCTTCACCTTCAAGTTCTAGTTCTTCTTCCTCTGAGCATTCTCTTCATTCTCATCATTCTATCCATAAAGCTTCTTTTAAGAAACCGTTATTAAATATTGATCTAAAATTTTCTTTACCTATGTTTAATGGAGATGATAATCCTGAAAAGATAGATTATTGGATCCAACAGGTTGAATTATATTGACGTGTTCAACATATTTATGAAGAGGAAGTTAAAGTGCAACTAATTTCTCTTCGATTGGAAGGCAACGCTCTTGTATGGTGGGAGAGAAAGCTTCAGGACAGAAGTAAGTGTGGTAATCTTCTTTCCCCATGATCGGAATTTAAATCAATGATAAGGAAGAAATTTTATCAATTAGGGTATTTACATAAAGCGATGATGGAATGGAAAACTTTAAGGCAAAGTAAAGGTTAAACTGTACAAAGTTTCATATAAGAATTTAGGAAGAAATCTTTTGCATCGAACATTCCTTTGGATTCTTATGAAACTTTAATAAATTATATTGGCGCACTTCATAGTTATATTCGTCATACTTTTCTCTTGTTTAACCCCGCTAGTCTTGATGAAGTTTGTGTGCAAGCCACTCGCGTTGAGAACAGGGGGAAGCATGTTCAAGAAGATCCCATGAAGAAACCTTCCAATCTACCACATAAAACTTTTAAGAAGTTTAAAAGTAAGGACAAGAAGACCACCACAGATACGAGGGAAGGAGGAAAACCATCTTGCAATCATTGCAATAAAAGTGGTCACGATGAAGAACATTGTTGGAAACTGCATCCAGAAAAGAAACTAAAATAGTTCCGTGGAAAGGGGAAAACAAAAATCATTTCTACAGTGCAACAAGATCTTGGTTCCAATTCAGGAGATGAAGGAAAGATCACAATAGTTGGACTATAAGGTAAAGACTCCCTTCATGCTAGTTCAAGTTCCAATAATGAATCTCATGATGATGAACAAAAGAGGAATGAATTATTTCACATAAGAGTTGTATCTAAAAACACTAAGATAGATGCATTATTTGATCCGGGTTCCCAAGAAAACTTAATATATGAAGCACTTGCCAAGAAGATGGGTCTTGAAACGAAACCACATCCAAAGCCTTATCCTCTTGGTTGGGTATGTGATAAAGAAAAACTTAATGTCACCAAACAATGTAGGGTCAGATTTGATATTGCTTCAAATTTGATAGATGAAGTGGATTTGGATGTTGTACCACTTGATATATGTGGCATAGTGTTGGAAAGTATTTATATTTATGATAGAAAAGCATTCTTCTTTCATCATGAGAACAAATACCACCTTACTAAAGGGGGAGTCGAATATATTGTTAGAGCTCACAGCATGAGGGTAAATACAACACTTGTTAGTGCAGGGAAAATGAAAAGACTCTTAAACACTAATAAGAGATATGTACTCATGGTCATAAGAGGGAAATATGTCGAGACATTCGATGCTTTCCAAGGATGTGATCCATATCATAAAAAGAGAATAATTGATATTGTTTCTAAGTATGATGATATTTTTTAGGAACCATATGGATTACCTCCTAAGAGGGAAATCCAACATGAGATACATCTTCAGTAGGATTCTTCGCTTCCTAATGTGGTCATGTATAGGATGTCAGTTGTGGAGATGACAGAGATCAAGGAGAAGGTACAAGGTTTATTCGATCAAGGGGTCATCAGGCCCATTTTATCTCCTTGTGGTTCTCTGATTGTGATGGTGCCAAAGAAATATGGCACATGGCGAATGTGTGTCGATTACCAGGCCTTAAATAAAATCACGATGAAAAATCGATACCCTCTTCCTCGTATAGATGATTTACTTTGTGATTGTGTATTTAGATGACATTCTTATTTTTAACAAGACTTGGGATGAACATGTGAGGCATGTAAAGAAAGTATTGGATACTTTGCAAAGGGAAAAGTTGTATGTAAAATTGTCTAAATGTGAATTTGGCAAGACTGCACTTGTGTACTTAGGTCATATTGTACGAGGAGGACAATTAAAAATTGATCCTTCCAAAATTAATGTAATTGTAAATTGGCCTGAGCCAAAAAGTGTAACCGAAGTCCGAATATTCTTAGGTGCAGTCCAGTATTGGAGGAGGCTCATTTCCAACTTCTCCTTTATAGAATCTCCTTTGCATGCCTTAACCAGTGTGAAGTACACTTTTCAGTGGGAAGGAAAGAAACAAAAATATTTTGACACTTTGAAGGAGAATATTAGTACCACACCAGTATTAGCACTATTGAATCTTCAATAGCCTTTTGAGATCGAGACAGATGCCAGTGGATACGCCATGGGTGAAGTATTGATGCAATATCATAAGCCTATCTGTTACCACTCTGAAACTTTTAACCAAGCTATTATTAACTATCCTACATATGATAAAGAGTTGTATGAATTAGTCCATAGCGTAAATAAATGGAATCACTACTTGTTAGGGAAGGAAACAATCATACATACATATCACCAACCTTTACAGTATATCCAAGCACATACTAGATTGCAACAATCTCGACACTATAGATGGATGGGTTTTCTACAACAATTTCATTTGGTAATTAAGTACAAAAAGGGTACAAGTAACAAGGTAGTCAATATGCTTTCTAGACCTCCTATTGTTGCTTCTATTATTTTGAAGAATACTTCTTTATCTCATGATAGCTATGTAGAACAATATGCCATCAATGAAGATTTTAAAGAAGTGTATGAGAAGTTAACCCATGGTGCACAAGTATAGAACTATTGTTTGCAGGGAAAAATACTCTACCATCTTGGAAATCTATGTATTCCTACAAGTGAACGAGTCCATGTAATACAAGAAGCTCACACTTCTCTTGTGTCTGGGAATTTTGGGGTAGGAAAAACTATGGCTCATTTGAAGAGGTTTTGTTACTGGCCTCAAATGAAATCAATTGTAACTAAATATGTGAAGGGGTGTGTGATTTGTTCTACTTGTAAGCCCACTAATAGAAAATTGGGGCTATACTCACCACTTCTTGTTCCATCCCATCCATGGGAAAGTATCTCCATGGATTTTGTAGGGGGTTTACCAGTGACCAAAGGGGATCATGACTATTTGTATGTTGTATTGGATAGGTTCAACAAGATGTGTATCTTGATACCATTTAAAAAGAAGATCACTGCTGAGTAGATTGTTAATCTCTTCTTTCAGTATGTTTGAGTTCACTTTGGGTTACCCACATCCATTTTCTCGGATCAGGATACTCGATTCCTTGGGGACTTTTGGACTAGCTTGTGGAGGATGATGGACATGAAATTGAAGAGGAGCATCACTTTCCATCCACAGACTGATGGACAGACATAGGTTGTAAACATAACAGTGGTATGCTACTGCAGCAAGCATCCCAAGTTATGGGATGAACAGATACCCTATCTACAACATGCTTACAACTGAGATTTACATTCACCCACTCAAAGTTCACCTTTTGAGACATGTTTTGGGTACCTACCCAAGGTTCCTTTGGACTTGATGTATTAGAGAGATGTCGATGTGAATGAAGAACGAATAGAGGACAGAGCCCACAATTTCATCCAGAGGATCTAGTAGATACACCAGGCAGTCAGGGAACAATTGGAGATAAGTCAAGCACAATATAAAGCTCAGCATGACAAACGCAAGGTTGATCATCAGTTCGAGGTTGGAGATCAGGTATGGCTTCACATCAACAAGGAGAGATTGAAGGGTGAAGGAAAGAAACTCAAGACCATTCGTTATGGACCCTTCACTATCTTGGAGAAAAGTGGTACTAATGCTTTTCGTCTGGATCTTCCACCTTACATGCAGATTTACTTAGTTGTGAATGTTGAGAACTTGAAATGTTTTGAGCCTCCCATGATCACGGATCAAGATGAGGAAGTTTCAATGACTTCAGTTGATTATTTTTCATCTGATTACTTGGATGAGTTATAGGAAGATATCATCCTGGACAGGAGGACGAGGTCTTCACACAGGGTTGATGTTGATTATCTTCGAGTAGGCTTAACAGGCACACATCCAAGCAAGGCAAAGTGGATAGAGAAGGACAAAGTGAGGGGACTCTTCCCTCACTTACCTATTGATTGATGAAATCTTTTGGTGGTCCAAAAATCTCTCAGTGGGAAGGTGTGATCCAAAAAATATCCAGAGGAGGCTAAGAACAACTCAGAACTCACAAAGGCAACTCAAGACGCTCAGAATGGCTTCAAAAGATAGAGAAAGGGAAAAAATTAAAAGTTCCCAAAACTCAATGAAAGTGACATGATCGTGAATAGTGTGTCACAATCTTTCTAACGGTGCAAATGGTTCGTCAAAAAAAGTTACGGATTGAAATATATTCGCAGTCAAATTTTGGTCAACCTAGCCCAGTCAGCAAGGGATGATTCAACATCTATACTGTTGACATCAACATTCGTATGGATGATGTCAGAATCCATATAGTACACATGGCAGGAGAAATAAGGTGACATGTGTCATGATGATGTCAACATGGTGATGTGGAAACACCAAAGGTTGCCATGTACTGTCACCCAATTTTGGCATTTTCAGGCTGAACAATGGACCATTAGGATTGTGCCACATGGTAGAACGTACATTGACATGGCATGATGACTTGTAAAAGGACAACGTGGCTCAGGGGGAGTTCATAACGTCGCCCAACTATTGGTTTCCACGTGGCAGGCGTGAAATGCACAATGACGGTCCGTGAGCAAAATTTGAAAAAAATATTAAGTTTGGCGAGTTCGCCAAATCTGGTGGACCACGCCAAAATTGGCCACAAGTTAACCATTGGGATATGGATTAGCACCACCACTAAACATAGATAAAAAACTATATGTTATATATATACATTGCAACAATATAAAACCCAAAAGGGGGAGGCCCACAGGTTTGACCCCAGGACCTCCTCCCCCATATGCGTCTTAATAATTCCACCCAAACCTACAGGCCAATGGCCTTACATTGTAACCAACACCGTGAAAAATTATAAAATGTTGAGTATGCCCAATTAGTTGGAGGGGAGTGCGTACGGTACGATATTTTGGGCACGAAATTCTATGCAGTCCAGTCATTAACGCAGGTTGCAAAGGGGCACGGAAGCCAAGATGAATTTATTCTTAGGCCTGGGAGTACCAGAGTCAGATCGAGGTGTGGAGACAACCATTTTTGGATAATTTTCCGCCACAAATTCAGTGGTGATGTATGTTTTCTGATCTGAGCATTATTTACATAGGTTGATTTCAGAATGAGGTATACTTATGTATTTTTCCAAATTCTTTTGTTGAGTTACATAATGGTACTTGATCTCGATATTCTTAGACCTGTCATGACACACTGGTTTCTCTGACAACTTTATGCAACTCAGGTTGTCACAAAAGATACATGTATCCTCTAACTCGGGATCAAACAATCATGCAATCAACTTCTGAAGCCACTCTACTTCACCACAAGTTGACCATGCTACTACATACTTCGCCTCTATGGAACTAAGTGCTATACAAGTCTGCTACCTATTGAGCCATGAGATCACAGTTGATCCCAAAATGAAGCAACATTCAGATGTACTTTTCTGGTTTGTGACATTTCCTTCCCAACATGAATTTGTGTAGCCCTCCAATCTTATCTTGCGATCTGAGATATAACTAAGTCCATAATCAATTGTACCATTTAGTTACCTCATCACATGTTTTTCCGTGATTAGGTGAACATGTATAGGCTTAGCCATGTACTGACTCATTATGTTCACTGCAAAACATATATCTGGTCTCATGTTCGTCAAGTACATCAATGAACCAATCATATGCCAATATATGGTGGCATCCACTGTCTCTAAAGTTGTATCACACAATAACTTCAAGTTATCCACCATCAGTGTAGATATGGCCTTACAATCCAACATCTCGAACCGCTTCACGATCTCCACTGCATATTTTCCTTGGTTAAGGAAAGTCCCATCCGGTCTCTGCCATATCTCTAGACCTAAGAAGTAATGCATCATGCCTAGGTCCTTCATTTCAAACTATGCAACAAGTTTCCTCTTTCAATCAATGATGAGATTCTCGCCTCCTATTAGAAACAGGTCATCCCCATACAATAGTAACACTGGTCTACCATCCACAACCTTGAAGTATAGGTTGGAATCTACTTTACTCTTGGTAAATCCCAAGCTCATCAGGAAATTTTCTGATCTAGCATATCATGTCCTGGGTGTCTTCTTAGGCCCATATAAATCTTTCTTCAATCTGCAGACATGAGACTCATTCTCAAGTATCTTATGGATGATCTATGTATTCTTCTTCTCATTACTAGAGCAAGTGCCTCATCATATTCTTCTCCCTCTTACTGGGAGAATCCTCTGAACACAATTCAGACTTTGTACATCTCTATGAATGGTCCTAGGGAGACTTCTCCTTCTTAATGGATCATGAGGGTTGACTCCCTCTGAACTCTAGCTTCTTCTGAGCTAGTACTTGGTGGGGCCGCATGCCTCACCACTGTTGGATCCATCTTCTCCTCATGATATGGCTCGTCAATGCTATCTGGCTTTGCATCTTGCAAAGTATCACGAGACCATGCTGGTCTCTTCCTGGTTACTGCAATAATTTTGGGTAGGCCCTTCTGGCTCTACTAACTCTTCTTGATAATCGAAAACGTGATCAAATGCGCTAGAGGGATTTGTTTTGTCATCTTACAAAAGTAGATTCTTCTTCTTATTATTCTTCTTCGGTACATTGATGTATACGGTCATGTATACAACTTGGATAGTTTGCTCCATGTCTCATCTAATATGTTTCCTCCTGCAACTGTCACTATAGCTTCCCTCATAGTTATCACATGTGACCTGCTGAGAACAAGAACAACAAGAGGAAAACAATAGAAAAGAATAATACTTTTTATAATAATAAGAAATAGAAAAGAAAATCACCACATGAGCTCCTTCATAGCTATCACTTCTGACATCCCTGAAACAAGAATCAAAGTAAGAAGTACAATAATATGAAAATGAGAACAACACTCTTCTAGTGTTGTGATCAATCATTCCCCCATGGTAACCTGGAACCTGGAGTCTTTTCATCAAGAATAAGTGTTGTTGCTTTTCTTCCGAGTCACCTTCACTCAAGATGACAAGTATTTTTTTCAACCTGTCCCCTGAGTCTTATTCTTGTACTTTGCTTTGGCCTCATCTTCATCAGGTTATGGGACTTCTTCTTTTACAAAATCTTCCATATCGTTTTCTTCTAGAATGAGCATTACTCTATACTTCCATGCTCGGAAGTTGTCAGTGCCTTCAAGCTTCTCATCAAACTTGGCATTGGATTCCATCCTGTGCTTGAACAATACAATAAGGAGATACAACTTTTCAAAGAAAGTTTTTGAGCTTACAAGAGAGTCTTATGCCAATCTGACTAGTTCCAGCTTCAATTTTGCAGCTGCCAAGATTAGGGTTTATGAGGAAACCCTAATTTTCAAAATTTGAAATTTGGAATTATGCTCTGAGGGATATGTCTAACCTCTTCAGGCGAGTTCCCTAGTGGTCTCACTTTTCCCAACGTCCTTCAACAATGTGGATGATGTGACCTTCTAGGGTTTATGCAGTTGCAACAGTTGCAACACCAGTGAAAGTTTACAAAACTTCATCAAACTGAGAATCTAACCACAAGGAGACGTGTGTTAGGGTTAGGGGAGTCTTCTTATGCTCTTAGCTTCTGTGCTATGAAAATGCCTTCTTTCAGGCCCGCTCTGATACCATGTTGAATTTTCGTCTCAAGTAGTTAACTAGATTAGTGTTCTTTTACTTTTAAACAATTAGAACAATAACTGCATATAAAGGATCATTGAAAGAATGTCATCCACAACATATACAAGATTTACGCTGGGAAAAACCTCTAGGGAAAAAACCCAACAAACTTCCTCAATATAGATTCAACAACCAAGAACAATGCCTCTCTCCAAGAGAGAACTAACAAAGGAGAAGATCCTTTATGTACCCTTGACTAGGGAAGAGTAGTGCACCACATAACCAATATATACCCAAGAAATAGACCAAGATCCTCCACAACGTCACCTCCTAGCTGCAGTAGTGTCTCCCTCTAAGACTTGCGCACTTCTCCTCTTAGTTAGAGAGCTAGTTTTGTGTGTATTCAAATGAGGCACTAGCCTCTCTTATAAATAGTAGTTTGGCCAGCCTAAAATTAGGTTTGGGTTGACCTATCACTTTATCCTTTTGTTTTACATTTTACTTGTAAGGCATAATAGGGATGACTTTTACTAAGGCATAATAGGGCTGACTTAACAAATATAATATAATAATATTATTTAGAGTTTTGTATCCTTGTGTTTTACATTTTACTTGTCAAGGCATAATAGGGATGACTTTTACTAAGGCATAATAAAGCTGACTTAACAAATATAATATAATAATATTCTTTAGAGTTTTGTCTTGGTCAGAGACAATAAGATTGTCTTTCTAAGCTAAACAAACTTCAACAAAGGCATCTTTCTAGGAGAAGCAATCCACTTGCCATAATCTAAGATGTTTTTAGAGGAAAAATGGCAATAATACTTTCCCAATACAACAACAAACTCAAATGAACCTAGATAAAAGGAGAATGTCAAGTAGTCCATGCAACACTAAGAATATTTACCACCACTACAAGTTGAGCATACATAGGGAAGCCTGGTGTTGGAGGCTCCATCTAGAGCTACATCCTTGGAACTAAACTAGCAAGAGAAGAGTACTGCAACACTTGCTAGCAGTATAGAAAGAAAGATACAGGTGATACACGTATAGAATGTTTATTGTGACTAGTTTTCAATGGATTTGAATGACTACATATTACATATCCCAACTCCTCAATCCCCATGCTTTCTCTTCTGTCACTTTGTTGATGGAAACCTTGACTACCTCTCTCAACTACAAAGTCTAATCCTCACAGGAACCGTTGGGGTGCACTCTATTGTATTTCAAAATTTATAAACAGTATTCATACCTTATAATTCAATCAACCTCCATGTTGCTGCCCTGTTCGACCATTCATTGTTTGATGCTCCATGATTTCTTTCAAAAATTTTCCCACTTATTCTTATCCCGTGAGAAGTCCACGTATCTATCTTTTGAAAACTAATTCTTACATAACCATAAGTTATCAGAACTGATTACATCAGAGTGGTGTTTGCTCCACAAATAGGCTGCTCCATTATTTTGTTATTGAGAACGGCCTTCGATTGTCGGTGACGACTTCACCAACCCGTAAATTGCCTCTGGTTGAAGTCGTTGAGATTGATGCATTCCGAACACATTAGTTGCAACAGGTACAAATTGCCATGATCTCCACATGGAACACCAACAAATTATCTGCAATAAACTTAAAAATAATCAGAATCCTTAACAGTGAATACAACAAAAA
>JZKD02S1916662.1:0-29974 GCA_000966675.3 Picea glauca
ATTCGACATGAAGGATCTTGGTGCTTCAAATTTCATTTTGGGCATGTAAATTAAAAGAGATCGAAAAAAGAGGAAACTCTGGTTAAATCAGAGAAAATATGTCGAGACAATATTGGAGAGGTTTAATATGAAGGAATGTAAACCGGTCAAGGTTCCTATTCCCGTGGGTGTAAAGTTATCTGCGGATTAGTATCCCAAGACACATGAAGAAGAGGAGGACATGTCTCATGTTCCATATGTGAGTGCAGTTGGTAGTTTGATGTATGCAATGGTCTATAATAGACCAGACATTGCACATACAGTGGGAGTTTTGAGAAGGTATATGTCAAAACCAGGGAAGGAGCATTGGATAACAGTAAAAAGGGTTTTGAGGTATTTGCATGGAATTGCTAGCTATGGATTGTGCTACGAAGGAAGACTGGGATTGGACAGAGTGGTTGATATACATGGCTTTGTGGATGCAGACTAGGATAGAGATTTGGATCGTAGGAGATCTACAAGCAGGTATGTGTTTAACCTGTTTGGAGGAGAAATAAGTTGGATGAGAAAAAGACACGCTATAGTGTCACGTTCAACTACAGAATCTGAATACATGCTAGCCACTCATGCAAGTAAGGAAGCAGTATGGTAACAAAGATTGTGTTGAGGTATTGGGTTGGTACAACAAGCTGTAAGGATAGAGTGTGACAGTCAGAGTGCAATTTTTCTGGTGAAGAACCCTGCTTATCATTCAAAGACAAAGCACATTGATGTTCAATATCAATTTGTGAGAGACATGATTGAAGAAAAGAAAGTATCATTGATGAAGGTGGAAACTTTGAAAAATTTTGCAGACTCATTAACAAAATCTATGAGCACTGAGAAGTTCTCTTGGTGTAGAGGATCCATGGGCATTGTTGCCCTGGATTTTTGACTATGTAACCCTGTAACCCCTTGTATGAAAAGAAAACAACAAGTGGGAGAACATTGGGTATGTCTTATATTCTTTGCACGAGTAGTCCAGGGGCAGCGCCCCCCGAATATTTTTTTTCTACCTCGGGAAACGTGACACCTACCTCGAGAAACGTGTCATGTATTTAGGTGGTTTTTTGGCACATGGTTTTTTGCCTATGTTTTTCTATTAGGGTTTTGGACTAATCCAGGTCATTGGGTTAGGGTTTTGGATGCCGCTGGCTCCTATATGTATATTGTATTGTAAACAATGTAACACAATGAATGAATATAGAATATGCTAGTTTTCCCGGTTTGGGTTTCCAGGGGAAAAATATCTGTGTAATGTTTGTATTTTCCATTGTATCTTTTTTGTTCTTTTCTGAATATCTATTTGCAGTAGATATTGTACATGGTTAGGATTTACATTAGGGATCCAAAAAACTACTAAAAATAGTAAATTTCCAAAATATTGTTTTGAGTCAGTTGGACTAGGTGGGTGGCCACCGATATCCTCTTGGATCATTAAAGAACTTATAGTTAATTAATATGCGTTTGTTTTTCAAAAAGTTTTAAATTTGATATTTCAATATTCATTAAGTTTTACATCTACATTTGATTTACTAATATGAAATTTGACATATAAAAACAAATTTGTTTAGGGTAGGTTATTTTAGAATATTGCAATTAGCGATGTTAATAGATCAATTCTTAATTGTGCCAAAGAACCTTGAACAAGATATTTACACTCCATAAGGAGTGATAAAATGTCAAATGTATACTCAATTGAGAAATGAAAGTTCTATTTCTTTTGTCTTGCATGTATTGATGACATAGAGTCCAATGATGAGTGTAAAAACAAAAAATAGAAATTTGTCAATCCATGGAAACAAGAACAACTTTCACCATTTCCACCATTTGGAAATGCAATTGAGGTAGCGGTAGACAATGAAGAAGTTATGATCAAGAAGGATTGCAATCGTCTTTCTAGTATAATTAGAGAAGGTATGTGAAATTAAACATTAATTAAATCAAGGTACCTTCAAATTGAATTCACTTGTCTATTAATTTATATAAATTGTGTATGTTTACTTGTATCAATTAAATTATTTATTTATTTAATTCTTGATCTAAGAATTAAGCATGTGCAAGTGATGTATTTGTTGTCATTGCACTGGAAATAATCCAAAAAACATGCACCAATATTTAATGCGATGCACTAACTTAAAAATCACATTGATGTAACAGTTCAAAGATCCATATCCATTTAGTTTAATGGTTTTAATGGGAGATCCGATTGAAGAATTCGAAAAATTCAATGAGCACATTCTTTTCCAATATTATTGGACAAATGTTATATGAAGTTGTTGGTATAGTCATTCAATCATACTAGTAGCTTGGTTGCACTTGACACAGGTTAAGAGTGGAAAACATTTCAAGTTGCAACAATGGAAATTGTCTATAGAAGATCATGAAATCATTATTGAAAATGTTTCACTAACACATTTCATATGAACGGAAAGAAAAAATCAATGTCAACATTAATGAAGGGTTTGAACATAGTTTAGAAGTAGTTTGATCTATTTGATTTATTGAACTTTATAGCACGTGGCTATAAGTCAATTCGGTGAAATCTATTTTGGATTTACTGAACTTAAATAGAACATTGGCATTTATGTGATGGACCTAGATGCTTTTAAACTTCATTCCAATTAGATCTAAAAATTTTCGTGGCTAATAGACTTGGGTTCTAGTTAATAGGACATTGAATACACAAAAATAATTTGTTCAATATCATTAGCATAATATAAATGTAATTTGGCATTAATTAACATAAATATAAGTGTTAAATGCACATAAGTGTATCCTCTAGGTAGGTGATACAATAAGTGGGATATTGATCTGGATTTAGTAGAGAAACGAATTGATTAACAGATCGAATACAATAAACACACAGATATCCAGTGAACAATATCTTCTATTGAATAAATGAAATAGGCTGAAACTGTAAAACTGTAGAACTGAAACACTTGCTCGAATGGTGGTATCTATCTATGAGAAGAGACGTGGCTACTACGTGCATCTGTTTGAGAAAAATGATTACAATGAGGCTCTAGAGGCCTTTTTAACATTATTAATGAATTCCAAAACCCTAGACATCCAAAAACCTAACCCTAGGAGATGAAATGCCAAACGTTATGTGGGCCCCTATGGGTAAGTTGGTACCTCAAATTCTTGGGGTCACAATGTTTGCATACGACCTTCGTTTTAGGCGCGTGATATCCCTTTGGAAAGGTATTTTCGAGAACTATGCATTAAGCCATCAAACTGTGACTCTATCTATAGTTTTACTGTGGCGAGCCAAAAAAAACACTGTTTAGGGCCCCAAAATGGCCCTGGAAGTACAAAAATATGTATTGACATGAAAAACATACAAAATCAGCTAGTTAGATTAGGTGGGAGGCCACTAGTATCCACCTAGAAGATGTGTAGGGATTCAAACAACCTCGGAAGTGTAGAAACCATAATTAAAAAGAAGTACAAAAGAACGTGTTGAACTAAAAACTATCAAGAGTGGCCAGTTGGAATAGCTGGGTGGCCACCAATATCCACCTGGATCAGTCTCCCCCCCTTAGAAAGAAATGGTCTCCATTNTTAAAAGAGATCGAAAAAAGAGGAAACTCTGGTTAAATCAGAGAAAATATGTCGAGACAATATTGCAGAGGTTTAATATGAAGGAATGTAAACCGGTCAAGGTTCCTATTCCCGTGGGTGTAAAGTTATCTGCGGATTAGTGTCCCAAGACAAATGAAGAAGAGGAGGACATGTCTCATGTTCCATATGTGAGTGCAGTTGGTAGTTTGATGTATGAAATGGTCTGTAATAGACCAGACATTGCACATACAGTGGGAGTTTTCAGAAGGTATATGTCAAAACCAGGGAAGGAGCATTGGATAACAGTAAAAAGGGTTTTGAGGTATTTGCATGGAATTGCTAGCTATGGATTGTGCTACGAAGGAAGACCGGGATTGGATAGAGTGGTCGATATACATGGCTTTGTGGATGCAGACTAGGATGGAGATTTGGATCGTAGGAGATCTACAAGCGGGTATGTGTTTAACCTGTTTGGAGGAGAAATAAGTTGGATGAGAAAAAGACACGCTATAGTGTCACTTTCAACTACAGAATCTGAATACATGCTAGCCACTCATGCAAGTAAGGAAGCAATATGGTTACAAAGATTGTGTTGAGGTATTGGGTTGGTACAACAAGCTGTAAGGATAGAGTGTGACAGTCAGAGTGCAATTTTTCTGGTGAAGAACCCTGCTTATCATTCAAAGACAAAGCACATTGATGTTCAATATCAATTTGTGAGAGACATGATTGAAGAAAAGAAAGTATCATTGATGAAGGTGGAAACTTTGAAAAATTTTGCAGACTCATTAACAAAATCTATGAGCACTGAGAAGTTCTCTTGGTGTAGAGGATCCATGGGCATTGTTGCCCTGGATTTTTGACTATGTAACCCTGTAACCCCTTGTATGAAAAGAAAACAACAAGTGGGAGAACATTGGGTATGTCTTATATTCTTTGCACGAGTAGTCCAGGGGCAGCGCCCCCCGAATATTTTTTTTCTACCTCGGGAAACGTGACACCTACCTCGAGAAACGTGTCATGTATTTAGGTGGTTTTTTGGCACATGGTTTTTTGCCTATGTTTTTCTATTAGGGTTTTGGACTAATCCAGGTCATTGGGTTAGGGTTTTGGATGCCGCTGGCTCCTATATGTATATTGTATTGTAAACAATGTAACACAATGAATGAATATAGAATATGCTAGTTTTCCCGGTTTGGGTTTCCAGGGGAAAAATATCTGTGTAATGTTTGTATTTTCCATTGTATCTTTTTTGTTCTTTTCTGAATATCTATTTGCAGTAGATATTGTACATGGTTAGGATTTACATTAGGGATCCAAAAAACTACTAAAAATAGTAAATTTCCAAAATATTGTTTTGAGTCAGTTGGACTAGGTGGGTGGCCACCGATATCCTCTTGGATCATTAAAGAACTTATAGTTAATTAATATGCGTTTGTTTTTCAAAAAGTTTTAAATTTGATATTTCAATATTCATTAAGTTTTACATCTACATTTGATTTACTAATATGAAATTTGACATATAAAAACAAATTTGTTTAGGGTAGGTTATTTTAGAATATTGCAATTAGCGATGTTAATAGATCAATTCTTAATTGTGCCAAAGAACCTTGAACAAGATATTTACACTCCATAAGGAGTGATAAAATGTCAAATGTATACTCAATTGAGAAATGAAAGTTCTATTTCTTTTGTCTTGCATGTATTGATGACATAGAGTCCAATGATGAGTGTAAAAACAAAAAATAGAAATTTGTCAATCCATGGAAACAAGAACAACTTTCACCATTTCCACCATTTGGAAATGCAATTGAGGTAGCGGTAGACAATGAAGAAGTTATGATCAAGAAGGATTGCAATCGTCTTTCTAGTATAATTAGAGAAGGTATGTGAAATTAAACATTAATTAAATCAAGGTACCTTCAAATTGAATTCACTTGTCTATTAATTTATATAAATTGTGTATGTTTACTTGTATCAATTAAATTATTTATTTATTTAATTCTTGATCTAAGAATTAAGCATGTGCAAGTGATGTATTTGTTGTCATTGCACTGGAAATAATCCAAAAAACATGCACCAATATTTAATGCGATGCACTAACTTAAAAATCACATTGATGTAACAGTTCAAAGATCCATATCCATTTAGTTTAATGGTTTTAATGGGAGATCCGATTGAAGAATTCGAAAAATTCAATGAGCACATTCTTTTCCAATATTATTGGACAAATGTTATATGAAGTTGTTGGTATAGTCATTCAATCATACTAGTAGCTTGGTTGCACTTGACACAGGTTAAGAGTGGAAAACATTTCAAGTTGCAACAATGGAAATTGTCTATAGAAGATCATGAAATCATTATTGAAAATGTTTCACTAACACATTTCATATGAACGGAAAGAAAAAATCAATGTCAACATTAATGAAGGGTTTGAACATAGTTTAGAAGTAGTTTGATCTATTTGATTTATTGAACTTTATAGCACGTGGCTATAAGTCAATTCGGTGAAATCTATTTTGGATTTACTGAACTTAAATAGAACATTGGCATTTATGTGATGGACCTAGATGCTTTTAAACTTCATTCCAATTAGATCTAAAAATTTTCGTGGCTAATAGACTTGGGTTCTAGTTAATAGGACATTGAATACACAAAAATAATTTGTTCAATATCATTAGCATAATATAAATGTAATTTGGCATTAATTAACATAAATATAAGTGTTAAATGCACATAAGTGTATCCTCTAGGTAGGTGATACAATAAGTGGGATATTGATCTGGATTTAGTAGAGAAACGAATTGATTAACAGATCGAATACAATAAACACACAGATATCCAGTGAACAATATCTTCTATTGAATAAATGAAATAGGCTGAAACTGTAAAACTGTAGAACTGAAACACTTGCTCGAATGGTGGTATCTATCTATGAGAAGAGACGTGGCTACTACGTGCATCTGTTTGAGAAAAATGATTACAATGAGGCTCTAGAGGCCTTTTTAACATTATTAATGAATTCCAAAACCCTAGACATCCAAAAACCTAACCCTAGGAGATGAAATGCCAAACGTTATGTGGGCCCCTATGGGTAAGTTGGTACCTCAAATTCTTGGGGTCACAATGTTTGCATACGACCTTCGTTTTAGGCGCGTGATATCCCTTTGGAAAGGTATTTTCGAGAACTATGCATTAAGCCATCAAACTGTGACTCTATCTATAGTTTTACTGTGGCGAGCCAAAAAAAACACTGTTTAGGGCCCCAAAATGGCCCTGGAAGTACAAAAATATGTATTGACATGAAAAACATACAAAATCAGCTAGTTAGATTAGGTGGGAGGCCACTAGTATCCACCTAGAAGATGTGTAGGGATTCAAACAACCTCGGAAGTGTAGAAACCATAATTAAAAAGAAGTACAAAAGAACGTGTTGAACTAAAAACTATCAAGAGTGGCCAGTTGGAATAGCTGGGTGGCCACCAATATCCACCTGGATCAGTCTCCCCCCCTTAGAAAGAAATGGTCTCCATTGCATTGAGGTACCCCATCAGGTGAGGAAAAGTTTGCTGAATTTGGCCTCGGGTGAGCCACTTTCCTTAGTGGAGGAGCTTCCCTGCCTTGACAACTCTCTAAAGATGGATCCTCTGATGGCGAGTGGCCTTGACCTATGTGTCTGCTATGTGATCAGTGGATGCTTATTGCATGCAGTCAGGGTTGAGCTCTATTGGTTTCAGTTGTTATGCGATCACTGAGGTTTCCAATAATGGGGGAAAATATGGTCGAAGGAGGTGCACATTGAACATTGGGTGCAAGCCAAGGAAGAGTGGAGTGTTCAGCTTGAAAACATTGCTACCCACAACCTTGGTGATAGTGTAAGGCTCATTGTGAAGTGGGCAAAGCTTCCGATGGGGCCATGTAAGACGCTCCTTCTGCAAATGTAACCAGACTTTGTCTCTAACCTGAAACTGGTGCGATACCCTATGTTGATCATGGCACTACTTGTACTTAGAATTGGCTTTCTGCAAAATCTCATGGACCTATTGGTGGATGTGATGAATCCTCTCAATGAATCCAGCAGCTTTGTCGGTCTCAGGCTAAACATGAGAAGGGTCGGTATGTTTGGTTGCAAGAGGTAGTGCAACACCAATGGGACCCAAGGGTTGGAATCCCAACCCCACATGAAATGGGATATGGTTGGTGGAGCTATGGAGAGCCTTGTTGTAACTATGCTGAACATAGGAGAGACTCTCATCCCATGTACATGGATGATTATATTTGTACATGTGAAGGATGTGCACAATAATACGATTGACAACCTCNTGCAATTTTTCTGGTGAAGAACCCTGCTTATCATTCAAAGACAAAGCACATTGATGTTCAATATCAATTTGTGAGAGACATGATTGAAGAAAAGAAAGTATCATTGATGAAGGTGGAAACTTTGAAAAATTTTGCAGACTCATTAACAAAATCTATGAGCACTGAGAAGTTCTCTTGGTGTAGAGGATCCATGGGCATTGTTGCCCTGGATTTTTGACTATGTAACCCTGTAACCCCTTGTATGAAAAGAAAACAACAAGTGGGAGAACATTGGGTATGTCTTATATTCTTTGCACGAGTAGTCCAGGGGCAGCGCCCCCCGAATATTTTTTTTCTACCTCGGGAAACGTGACACCTACCTCGAGAAACGTGTCATGTATTTAGGTGGTTTTTTGGCACATGGTTTTTTGCCTATGTTTTTCTATTAGGGTTTTGGACTAATCCAGGTCATTGGGTTAGGGTTTTGGATGCCGCTGGCTCCTATATGTATATTGTATTGTAAACAATGTAACACAATGAATGAATATAGAATATGCTAGTTTTCCCGGTTTGGGTTTCCAGGGGAAAAATATCTGTGTAATGTTTGTATTTTCCATTGTATCTTTTTTGTTCTTTTCTGAATATCTATTTGCAGTAGATATTGTACATGGTTAGGATTTACATTAGGGATCCAAAAAACTACTAAAAATAGTAAATTTCCAAAATATTGTTTTGAGTCAGTTGGACTAGGTGGGTGGCCACCGATATCCTCTTGGATCATTAAAGAACTTATAGTTAATTAATATGCGTTTGTTTTTCAAAAAGTTTTAAATTTGATATTTCAATATTCATTAAGTTTTACATCTACATTTGATTTACTAATATGAAATTTGACATATAAAAACAAATTTGTTTAGGGTAGGTTATTTTAGAATATTGCAATTAGCGATGTTAATAGATCAATTCTTAATTGTGCCAAAGAACCTTGAACAAGATATTTACACTCCATAAGGAGTGATAAAATGTCAAATGTATACTCAATTGAGAAATGAAAGTTCTATTTCTTTTGTCTTGCATGTATTGATGACATAGAGTCCAATGATGAGTGTAAAAACAAAAAATAGAAATTTGTCAATCCATGGAAACAAGAACAACTTTCACCATTTCCACCATTTGGAAATGCAATTGAGGTAGCGGTAGACAATGAAGAAGTTATGATCAAGAAGGATTGCAATCGTCTTTCTAGTATAATTAGAGAAGGTATGTGAAATTAAACATTAATTAAATCAAGGTACCTTCAAATTGAATTCACTTGTCTATTAATTTATATAAATTGTGTATGTTTACTTGTATCAATTAAATTATTTATTTATTTAATTCTTGATCTAAGAATTAAGCATGTGCAAGTGATGTATTTGTTGTCATTGCACTGGAAATAATCCAAAAAACATGCACCAATATTTAATGCGATGCACTAACTTAAAAATCACATTGATGTAACAGTTCAAAGATCCATATCCATTTAGTTTAATGGTTTTAATGGGAGATCCGATTGAAGAATTCGAAAAATTCAATGAGCACATTCTTTTCCAATATTATTGGACAAATGTTATATGAAGTTGTTGGTATAGTCATTCAATCATACTAGTAGCTTGGTTGCACTTGACACAGGTTAAGAGTGGAAAACATTTCAAGTTGCAACAATGGAAATTGTCTATAGAAGATCATGAAATCATTATTGAAAATGTTTCACTAACACATTTCATATGAACGGAAAGAAAAAATCAATGTCAACATTAATGAAGGGTTTGAACATAGTTTAGAAGTAGTTTGATCTATTTGATTTATTGAACTTTATAGCACGTGGCTATAAGTCAATTCGGTGAAATCTATTTTGGATTTACTGAACTTAAATAGAACATTGGCATTTATGTGATGGACCTAGATGCTTTTAAACTTCATTCCAATTAGATCTAAAAATTTTCGTGGCTAATAGACTTGGGTTCTAGTTAATAGGACATTGAATACACAAAAATAATTTGTTCAATATCATTAGCATAATATAAATGTAATTTGGCATTAATTAACATAAATATAAGTGTTAAATGCACATAAGTGTATCCTCTAGGTAGGTGATACAATAAGTGGGATATTGATCTGGATTTAGTAGAGAAACGAATTGATTAACAGATCGAATACAATAAACACACAGATATCCAGTGAACAATATCTTCTATTGAATAAATGAAATAGGCTGAAACTGTAAAACTGTAGAACTGAAACACTTGCTCGAATGGTGGTATCTATCTATGAGAAGAGACGTGGCTACTACGTGCATCTGTTTGAGAAAAATGATTACAATGAGGCTCTAGAGGCCTTTTTAACATTATTAATGAATTCCAAAACCCTAGACATCCAAAAACCTAACCCTAGGAGATGAAATGCCAAACGTTATGTGGGCCCCTATGGGTAAGTTGGTACCTCAAATTCTTGGGGTCACAATGTTTGCATACGACCTTCGTTTTAGGCGCGTGATATCCCTTTGGAAAGGTATTTTCGAGAACTATGCATTAAGCCATCAAACTGTGACTCTATCTATAGTTTTACTGTGGCGAGCCAAAAAAAACACTGTTTAGGGCCCCAAAATGGCCCTGGAAGTACAAAAATATGTATTGACATGAAAAACATACAAAATCAGCTAGTTAGATTAGGTGGGAGGCCACTAGTATCCACCTAGAAGATGTGTAGGGATTCAAACAACCTCGGAAGTGTAGAAACCATAATTAAAAAGAAGTACAAAAGAACGTGTTGAACTAAAAACTATCAAGAGTGGCCAGTTGGAATAGCTGGGTGGCCACCAATATCCACCTGGATCAGTCTCCCCCCCTTAGAAAGAAATGGTCTCCATTTCATTGAGGTACCCCATCAGGTGAGGAAAAGTTTGCTGAATTTGGCCTCAGGTGAGCCACTTTACTTAGTGGAGGAGCTTCCCTGCCTTGACAACTCTCTAAAGATGGATCCTCTGATGGCGAGTGGCCTTGACCTATGTGTCTGCTATGTGATCAGTGGATGCTTGTTGCATGCAGTCAGGGTTGAGCTCTATTGGTTTCAGATGTTATGCGATCACTGAGGTTTCCAATAATGGGGGAAAATATGGTCGAAGGAGGTGCACATTGAACATTGGGTGCAAGCCAAGGAAGAGTGGAGTGTTTAGCTCGAAAACATTGCTACCCACAACCTTGGTGATAGTGTAAGGCTCATTGTGAAGTGGGCAAAGCTTCCGATGGGGCCATGTAAGACGCTCCTTCTGCAAATGTAACCAGAGTTTGTCTCTAACCTGAAACTGGTGCGATACCCTATGTTGATCATGGCACTACTTGTACTTAGAATTGGCTTTCTGCAAAATCTCATGGACCTATTGGCGGATGTGATGAATCCTCTCAATGAATCCAGCAGCATTGTCGGTCTCAGGCTAAACATGAGAAGGGTCGGTATGTTTGGTTGCAAGAGGTAGTGCAACATCAATGGGACCCAAGGGTTGGAATCCCAACCCCACATGAAATGGGATATGGTTGGTGGAGATATGGAGAGCCTTGTTGTAACTATGCTGAACATAGGAGAGACTCTCATCCCATGTACATGGATGATTATATTTGTACATGTGAAGGATGTGCACAATAATACGATTGACAACCTCTATTTAGCCATCAGTTTGGGGATGGAAAGTAGTGGATTTAGTGAGATTAGTGTCCAACAGTGACCAGAGACTCGACCAAAATGTGTTGAGAAACCTGTTGTCCTAGTCGGAGATGATGGTCTGTGGTATCCCAAAATGGACCCACACTCGTTCGAAGAAGAGATTGGTAGTAGTTTTCATCGTGATATTCTTCTTATAGGCTCTAAGGATGGACATCTTCGAAAACTGATCAACGACCACAAATACACAGTCATTTCCTTGCTTGGTGGATAGAAGGACAGACATGTAATCCATCGAGATGGATTCCAAAGGCTTCTCGGGGGTAGGAAGAGGGGTGTATAAGCCTTGCTTCTTGATGGATGGATTGGAAATGACATAGGAAGTGCAAGATATGATATAATTGATGAAGTCCTATCGAAGTTTTGGCTAATAAAAATGTTTATGTAGAACGACCACAATTTTCTCCACGCCAAAATGTCCTGCCATCCGATTGTAGTAGGCTTCCCAAATAAAATTTGCAGGATCACTTACAGGAACATAGCTATGTATCAGATGAAATAATATTTCATCCTGAATGTGAAAATCGATGACATTCATGCTTGTACCCAAGAGCTGATAGGTGGTGATGAAGTATGGAACTTGTTGATAAAGATGGGAACACTCAGATGCCTCATGTCCATAGGAATGGAGCACAGTGGTGAGTGCAACCATGGGAGGTCAACTAAGGAAGATAGCGATACGATTTGTGATTCATGTATTATACTTGATGTTGAAATGGAACTATTGCATGTAGATGGACCACTTCTGATGGAAGTCGTTCTACAACTTCCCATGTGTCTGTATGAACTGTAGAGGCTTGTGACCAGTGTGGATGATCGTCTCCTTTTCATAGAAGACGAATACATTTCCTTTTCATAGGTGGGGTATTTATGGGCTGTATTTGAGAGTGTATCACTGTGGTATGCCACCAGATGACTGTGCTGAGTGAGAAATGTGCCTACAATATAGTCAGATGCATCAGTCTCAATCTCAAAGGGTTGTTTCATACTAGGAAAGGAGAATACTGAAGATGAGCACATGCGATGCTTCAAATCATCAAATGCTCATTTTTGTTCCTTCCCTTATACAAAATTTTCCCTACCACCACCCTTGGTAACTTGGATAAGGGCCCATACAATATGGGAGAATCCCAACATGAACCATCAGTAGAATTTGACTCGTCCCAAGAAGCTTCGAAGCTTGCTTAGTGTGGTCGAGGCTAGATAGTCATGGATGAATTAGATATTAGCTGGATCAACATGTACCCCATGCTCATCAACAATGTAGCCCAAGTATTGGACCCTGTTCATGCCAAAGGAGCATTTTTCCAAGTTGTCATATAGCTTGTGCTACTGCAAAGTGCTCAAAACCTGTTGAATATGCCACACGTGTTCCTCCCAAGTGATGCTAAAGATGAGGATGTCATCCAAATATACCACCACAAAATAGTTGGTGAAGGGTTTCAATACATCATCCATCAACCGCATGAAAGTGGTTGGTGCATTTGTTAATCCAAAGGGCATGACCAACCATTCGAGGAGACCTTATTTAGATTTGAAAGTTGTCTTCCATACATCAATTGGTTCGATGGGAACCTGGTGGTAGCCAGACTTGAGGTCCATCTTGTTGAAGAACTTTCCCCCATTGAGTTGGTTAAGAAGGTCATCAATCCTAGGAAATGGGTATTGGTTCCTGACTTTCATTTTTTTTAATGATATGTAATCAATGTAGAGTCATCGGGTCCCATCCTTCTTCTGCACTAGTACAATAAAGCTTCCACAAGGGGAGGAGTTGGGTATGATGTGACCCTTTTGAAGATGCTCTTGGATCTGAAGCTTGATTTTGTCATTTTCCATCAGTGAGTGACGATATAATGGTCCATTAGGCAGAGGTGCATCGGGGGTTAGATCAATTGGATGCTTGACTTGGCAGTGCATCAGTACCCTGGTGTGTGAGGAGAAGATGTCTCTGTACTCTTCCACGATCCCGTCCACTTACTTCTGCTGCAAAGAGAGGCCATGTGTAAAGGCCACATATGTAGCAGTGACCTTCTGCTTATTGTGAGCATAGATCACAAAGAAGACGAACTTCCCGGTCTATGAAATGACCTTACGACATTACTTAGAAGAGATTAAAGAAATAGTGGTAGGTGAGGATAACTATGGTATCCTGTATAATTGTCTACCCAAAGTAATAATAACACTGCAAGGTCTAGACTCGTACACAACATGCCGCTTTCAAAAATATGGTTGTCCTAAAATAACATCACAAACTTCAAGGGGACCAATATCACACAATATCTTGTCTTTGAAAGGATTGATGTTGTAGGGAAGATGACATTGTTGGTTGACACAGAGATCTCTTCCTTGGAGAAGCTAGCCGATGGTGTAGGGTTGTGGGTGCAATGACATCGATAGGTCTAGTTGCTTGATGAACTCTACTGAGATCAAGTTCTTCTAACTGCCACTATCGACAATTAAATGAAGTGGAACCCGCTTTACCCACATCTATGATTGGAAGAGGTGTTCCCCTTGCTCTGGTTATTCTAGTTCACTTGGTTGGGCTTTGGTGGTAGAGACAGTGGCACTGGGTTCAATATCGATGATCTGTGTCCCTCCTTTTGGATTTGATTCAGAGTCAAAATCGACCTCTGACTCAAAATCCTTCAGCTCGGCCACGAGTGACTGCTTGGAGCGGGATTATTTAGTTTGGTGCCGAGGGATTTTATGGTATTCACACCATTTTCCCGTGTCCTTCTTCATCTTATCATTTCCCTTCTTGTTTTTCATCTTGGACTGGTTGTCCTGAGAGTGGCCATATTTTCTCTATCCCTTATTGCATGGGTTAGGGTCGCCTTTTCCTTGCTTTGGCTGTGAGGAGTTTGTAGATCCAAACTCTCACCTCTTCTGCTTAAATTTTTGGTCGATCTTGAAAACCTATCTATAATTCATACCAAATGAGGCGATGTTCAGAAACTTCGTTTCTATTTGAATGTATCTATGCAAAAAACCATGGTATTTGAGCACCAGATGTTGCTCAGAGTCTTTGATACCCAATTTGGTGTGCAGGGTATGGAAAATATTAGTGAAATATGGTATTTTCTAGTCCCTTTCTTGACGCAGGGTGGTCCATCTGGTGTATTGGTACTCGTAGCTTCCAATAGGGTAGTACTGTTCTTTAATGACATCCTGGAAGGAACCCATGTAGGGGAAACCACAAATATTGTAGATTCCTCTATGGCCCTTTTCTCAGAGTAAGTATCCCACCAATCCTTAACATGAGGGATGACCTTGAGGATTGAAAAAGTAATCTATTCACTATCGGAAAAAATTGTGGACCGAAAAATACCCTTCGAGTAGATTCAACCATTTATCTACAACATCTGCATCTATCATTCCTTCAAATAATGGAATATAAAAATTTACCTATACTTTGAAGGGGTTTGCATGGCCACTTGATGATGATGCTTCTCCTATTGGCAACCACTGAAGGAAGTTATCCATCATTTCGTTCCTTTGTCGCATAAGGGATTCCTCGAGAAACATTTTAAAAGGATCTCCTACTCCATCATATTTATTTTTGTCCCCCATGGTTTGTTGTCGGGCTCGACGCGACCGATATTGCATCGACTCGATTGGTTCAAGTCCCAACTTCTTGTACCCAGATCTTGTCGGGGACATGCACGAAGAAAAATAAATGAAGAGTAGACCGCTATTATACGACTGATCTGGATTTAGTAGCAGGACAAACTAATTAATAGATTGAATACAATAAACACATATATATCCAGTGAACAATATATTCTATTGAATAAATGAAATAGCCTGAAACTGTAAAACTGGAAATCTGAAACACTTGCTCGAATGGTGGTAGCTATCTCTAAGAAGAGATGTGGCTGATATGCACATTAGTATGAGTAGAATGATTACAATGAGGCTCCAGAGGCCCTTTTAACATTACTCATGAATGCCAAAACCCTAGACATCCAAAAACCTAACCCTAGGAGATGAAACACCAAAATTTATGTGGGCCCCTATGGGTAAGTTGGTACCTCAACTTCCTGGGGTCGTAGCGTTTTCATACGACTTCTGTTTTAGGTGCGTGATAGCCCATTGGAAAGGTATTTTCGAGAACTACACATTACACTATCAAACTGTGATTCTATCTACAATTTGATTGTGGTGAGCCAAAAATAAAATTTTAGGGCCCTAAAACGACCCTGGAAGTACAAAAATATGTGATGACATGAAAACATACAAAATAAGCCAGTTGGATTAGGTGGGAGGCCACTGATATTGACCTAGAATATGTGGAGGTTTTAGACAACCCCGTAAGTGTAGAACCCACAATTACAAAGAAGTACATAAGAACGTGTTGAACTAAAAACTGTCAAGAGGAGCCAATTGGAATACGTGGGTGGCCACCAATATCCACCTGAATCAACTATACTTCTACTGTTGCAGTTGCTACAATTACCATTTCCATGTTGGAGTAATTACACACTCCCCTAATGATTAATATTCCTAAGTTTGATAGTATAAGGTTGAAAGTGCTATCTAGAGATGGAATATTCTCTATAGAGAATATCTCCTAAAAAATAGGGTGCCTCCTACAAAATATGGGTGTCTCCCTCTTCAGTTTGACTTTAGTTAGAAGTTTAGTTAGACTAGTGGAGAGTTATGTTAAACTAGTGGAGGTAAACTTGTGCGTGCAACAATTGCTTTACTCTCATGCAGTAGTTTCATTTTTCATGTTTAAGACAAGGAGGGAACATATCTCATGCATGCATTCTCTTCTCTCTCCTCCACATGTGTGGACTCAATGAACTGTTGATTGCTTTGACAATTGACTCATACTAGGTGGAAGTTAAACTCTGTTTTTTGTCAATGAGTGTCTACTTCACTCTAGATCACTACTAAGGAAAATTCTCTTAGTCATGCAATTATCTATCGTGCATTGACTAATTATTATGGATTTTTCATGTATTTATTACTTACTCATGTAATAAAATTTTCACATTCATTCTCAATTGTTTCTCTCAATCTTGCTTCTTTCTCTTTGGTTATTTTTGCAAGCTTTGTGTGAATTTCTCTAGCTAGGTTTTCTGTAAATTTGGTATCATAGCTTCGTTGCTCACAGAAAGCGCATAAGAACTTTATTTGTAGTTTTATGATCGGTAGATTGCAACAGTTAGAAATAATGGAATTACCGTCGTCAACACTTCTTATGCCACACAATTATTTTGAATGGAAGCCAAAGATTCTTCTTCTTCTTAGAAGAAAATTCTTATATCAAATAACCATGGAAACATAAGAAGATCCTGATTCTCTAGAAGAGAAAAATGATTTTCTCAACAAACAAGATATGGCTCTCGGACTTATCTACATGTCTATTTCTCCTGAACTACAATATCATGTAGAGGAATAATCACTCTCGACTTCGGAAAAAATATGGACCGAATTGGAGGTCCAATTCAGGATAAAGGAAGATTGTGAAGAAACCATGCAGGAGATTGACAACACAACACTAGAAAAAAAGCCACCAAAAGAACAAGCCTCCTAGTTTGAAGAGACTTCTACATATTAGGAGACATATGCAGAGACTTCTATGCATGTATCTATGCATCCTTTTGTTTCATTCATTCAAGATGGTTTCTACTCTATTTCATATTTGTTTTTCGAATCAGTTTCGAAATATATTGAGCATGTAGATCAAAGACACAAATGGGCACAATCCACCCTGCAGGTAGTAGCTAACCTTGTGGGAGATCTAATGGATCATAGAAGAACAAGATAACAGTTTGAGGAGCCACCTCTTGCACTTATAGCTATGGAGCCATTGATTCCCATGCATTGCTACATGATTGTTGCATTTAACCCTTAGGCCTATGGAGAGGCTAAAGGGAATCTGTATTAGAAAATTTCCGTGAATGAAGGGGATTTGGATCTTCTTCTTTCCAATAAGAGAAAGTGGATATATGTGGACATNCAGACATGTAATCCATCGAGATGGATTCCAAAGGCTTCTCGGGGGTAGGAAGAGGGGTGTATAAGCCTTGCTTCTTGATGGATGGATTGGAAATGACATAGGAAGTGCAAGATATGATATAATTGATGAAGTCCTATCGAAGTTTTGGCTAATAAAAATGTTTATGTAGAACGACCACAATTTTCTCCACGCCAAAATGTCCTGCCATCCGATTGTAGTAGGCTTCCCAAATAAAATTTGCAGGATCACTTACAGGAACATAGCTATGTATCAGATGAAATAATATTTCATCCTGAATGTGAAAATCGATGACATTCATGCTTGTACCCAAGAGCTGATAGGTGGTGATGAAGTATGGAACTTGTTGATAAAGATGGGAACACTCAGATGCCTCATGTCCATAGGAATGGAGCACAGTGGTGAGTGCAACCATGGGAGGTCAACTAAGGAAGATAGCGATACGATTTGTGATTCATGTATTATACTTGATGTTGAAATGGAACTATTGCATGTAGATGGACCACTTCTGATGGAAGTCGTTCTACAACTTCCCATGTGTCTGTATGAACTGTAGAGGCTTGTGACCAGTGTGGATGATCGTCTCCTTTTCATAGAAGACGAATACATTTCCTTTTCATAGGTGGGGTATTTATGGGCTGTATTTGAGAGTGTATCACTGTGGTATGCCACCAGATGACTGTGCTGAGTGAGAAATGTGCCTACAATATAGTCAGATGCATCAGTCTCAATCTCAAAGGGTTGTTTCATACTAGGAAAGGAGAATACTGAAGATGAGCACATGCGATGCTTCAAATCATCAAATGCTCATTTTTGTTCCTTCCCTTATACAAAATTTTCCCTACCACCACCCTTGGTAACTTGGATAAGGGCCCATACAATATGGGAGAATCCCAACATGAACCATCAGTAGAATTTGACTCGTCCCAAGAAGCTTCGAAGCTTGCTTAGTGTGGTCGAGGCTAGATAGTCATGGATGAATTAGATATTAGCTGGATCAACATGTACCCCATGCTCATCAACAATGTAGCCCAAGTATTGGACCCTGTTCATGCCAAAGGAGCATTTTTCCAAGTTGTCATATAGCTTGTGCTACTGCAAAGTGCTCAAAACCTGTTGAATATGCCACACGTGTTCCTCCCAAGTGATGCTAAAGATGAGGATGTCATCCAAATATACCACCACAAAATAGTTGGTGAAGGGTTTCAATACATCATCCATCAACCGCATGAAAGTGGTTGGTGCATTTGTTAATCCAAAGGGCATGACCAACCATTCGAGGAGACCTTATTTAGATTTGAAAGTTGTCTTCCATACATCAATTGGTTCGATGGGAACCTGGTGGTAGCCAGACTTGAGGTCCATCTTGTTGAAGAACTTTCCCCCATTGAGTTGGTTAAGAAGGTCATCAATCCTAGGAAATGGGTATTGGTTCCTGACTTTCATTTTTTTTAATGATATGTAATCAATGTAGAGTCATCGGGTCCCATCCTTCTTCTGCACTAGTACAATAAAGCTTCCACAAGGGGAGGAGTTGGGTATGATGTGACCCTTTTGAAGATGCTCTTGGATCTGAAGCTTGATTTTGTCATTTTCCATCAGTGAGTGACGATATAATGGTCCATTAGGCAGAGGTGCATCGGGGGTTAGATCAATTGGATGCTTGACTTGGCAGTGCATCAGTACCCTGGTGTGTGAGGAGAAGATGTCTCTGTACTCTTCCACGATCCCGTCCACTTACTTCTGCTGCAAAGAGAGGCCATGTGTAAAGGCCACATATGTAGCAGTGACCTTCTGCTTATTGTGAGCATAGATCACAAAGAAGACGAACTTCCCGGTCTATGAAATGACCTTACGACATTACTTAGAAGAGATTAAAGAAATAGTGGTAGGTGAGGATAACTATGGTATCCTGTATAATTGTCTACCCAAAGTAATAATAACACTGCAAGGTCTAGACTCGTACACAACATGCCGCTTTCAAAAATATGGTTGTCCTAAAATAACATCACAAACTTCAAGGGGACCAATATCACACAATATCTTGTCTTTGAAAGGATTGATGTTGTAGGGAAGATGACATTGTTGGTTGACACAAAGATCTCTTCCTTGGAGAAGCTAGCCGATGGTGTAGGGTTGCGGGTGCGATGACATCGATAGGTCTAGTTTCTTGATGAACTCTACTGAGATCAAGTTCTTCTAACTTCCACTATTGACAATTAAATGAAGTGGAACCCGCTTTACCCACATCTATGATTGGAAGAGGTGTTCCCCTTGCTCTGGTTCTTCTAGTTCACTTGGTTGGGCTTTGGTGGTAGAGACAGTGGAATTGGGTTCAATATCGATGATCCGTGTCCCTCCTTTTGGATTTGATTCAGAGTCAAAATCGACCTCTGACTTAGAATCCTTCAGCTCGGCCACGAGTGACTTCTTGGAGCGGGATTATTTAGTTTGGTGCCGAGGGATTTTATGGTATTCACATAATTTTCCCGTGTCCTTCTTCATCTTATCATTTCCCTTCTTGTTTTTCATCTTGGACTGGTTTTCCTGAGAGTGGCCATATTTTCTCTATCCCTTATTGCATGGGTTAGGGTCTCCTTTTCCTTGCTTCGGCTGTGAGGAGTTTGTAGATCCAAACTCTCACCTCTTCTGCTTAAATTTTTGGTCGATCTTGAAAACCTATCTATAATTCATACCGAATGAGGCGATGTTCAGAAACTTTGTTTCTATTTGAATGTATCTATGCAAAAAACCATGGTATTTGAGCACCAGATGTTGCTCAGAGTCTTTGATACCCAATTTGGTGTGCAGGGTATGGAAAATATTAGTGAAATATGGTATTTTCTAGTCCCTTTCTTGACGCAGGGTGGTCCATCTGGTGTATTGGTACTCGTAGCTTCCAATAGGGTAGTACTGTTCTTTAATGACATCCTGGAAGGAACCCATGTAGGGGAAACCACAAATATTGTAGATTCCTCTATGGCCCTTTTCTCAGAGTAAGTATCCCACCAATCCTTAACATGAGGGATGACCTTGAGGATTGAAAAAGTAATCTATTCACTATCGGAAAAAATTGTGGACCGAAAAATACCCTTCGAGTAGATTCAACCATTTATCTACAACATCTGCATCTATCATTCCTTCAAATAATGGAATATAAAAATTTACCTATACTTTGAAGGGGTTTGCATGGCCACTTGATGATGATGCTTCTCCTATTGGCAACCACTGAAGGAAGTTATCCATCATTTCGTTCCTTTGTCGCATAAGGGATTCCTCGAGAAACATTTTAAAAGGATCTCCTACTCCATCATATTTATTTTTGTCCCCCATGGTTTGTTGTCGGGCTCGACGCGACCGATATTGCATCGACTCGATTGGTTCAAGTCCCAACTTCTTGTACCCAGATCTTGTCGGGGACATGCACGAAGAAAAATAAATGAAGAGTAGACCGCTATTATACGACTGATCTGGATTTAGTAGCAGGACAAACTAATTAATAGATTGAATACAATAAACACATATATATCCAGTGAACAATATATTCTATTGAATAAATGAAATAGCCTGAAACTGTAAAACTGGAAATCTGAAACACTTGCTCGAATGGTGGTAGCTATCTCTAAGAAGAGATGTGGCTGATATGCACATTAGTATGAGTAGAATGATTACAATGAGGCTCCAGAGGCCCTTTTAACATTACTCATGAATGCCAAAACCCTAGACATCCAAAAACCTAACCCTAGGAGATGAAACACCAAAATTTATGTGGGCCCCTATGGGTAAGTTGGTACCTCAACTTCCTGGGGTCGTAGCGTTTTCATACGACTTCTGTTTTAGGTGCGTGATAGCCCATTGGAAAGGTATTTTCGAGAACTACACATTACACTATCAAACTGTGATTCTATCTACAATTTGATTGTGGTGAGCCAAAAATAAAATTTTAGGGCCCTAAAACGACCCTGGAAGTACAAAAATATGTGATGACATGAAAACATACAAAATAAGCCAGTTGGATTAGGTGGGAGGCCACTGATATTGACCTAGAATATGTGGAGGTTTTAGACAACCCCGTAAGTGTAGAACCCACAATTACAAAGAAGTACATAAGAACGTGTTGAACTAAAAACTGTCAAGAGGAGCCAATTGGAATACGTGGGTGGCCACCAATATCCACCTGAATCAACTATACTTCTACTGTTGCAGTTGCTACAATTACCATTTCCATGTTGGAGTAATTACACACTCCCCTAATGATTAATATTCCTAAGTTTGATAGTATAAGGTTGAAAGTGCTATCTAGAGATGGAATATTCTCTATAGAGAATATCTCCTAAAAAATAGGGTGCCTCCTACAAAATATGGGTGTCTCCCTCTTCAGTTTGACTTTAGTTAGAAGTTTAGTTAGACTAGTGGAGAGTTATGTTAAACTAGTGGAGGTAAACTTGTGCGTGCAACAATTGCTTTACTCTCATGCAGTAGTTTCATTTTTCATGTTTAAGACAAGGAGGGAACATATCTCATGCATGCATTCTCTTCTCTCTCCTCCACATGTGTGGACTCAATGAACTGTTGATTGCTTTGACAATTGACTCATACTAGGTGGAAGTTAAACTCTGTTTTTTGTCAATGAGTGTCTACTTCACTCTAGATCACTACTAAGGAAAATTCTCTTAGTCATGCAATTATCTATCGTGCATTGACTAATTATTATGGATTTTTCATGTATTTATTACTTACTCATGTAATAAAATTTTCACATTCATTCTCAATTGTTTCTCTCAATCTTGCTTCTTTCTCTTTGGTTATTTTTGCAAGCTTTGTGTGAATTTCTCTAGCTAGGTTTTCTGTAAATTTGGTATCATAGCTTCGTTGCTCACAGAAAGCGCATAAGAACTTTATTTGTAGTTTTATGATCGGTAGATTGCAACAGTTAGAAATAATGGAATTACCGTCGTCAACACTTCTTATGCCACACAATTATTTTGAATGGAAGCCAAAGATTCTTCTTCTTCTTAGAAGAAAATTCTTATATCAAATAACCATGGAAACATAAGAAGATCCTGATTCTCTAGAAGAGAAAAATGATTTTCTCAACAAACAAGATATGGCTCTCGGACTTATCTACATGTCTATTTCTCCTGAACTACAATATCATGTAGAGGAATAATCACTCTCGACTTCGGAAAAAATATGGACCGAATTGGAGGTCCAATTCAGGATAAAGGAAGATTGTGAAGAAACCATGCAGGAGATTGACAACACAACACTAGAAAAAAAGCCACCAAAAGAACAAGCCTCCTAGTTTGAAGAGACTTCTACATATTAGGAGACATATGCAGAGACTTCTATGCATGTATCTATGCATCCTTTTGTTTCATTCATTCAAGATGGTTTCTACTCTATTTCATATTTGTTTTTCGAATCAGTTTCGAAATATATTGAGCATGTAGATCAAAGACACAAATGGGCACAATCCACCCTGCAGGTAGTAGCTAACCTTGTGGGAGATCTAATGGATCATAGAAGAACAAGATAACAGTTTGAGGAGCCACCTCTTGCACTTATAGCTATGGAGCCATTGATTCCCATGCATTGCTACATGATTGTTGCATTTAACCCTTAGGCCTATGGAGAGGCTAAAGGGAATCTGTATTAGAAAATTTCCGTGAATGAAGGGGATTTGGATCTTCTTCTTTCCAATAAGAGAAAGTGGATATATGTGGACATCTCACTGATGCATATACTTCATCAGATCCATACAAAGATCTACATCTTCAATAAAAACTTGACCGAGCATAACCTTGCACATTTGCAAGGCCTCCATGGAGTGAAGGACATAGTTGCTTAACAATTGTTTTTCTTTCCTTCTTCATTTTTTATGCATTGTACTTTGAGCAGGGGGGGGGAGGCGACGTTCCCATGAGGTTTTCCCTCTTTCCTCGATTTTTAGCGTTCATTCATTTAGATGCATTGTAAAACAGGTACCTAACATGGCCTTGTTGCCAGGACCCATTCTTTATTTACACCATAGTAGTGTTAAGGGGGGGTGTTAGAGTAATTACACACTCACTTAGTCATTAATATTCTTAAGTTTGATAGTATAAATTTGAAAGGGATGTCTAGATATGGAATATTCCCTCCAGAGTGTATTTCCTGAAAAAATAGGGGGCCTTCTACAAAATAGGGGTGCCTCCTTCTTCAATCTGACATAAGTTAGGAGTTCAGTTAGACTAGTGGAGAATTTAGTTAAACTAGTGGAGGTCAACTCATGCATGTAACAATTGTTTTTCTCTCATGCAATAATTTATTGTTTCATGCTTAAGAGAAGGAGGGCACATATCTCTTGCATGCATGCTCTTCTCTCTCCCCCACACATGTAGACTCAATTAATTGTTGATTTCTTTGACAATTGAATCATACCAGGTGGTGGTTAAACTTTGTTTTCTGTCAAGGAGTGTCTACTTCACTCTATATCACTACCAAGGAAAATTCTCTTGGTCATATAGCTATCTATCACACATTGACCTATTATTAGGGATTATTCATGTATTTATTTCTCACTCATGTAATACACTTTGCACATGCATTCTCAATTCTTTCTCTCATTCTTGTTTCTTTCTCTTTGATTGTTTTTGCAAGCTTTGTGTGAATTTATCTAACTAGGTTCTCAATAAATTTCACATGTTACTACTACTACTATAAAAATTACATATTACAAATATGTGAAACTATGTAACATGATATACAACAATAAATTAAAAAGTCATTAAAAAATGATATTTAGATATGTATGCACACATAGTAACCATTTGACCATTTGATGCATTTAAATTCAATTACCCTACATTAACACACTGCGAGCAGTGGATGCATATGAAATGTTAGATCCACTCCCATTGGAATCACTACTAGTAGAGTGCTTATGCCCAATTGAACCGGGTAACTTGCGAGGATCCTTGATGGAAGCTATGTACTTACATGAACTTCAAACGTCAAAAAGAATTTCAACAATAAGTTGGACTTACATGTATGTTCTTGCAAAAATACATAATAAATATCGTGACAAAAATTGGAAACTATCAAACACATGTAATACTTGATGCAATACAAACTCAAACAACAAAATTATAACTTGAGAAAGAATAGGTGTTTCATCTTAGATTTTAAATTTAAATTTAAATTGTATGCAATGCACGAATGATTGGCTCGAATATAATTAAGAACATTTCAAATACAAATATAAAGTCACACCTTAAGTCTATCACAAGTGTGGGAACATTATTATAAAATATTTAAAATCATAAATTTGGGAATCTTGTTGTAAGTCTCAATCTAGATACAAACATTAAACATTAAGAATATAAATATCTAATCAAGTGTTACATGAAAACCAACTTTGAAGCACTTTAATTAAGAAATCAAAGTTGCATGACAATTAACTTCAAAAACTTGAAGTCATAAGTGGGGCTATGCATAAAGGAATATTTTGGTTTGGAGCATCTAAATGTGTGGTAACACATTGATTAAATCAAATGAATACTCACTTACTAAACGAGACTTAACCCAAACACTTTGCGGTGCAATAACATTGTGTACGTCACATAAAGTGATGCGAAGGTGTGGGGAGATCCTCTATAACGTAGAGGATCTCACTTCAATTAAAGGAGATGTTTTGAAGTTTTGGGAAATAGGTTATTTGAAGAAGTGAATCTCAACATTATCTCTAAGGTGTAGTTTCAATTCGTTATGGGTAGACTTGGGTTTTAAGGAAGGTGTAGTTTTAGTTGGTTGTGGTTAAACTTGGATTCTCAAATAGTTAAGGACTATAATGAGGTGGCTCTTTCTTTTCTGGATTAAAGTTAGATCATATTACAAATTGTACTTTACTAATTTGGAAGGACTTTAGGTTAGGGAAAACAAGCTTAATAGGTATCTTAAATGTCTTAAAGATTAAGAATATGCAAGTGTCATTGGGTTTTCTATGCTTAAACAATTTTAGACACATCCAAGGATATAAACTTGTGGGATCACTAGTGTAAGAGTCTCCTTTGCACTTGTGTCTCAAAGTAGCTAAGTTGTAGCATTGACAATTGTTGGGACAAGACTTTTGGGACCATTTTTGGGAAACTGTGCAAGAGTGTGCACCAAAGAAGGAAGATAGTTAGCACATTTTCAAGATCATCACATGCGAAAGAAGGAAGACAATTAGAATTCATTAGGCATTTTGGGTCCTTTGAAATAGACTAATCCCTAATGTAATAGTATAAATATGTAAGGGTTTTTGGGTAGAAAGTAGGATGATCTTATGGGAGAAGAATATATGAGCAAGTAAGAAGAGGCAAGTGTGCACTGTATGCGCGAACGACAAGGCCATTTTGGGGTATAATTAAGATATCATGTATGAGAACAATGAACATATTTTGTAAGGGATGATTCTGAATAATAATATAAGAATTCGGCCATTGTGGATGTAACTGTGTTATGATGTGTTTACTATTCTGTTTATTGTGTACACTTAATGAATGTTTGGTTAATATGTATATGTTATTTGCTTTGATGTTTCTGCACACATAAGATATAATGAACATATGTTAGGTGTAATAGTTATGATGAATGCCTCCCATCCCTTCATGAATGCAAAAACCTGGTTCCTGCAGGCCCCATACATACCTCAAGTGAGATTTCACCTACTTGCGGGTGATGCCGAAAGGGCCGATATCTTAGGGTTTTGTTGGAGGATTAATGTTGAACCCCAAGTATTCCTACTGTGTGCCAACGAATGGTTCTGTTGTCGAGACTGGGATCTGTGATTGAGGGGAATGTGGAGGCCAAATAAGGAAGAGATTGGACAATGGTTAGAGACAAATGAGCATGAGTTTTCCAGTGATCGAAATAAGAACCCGCAGATAAGTTTGGAACAATGGTTACAGAGGTATGCATGTACATATTTACATGAGATTTTCTTTGTTGATTTTCTGATAGTTTTGGCTGAGTGGTTACAAAGATTAGTTGAAAAGAATGGAACATTCTACACTGTGGTTATGAGGAATTGGACCCCTGAGTTGATTCAACAAGTTAATAGTATAAGCAACAAGATCTCGCGCGTAATTGATTTCTGGCTGGATAGTATATTGGGGGGTTATATTACTGAATTTGCTATAGATTGTACTCAGTCATATAGTGATACCGAAAGAGATTTCATTAAAGTTATAGAAGGAATATATTTGAAATAACTGTCTACTTAGATCACGATGTTATTGTGATAAGGGGGTTATGAATATGGAACCTAATTTTGCTAGAAATTAGGTGCCTTCATGCACATAGGGGGATCGGGGGATGACTAGGGGATGGTTTGATTGTATTAAGAATAGGGATACAAGAAAGAATTAATAAGGAACAAACAGATCGAGAATGTCGAGAGAAGAAGAAAGTGCGACAGAAGAAGAGATTGGAGTATGTCGCAGTGGAAAAATATTTTGGTACAATAGGAAGAGAACCATGGATGATAGAGAAGAGAAACACGATGAAGTTGAGTAAAGAGACATTGGTGTAGTACTCTAGATCAAAGGATCAAAGGAATGTCACACACAGAGGAAAATGAAAAGGATCATCAACTTAGTCTAACAAAAGGAGATCCATTACATCCCACTCAGGCCAAACTCTACGTCAAATGCACAACCTCATGTGCATGTTTGATAACTGAGGTAAGATCTGAAATTTTGTCACTTGTACTTAGTGAAGGAAGCAGAGACAATAATAAAGGTAGTCAAACTAGTGGAAGTCGTACAACAACACAACTTTAGGTAGTGTCACCTGTTAGCGTCAGAAGTCACTCCTGGATTGCTTGCAGGAGAAGAGCCCGACACCCATCAGTTTAATGTCACGGTTTATTTATAAAGGGTGATCAAATGGAGATAATGGCTCGATGAGGTATCACTCTAAATCAGGGACTGAGTCTGGTACGTAAAGAACAGAGGAGGTATGGAATCCTAACTTCAGCCAGGGGGTTGGTTAAACGATGAGCAGGAGGAAGACATAGGAGAAAATGAACAAACAACTCTGGGCAACAGGCTTGCAGCGGTTTGTAGGGGAAAAACTCTAAAAACAGGATCCTCCTGGTCCAGGGCTTCAAGAAACTAAAGGGGACTTGACTGTATCCTCCAATTCCAAGTCATTCAGCGTTAAAGAAATCACAAAAACCGATCAGAGGCTCCGTAACTATTACAGTGATCCATTACAACATCATCCTATAGTAGCTACAGCTCGACTGGATCCTCCAATTCCGAGCTGCTCTAACACAGTGTAAACAAAGACATGAAAGAGACTGGAATTCATAAGGCAAGAAGTCTCCAAAGCTCATACATAACCAGAATGACAGTGCTTCATTAAAACTTTACAACCGGGAGCTCTGCTCAACCATTGATCCTTACAAAATGTGAGAAATCTCCTCTAAATACTTAGAGTAAAACCCATAGAAGCCAACTCGAGACATTGCATTGATGGCATGCGCCTGCATGTTCACTGCACCTGTAGTCTCTGGACGTTCGTGGACTTCAGTCAGATGCAATCGCGTTCCAAAGGACCTGTGAATGAAATGACCATCTTACAGTCATCTCTGGACTTTCCATTTATGGTGGAAACGATGTCCAACCACCATCAACTACTGCAATAACTGATTCATTGGGATCGGGGAAGGCCCCGACTGACTCTATACCTTCAGGACATGGAAACCTTCATATTCTTCCATTTGGATCTTGCTTGGAGAAATTATGGTAGGACTAGTGAGTGGACGTGGAGGCTGTCATGGTGACTGGAGGACATGACATGGAGTGGTGAACGGACGGTGATCAGTCAGGGGTGATTTGGCATGCTATAGGGATGGGACGTGGTGGCCAGGGATAGGCGATGGAGGTATGTGGTGAGGTTTTGGGGTTTCGGGTTCGCGAGTTCAAGATGCACGAACTCCTTGCCCCCGGGATCTCCGATATCCCGATGTGCGATGAGCTCCTCCTCCTAGGAGCTAGCCCCTATCGGCTAGAACAAGATCCATGTGACCAGTCTCCATGTGATCGTAGCTTAAACCCTCCATCGGAGTTTCAACGTTCACGAGGACACAAGCACGCATCCTCCAGATTAGCGACAACCTGCCACCTGTAATCCACTTGCTCTTGCGGTCCCACACGCTAATCCGATGATTGCCAAGATATCGCTTCTCGCGATCTCGCAATTCTGCATGCAAATATTTGCATCTCTAACCCACGAACCTCCGAGCTTGCGATATGCCGATGCCACTTGGCACTGTCTCCCTACAAAGATTGTCCTTCTGACACCTGTCCTCCACTACGATACGTAGCTCCGTCGGGAAATCAGGTATCGGGATATCGTGATTCCTGCCATCATGTGCATAAGAATTTAGCTCCCCGATCCCCGACTCTACAGGATCTCCCGCCACGTGCCTCGACTGACGGACGGCTCTGATTCAGTCGGGAAATCATGCATCACGATTCACTCATGTAAGAGTTCCCTTCCTCCAGAAACTCTGATCTTCCGATGAACTGAAATCTCGACCCTTCTTCTGAGGTCTGACATGTGTCCTGCCAAGGTCAACGGCTAGGATCCCATCGGTCATTCGAGACTCGAAAGGTCTCGACTCTCTTACCCTTTGAAATCCCGATACCACAATTGTTACTAACATTAGGCTCCATGGGGGATAGAGTCGTCCCTGCGATGCTCTAAGAACTCCTTTTGTAGTTCCAATCGCCTTTCCATTGGGCTATAGGGTCTTTATTAGGCCACAAAAATAAAAATGAAAACGAGCTAAGAAACAAAGGACAATATTTACAAGAAAGATTCATCTGCGACTCAAACAAAACATTTTTTCAGGAAATGCCCATTTACTGGGCCGCTGAAAACTTCTTCACCTTCCAAATCTCGCAACCTGTATGTGTTGTTTGAGAAAACCTCAGAGATTCTGAAAGGCCCAATCCACAGGGCTTCAAACTTGATGTGTTTTCCCTTATCTTGTTTAGGAGAATCCCATTTCAGTACCAGGTCTCCTACCTGGAATCGCCCCTTCTTGGCCTTCTTATCGAATATTTTCTTAATCTTCTGCTGATGGTCCTGAATCCTGCCCACTGTCTGCTCCCTAGCCTGCTGGACCTCTACTAGCCGATGAATCCTTCTGACCATGTCATTAGGCTCCTCCTGATGGTCCTGGAGGAATTTCGCTACAGGGATGGCTAGCTGAGAAGGGAAAACAACTTCGGCTCCGTAGACTAACTGGAAAGGGGAGAGGCCTGTAGCTCTCTTTGTAGTCACCCGATCAGCCCATAGGGTGAATTT
>JZKD02S1916662.1:29984-40017 GCA_000966675.3 Picea glauca
ATCCTTCATTTCTCTAAATACCACATCTCGGCTATACACTACCTTCTTAGTTTCTAGGTTCCAAAGATTATAACCTTTGAGACCATCTTTATATCCAATAAAGATACATTTTTCAACCTTCTTATCCAGCTTACTCCTGTTCTCCTTTGGAACATGAACATATGAATCACAGCCAAATAACTTAAGATGTATGAGTGAAGGTTCCTTACCAATCCATACCTCTTTTGGATTCTTGTCACTCAACGCTGAAGAGGGTGATCTGTTGACCAGATAACATGCAGTACCCACTGCCTCTGCCTAGAATTCTTGCCCTATCCCGACACCACTGAGCATGCACCTTGATTTTTCCATCATCATCCTATTCATCCTTTTTGCAACTCCACTTTGTTGAGGTGTATATGGAGTAGTCTTATGCCTTTCTATACCACACTTCTTATAGAATTCTTCAAATTCATTCCCACAGAACTCTCTGCCATTATCTTTCCTCAACACCTTAATTTGTTTTTCTGTTTGATTCTCAACAAGAGCCTTAAACTCTTTAAACCTGTCAAAGACTTCAGATTTATTCCTAAGGAAATATATCCAAGTTTTCCTCGAGAAGTCATCTATAAATGAGACATAGTACAAAGATTTCCCAATGATGGGATCGACACAGGTCCAAAAACATCACTGTGAACTAGCCGTAAAATTCCTTCCGCCCTCATTGCACCGGAGGGGAATCTTATCTGATTTTTCTTCCCATATAGACAATGCTCATAGAAATCAAAATCCAAAGAGTAGTTAGACATACCTTAAACCATACCTTTACAGTGTAGTAGTCGAATACACTTCTCTCCGATATGCCCCAGTCTTTGATGCCATAACATAACCTTTTCTCCAAAGACTGTAAGAGTTCTTTCTTCTTCAACTTCAATATTAGGAACAATGGATCTATTACACCCATCACTAATAGTGCTTCCTAGCATCTTATATAGAGTTTCAAACTGAACTCCTTTCATCAACACCATTTCTCCTCGAACCATCCTACAAGTTCCCTTTTCAAAAAAAAAAATTACCTCTGCATCTTCCATTTTTTTTACAGAAATCAAATTTTTGGCCATACCTAGGATGTGTAGAACACTAGGCAGTGTTCTAATCCTTCCATCTATGAGTCTCAACTTGACCCTTCCTCTTCCTATGATTCTGGTCATCGAATCATTACCTAAGAAAACATTACCTCCATCATACTTTTCATATTCGCAAAANTTTGGATCTAGACTGCTTCTTGTAGTGCCCTTCTTTTCCACACCTCCAACATACCCTTACAAACTTTCTGGGATATTTAGATCTACCCTTAGACTTAGATATCCCACTTGAGAAATTAGATCTATTTCTTTCCTAGGAACATCCTCTTGCAAATAATGCGTCTATGTTATATCCTTCCATATTCTTCTGTCTCATCTCCTCCGAAAACAAGGATGAGACCACTTCTTCAAACTTCAAAGAAGTTGTATTACTACCTATGGCCACAACCAGACCATCCCACGAGTTTGGTAAAGAAAACAACAAACTAATACATTTATCTTCATTTGAAATTTTAATCTCGACAGATACTAACTGACTTACCACAGTATTGAAGGCGTTCAAATGATCTTCCACCAAGTCTCCATCTCTCATCCTCAAGTTATATAGCTTCTTTCTCAGGAATAGTTTATTTACCAGGGACTTAGACTGATACAACTTCCCCAACTTTTCCCATAAATCCTTGGTTGCAGCTTCCTCTGACACATTCAGTAATACTGAATCGGAGAGACACAGTCAGATTGTGCTCTTTGCCTTCCTATCCATCTTTTCCCATTCATCTGCAGAAGTTCCTGTAGATGCAGTACCTGGATCTACCGCGATCCACTGATCTCTGTCCACCAAAATATCTTCCATATTAAGCTTCCACAGCTCAAATATTTTCCCATTAAACTTCTCAATATCCATCTTCTAATTGCTTGCCATTTCTTTTCACCTAAAAAACAATACTACAAATATCCCACTGTAACAAGGCTTATCACAGTCCCGATCCAAACCCTTGACCACAAAGGCGTCCCCCTGAAGCCAATAAAGCTCTGATACCAAATGTAAATCCTAACCTTGTACAATATCTACTGCAAACATATATTCAGAAAATAAAAGAAAAGATATAATGGAAAATACAAACATTACACAGAGATTTTTCCCCTGGAAACCCAAACCGGGAAAACCAGCATATTCTATATTCATTCATTGTGTTACATTGTTTACAATAAAATATACATATAGGATCCAACGGCATCCAAATCCCTAACCCAATGACTTGGATTAGTCCAAAACCCTAATTCCTTAACCGGAAATAGAAAACCATCGGCAAAAAACCATGTGCCGAAAAACCACCTAAATACATGACATGTTTCCTAAGGTAGGTGTCACGTTTCTCGAGGAAGAAAAAAAATTTGAGGGCCTAAAAATTATTTTTTCACGATCGGGAACCTAAAATATAGTCAAAGGCTTTGATACTACTACTCGTGCAAAGAATATAACGCATACTCAACACCAAACTATCAGGGCCATTTTGAGGGCCTAAACAAATTTTTTTCATGATTGGGAACCTAATATATAGTTGAAGGGTCTAGTTGAGCCCCCAAAATGAATCTCCTCATTGATATCTTTCCAACGAGCTATCGTGCACCCTAAACGGATATCGTATGCAAAAGTTACGACCTCGGGAAGTTGATGTACTAACTTACCCCAACAGGGCCCACATGACTTTTGGCTCTTCATCTCCTAGGGTTAGGTTTTTGGATGTATAGGGTTTTGGAATTCATGTTTATTGTATAAAAAGGCCTTCAGATCCTTATTGTACTCATCTTCTTTCGAATGAGTGTAGTCGTCACATCTCTTCTCAGAGATAAGTTGTCACCATTCTAGCAAGCTTGTTTCAGTCTACATTTTACAGTGTTCAACATATTTCTTATTTAATAGAATTCAAGTTTTGTTGTATCTCTATTATTGTTCACTGTGTCTCTGTGTTCATATTATAAATATGTGGTTTCATTTCGTTCCTCTCATAAATTTGGATCATTTAAGGTCTTGTCCACACTCACCTATGCACATGAACCATCCTTGGGTTAAATTTATGGCTTAAATTTGGTTTACACCAGTGAACACAATCAATTGAATATATAATTCAAGTATTAGGTTGATTCAATTAGTACCTCATAAGTACTCATTTACATAGGCCTTGACATCATCATGCTCCACTTTTCCATACCTAGTCTCATAGAAACTCTAGGCACAATGAAACAATTAATTTTCTTATGAAGGCAACTCAACCAAAAGAATGATCATGCTAATTTAAAAGAATGATCATGTTAATTTAACTAACCAACATAATATTCTAACCATACCTAATGTTCTTTAAAATTTACCCCTCGTTTCGTTAATCCTTCATAAAGTAAATAAAAAACAACGCTAAACAAAAATGTACCATGTGTATGATCATCACTAATATGAAAATGATACTCCTTAGTCAATTCATAATTAGATAACTTTATTATCACAACCATCAATACTTAGCCCTACATGTATGTACAAAATATACACAAGAATAGAAATGTGATATGAATGATAATATTGGATTTGTCTCTCCCTTTGTACAATGAATGTATAATTCTTAGCAAAATCAACCACTAACAATATTTTTCCTTGAGGAAATACATTAGGTGATTTCTTGAACTGTAATTATTGCCACCACACTCGATGGGAGTGCTTGGTATATCAATTTATTTGACCCCTTAACTTCTTCATGAAATATGTCACCAAAATATTGTATTCAAGTAGATCAACCTTTTTGAGGTTGCAACTAAATCTATGAAAGTATTTTACATAGCAAATTCATATCTCTTCAACTTCACAATGATGTTTGACAATTAAGGATTTTACATAGAATATTTGTATCTCTTCTACTTAGTATGAAGGTAACACAATTTTCTATAAATTTTCTTTTATTTCAAAGTGAAATTCTAAAAGTAGATATATGTTTCGATTACTTGGAAATGAATAAATGTAAAAATTTATAGTTTTCCATCTAAAAACAAGCAAAAATATTAACCATTTTCATATTTTCATCCACATAAAAAATTATATTAAATGAAAATCATAATATTTTGTATTGGATAACATTCAAAATATATAAGTAAATATGATTCAACATCTCTAAGAAAATATATTTATAATTAGTAGATTTTAAAGTAAAATTCCAAACAAAAATCAACACCCTAAACAAATGAAGAACCCATAGAAAAATATGATATGGAATGATAATCACAACAAACCCCAAGGAACACCATCATTGATAGTTATTAACTAAAAAGACATCCATACTTTTCAGACTCGAAGAAAGATGTATAGTGCCCTTTATCTAGGGAAACTTAACAGATAAAGACATATTAAGTGAAGAAGGGTTCAAAAGAATTAAAAATACATAATAAATAAAGTTATTGATAAAAGAGAGGAATGGTTTTTACAAAATAAATACATAATAAGAAATAAAGTAATAATGTAAAAAGGATAATTTGGTTTTTTTAATAATTATTTGATTTTTTTTAAGTACTATTATTAAATTCAAACAAAATTAGTTACATCAATATCTTTCGTCGTTGATCAAATTAGAATACTTCTGAAGTGTGGGAAAGGGAATGCTGAAGTGAATTTGGGTGGTTTCCTTATTCAAATATAGGAGGTATGGTTTGTTTGGATGTTCCATGAATAGCCAATAGAAGGTCCTTGTTTTTCTTATTCATTATTATGCATATGATAGTGATGTGTTTAGTGCCAATTAGAAGGATCTTCATGTAAGATAATCATGAATGGATGTATAGCTAGAGGCCATGATGGAGGGGTATTAATTTGTATATAAAATCTCCTTAGGATTATTTGATTACAAGGGTCATTGTGACTTCTTGGGACATTTTCATGGGTAGCCTTCATACAACTCAATTAAAGCCTAAATAAACTCTCTGGGATGAGAATAATAGATCACATTGGATGAGAGCATCATCACATCAACCATATGCCAATAGGGATATTATTCACACACCATGAGGTGTCTAGGTGAATTTTACATCATGATTGTTTATTCACTAAAATTCATTCCTTTACGAGTGGTGTGAAGTAGATAGAGATGTGTCTCTTCATAGTGAAACTTAAAATAAAATCAGTGAATCCTTTCGATTGCTCTACTTTTATTCCATTGAGTCCTAAATTGAAGTGGCGTGGACATGTTTTCCCCATAGATTTACAAATGAAGCACAGTTCTTGCAGATATTCAATAAAAAAAAAATGATTTTGTAGGTCATAATGGGATTCGATATTATGTCAATTTTGTGCTAGAATGGTCAATCAAAACACTATTTTGCACACAACTCTATAGATATAATACCGAGTGAAGGAATTTGGAAGTACAAGGTAGAGCTTTAAGGCTTTATTGTTAATTCTTATATGTGAATAGTTTCAAATGAAAGAGAAATATGCCTAAATTTATGAATTATAGATATGAAAATGATTTGATTACCCAAATATGATCCACTTAAGGTCATTTCCTCCTTGCTTCCATCTATTCAATCACCCCTCAATGTTCTCAACCCATCCTCCACCTAGTTCCAATCTTACTCTCACTCTTGGAATCTACATCCAACTATAGAAGGAGGGTTGAGACCATATATGTTCATGTTGTCAATGGGGAAAAGACGATACAACAAATTGATGGAAGAAGCAATTTCCCTATGATATAAATCTCCATTGTTGAAAATATGATTTAGTAAAACACAATATTTATTTTTCTTACTTGAGAAAAGACGAAAATAACATAGTCAGATATTGATATCCAATTAGGATGAAAACAACATTCCTTATTTTTACCCCTATGTGTGTGTGTGTCAGCGCTACCCTAAAATTTTATTTTCTTCTCCTAGTAGCCCAACATAATGATATTAAATTTAAGTCATTATTGAGTTCTATCTTTTTCACAAGTATTTTAAGTTTCTTATTCCATTGATAATTAATAGGAGTGATCAATTTGTTTTTATCAAGGAGACTTACGAGTGTAAAGATTATCAAATGCAAACTCCACAAAAATTGATAGCATGGACAATATTATTTAATGGTTCTGGTGTTAGTTCATACTGTCCATATTGATTTCAAGTAATTGTGTAAACACTATGGGACATGAGCACACTAATATGTTTTATTATGTTGTATGGTTATATTACCCTATGAGAATTGGTTGAATGCTCAACCCACAAAATTACATAAATAACAATATGCACAATAATGAGTGGAGCATCATCAATGGATTTTTGAATGATAGTCATAGTATTGGTCATGGTAATGAAGTCACCAACATGAAATAAAAATTAATAATTTAATTTGGAGTAAACTTGATTTTAATTATATTTCTTTCCCAACTTCAAAGAGGTTGAGGCCAATACACCCATTCTTTTAAGTAAACACTAACTTATATCTCATTCCAATAAATCTATTTTAATATGGAAAATTCCAGTGCATTCTTTGTGAAAATATGCATGATATGGTGTGGTAGTTGAAGATTGGTTGTTTGTGATTCTTTTACATGTAATTTCATACAAAACACCATGTGTTGGTAGTAGTCCACACTACAAGAAAATGGTGGAGGAGTGTAATCAATGGCTTGCACCTATTAGCAAGGATTCTCCAAAAGTAGAACCGGTAGTTGAACATGCATAGAAGGAAAAGATGAAAACAAAAGAAATGAACATGAGTAATAACCCGACCACGTGCCTAGTGGTAAAACACCATTAATTATATAGAACAATGCAAGGCAAAAATGATCCAGGTGTGCATTGATGGCCACCCACCTCTTCCACTAAATCAACATGGTTCTCCATCTTGGTATTTTTTTTGTCTACAACTTTTCAGGTCCTAAACTTTCAAATTTGTTTTGAGGCCTTAAACGATGTTTTCTAGCCATTTGGGGGCCTAGGGTTGAAATGGTATGCTTAGGCCTATCAACAATTGTACTTATCAATTATATCTCTCCAGCAAGTTATTGTGTGCCCCAAATGAAGATTGCATGCAAACGTCGTACCCTCGAGAAGTTGATGTATCAACTAACCACCTCAAGGCCCGCAATCCTTTTGGCCCTTTGTCTCCTAGGGTAGGGTTTTTGATATTTAGGGTTTAGTAATTTATGTTAAAAGGTCATTTTGGCCTCTTGTAATGTTTTCTTGTGAATGGTCATAGTCGAAACCTCTCTCTTAAGAGATAAACTACCACCATTTTATCTAGTTTGTATTGCTTTGCATTTCATAGTCTTTTCCTATTTCATTTATTAATAGAATTTGGATCTCACTGCATCACTGTGATCTCTATAATATTTATGTGTGTGTTTATTCACATTCTTGTCTTTCATTTCATTCTATGTAAAATCAAATAATAATAAAAAAATTGAAACACTTATGGTTTCAGTAAAGAAATGTCGGGAGGAAGGAGATATTTAAACCCTTTTGGCTCAAAAGAATGAATGTGAGGACAGAGATATTGAAACCCCTATGGTTCCAAAGAAGGAATTCAAGAAAGGAGCTATTTAAACAATTAGTGTTTCAAAGGAGGAAGGAAAGAGTGAGAAGATTGAAAAATAGGGCCATGATCTGGTTGGGAGGTTTGTATAGAATGGTTTTATGCATTACATCCTATTTATCAAGAATGTGGTATCTTCACTTTTGTTTCTTCATGTTTTGAATGATAGAAAAGTAAAACCGAAATTGAATAAAGCTCAAATTTATCATGAATGAGTTAAATTAATTAAGCAATATTTTATTTTACTTGAGCTGGGTTTTCACTTTTGTTTCTTTAAGTTCAGGTAAAACCGAAATTGAATAAAAAAGTCCATCTTCGCCTTTAATGAATTGAACTGATAAGTGATATTTCATTTAATTTGATATGGGATTTCACTTTTGTTTCTTAAGGTTATGAATGACCATTTTTTGTGATCCTGGTCATGATGGATTAGTTCACCTCATTAATCACAATGCCACCATTGGTGTTGTAAATATATAAGCAATCAAGGAATTTGATCCCATACAAGCATATAAAGTTATAGAGAGACAAGATAGACAATGAGATTAGAATGATGGCATGTCTGCATGGAATGAGGATCATGCTGACAATGATAAACCTGATTGAGGCCTCTAAGATTATTCCAAAACATTCCCTATGCCTCTACAACATGTGCATGGTGGATATGTCAAAGATATCTTCTACAATATTGATGGTTTACAAGGCTAGGAAAAATGGCCCTCCCCTTCTAAAACTTAAATTGATTGCAATAAGGCCATGCAATGGTTGTGTTTTAGGTGTATGGGAGGATGAGAGAAGTAGCAATGAAGCCCATGACTTCCATATCTCCAACCCAAGACATGCAAGAGGATATCTACAACATTGTTGGTTAAAAGTGGATCACCGTGATCATACTCCCCCTTTCACAAATACCAGTGTGTCGACAATGTCCTAGAGTTTGTGAATCTAGGATTCTAGATAGTGAACCAAAGGGTAATGGAGCATACGCCTTACTCGATAGGTATCCTAGTGGACAAAGGCCAACTAGGGGACCAGTCCCAACTATCACCTTCCAATGTAGACCATCATGTCATTTCCCTTTTCTTCGAAGGTCCAGATAACCATGAGGCACTGGTGTTTGGAAGAAGAACGGTGGATCATCCTGACATTAAGTTGATGATCATAAGGTTACTACCTTGCACTAAGTTCAACCACAAAGCCATCAACTAGATGGAATTTTAGGCAATAAAGCAAGGAAAAAGCTAAAATTACCTGATCTTCTAACTCAAACAAGGAGGGCCAAGCTTGTTGATACTTGAACTTCCACATAATTCCTTACCAATGAACTTACAAAGCAATCTGAATTTGAGCGATCAACTCACATGTTTCTCCTCTTCCTAGGTGGTCACATTTTGATACAAAAGGGATCACTTCCAATATGCAACACCAAGGATAAGTATAAGGAAATCTGCATATGCAATGATAAGGACGTATGTTACAGCTAGAGTAGCAAGTGGCAAGGGAATGTTATATGACATGTGTCCATGTTTAAGAGGCTATGGACAAATGTTGAAACATTATAGAGGAATCCTTCCCTTAGAAAAATTCCTTCTAACATTATAATATTTTCATATTTTTAAATTTTTAAAATAAAACCATTTGAAAATTAATTCAATTTCTTCATACCTTTAAAACATTTTTAAAAAACTAATACAAAGTGATGGGAAATTCACTGATAATTGAAACGTATAGTCCCAAGTAGAGACTATAAGATATAAAGAGATAATTTTATGGTAAAAGTAATTTGATAATCTAAAATATTAGTTGTATCTAATTTATTTTAATATGCACTTGTTAAAAAAACAAGTTAAAAATTTACTATGGCTTATGTGTACTATAAAATAGTGTTAATCATAAATAAAAAAAAATAAAAAAATTAGGCACATTGGAGAATTACAATATATAGGCTATAAGTATTACTAAAGTGAATTACAATATATACAAAGAGAACACGACATTATATCAAATAAAAAAATCACAGGCATATTCAGCACTCCGTAATGATGGATAAATATCTCTTCCATCATACAGTTATCAATTGGCTACTATCGGAGACTGCTACCACCAGATCGACATCTTCCATCCGGAGAAATATAACAAAAATCAAAAATATGATAAGCCACTGGCTCTGCTGGCTTCCAGGTTCAGGACACTCCATTACACTTGGCTGTGATCGTATCCTTGGCTTGGACGTAGTATCCACCCTACCACCGCAGTGGTTAGCTCATCTCCATTCTAAAAATATATGGTAGCTCATCTCCTTGACTGGATATAAATAAATCAATTTTTGAAAATGAGACCCCTTCCACAAGTACTGTAGTTTACAAAGCTCTTGGAATTTTTAAAATTTGGAATGATTTTCACTCTAGCAAGC
>JZKD02S1916662.1:46064-73049 GCA_000966675.3 Picea glauca
GATGCACTTGGAAAGTGCCTTCTTGCTCCACCTGAATAACATTCCAATCAATAACATGATTATCATCGGGTATATATTTCTTTAGCAATGATACATGGAAGACATTATGAACAAACATAGATGCAGGCAATGCAATCATATAAGCAACAGGACCAATCCTTTCTAGGATTTCAAATGGTCCACAAAATCTGGCTGCTAACTTGGCGCAACTTCCCAACTTCAGGGAACTCCTGTTAGCTTTCACTTTCAGGAAAACATGGTTACCCACCTTGAATTCTTTGTGGATTCTGTTTTTATCTGCATAACTTTTCTGTCTATCTTGGGAAGCTTTCAAATTTTGCTTAATTTTTAACATTTGGTCCTCCATCTCCTTGAGCAACTCTGGCCCGACTACTGTTCTATCAACTGGATTATCCCAGCTTACTGGAGTATTGCACCTTTTGTTGTAAAGTGCTTCAAATGGGCTCAATTTCAATGATGCCTGATACCCATTGTTATAAGCGAATTCTATCAAGTGTAGGTAGTCTTCCCATTTCGATGGTTTGTCCATCACATACATTCTCAACATATCTTTTATCACCCTATTCACTCTTTTTGTCTGTCCATCAAACTCGGGATGATAAGTTGTACTAAAGTTCAAATTCATTCTGAATCCTTTGAACAATCCTGTCCAGAAATTCGAGTTGAATTTCAGATCTCTGTCAGACACAATCATTTTAGGAATTCCGTGTAATCGTGCCACTTCCTTCATGAAAATATCAGCAACATCTGTGGCTTTGTGAGTAGTTTTTAGTGGAATAAAATGGGCATCTTTTGTAAGATTGTCCACCACTACCATAATCGAATCATGTAGCTTGTCTGTTCTAGGCAATCCCATAATAAAATTCATTGTCACCACTTCCCACTTCCATTCAGGAATGGGCAAAGGTTGCAGCAATCTTGTTGGGTGCCTATGCTCTGTTTTAACTTTCTGGCACTCCATACACCTAGAGATGTATTCTGCAATTTCTCTCTTCATACCTGGCCAAAAGTATTGGCTCTTGACCGTTGTTACGATTTTCTGATATTCAGGGTGTCTTGCATAAGGAGCATTATGCATCTCACACAAAATTATACATTTCAAGTCCTAGACATTTGGTATAAAAGTTGTGTTCTTGTGCAGTAGTATTCCATCTACTCCCAAATTATAATTATCCATCCTTTGTGGTGTCTTACCTTGTTGTAGCATTGCTACCAATTCTCTGTACTGCAAATCTGTATTTGCAACCTCCAAAAATTTTCTTTTAACATCAGTCTGATACATGCTGATGGTTGTAGCATGAAGTTCATTCACCCTCCTGCTAAGTGCATCAACCACTTTATTTTCTTTCCCTTTGATATACCTTATATCAAAGTCATATTTGCTTAGAAATTCTAACCATCTGCTTTGTCTATCATTTAGATTTGGCTGATCAAATCAATATTTCAAACCATTGTGGTTTGTTCTTAGCTCAAACCTCTTTCCCATGAGGTAGTGTCTCCATTTCCTCAGGGCATGCACTATGGGTGCCAACTCCAAATCATGAGTGGCATAGTTTCTTTCATGCTCCTTCAACTTCCTTGATTCATAACATATCGCAAATCCATTTTCACTGAGGACCCCACCCAGTCCTTCATTACATGCATTTGTGCATACAATGAAATCTTCATTTGGGTCTGTGATCCTTAGTATTGGAGCACTTGTCAATAATTGTTTCAAATGTTGGAAACTCCTTTCACAGTCTGTCGTCCACTGCAACTTCATTCCTTTCCTTTGAAAGGAAGTGATTGGCTATGCTATCTTCAAGAATACTCCAATGAATCTCCTGTAGTAAACTGCAAGGCCCATGAAAGATCTGACCTCTGTCACATTCTTTAGTGCTAAGGATTCTCTAATGGCTTCTACTTTCTCAAGGTCCACTGATATCCCATCTTCTGAGATGATATTCCCCAAATAATGAATTTGTTTCTTATAAAATGAGCACTTGCTCAATTTGGCATACAACTGATGTTCCCTTAATACTTGCAACACCATCCTCAAATGATGTTTATGCTCTTCCTCTGACTTGGAATATATAAGAATGTCATCCAAAACGAAAATGACAAACTTGTCCAAATACTCTCGGAAAACACAATTCATTAAGAACATGAAAATAGTTGGTGCATTTGACAATCCAAACGGTACCACCATGAACTCATAATGACCATACCTTGTCCTGGAGGAAGTATTGCTAATATCTTCTTCTTTAATTCTTACCTGATGGTATCTTGATCTGAGATCTATCTTTGAAAATATCCTTGCATCCTTCAATTGATCAAAGAGGTCATCAATCCTTAGTAGAGGATATTTGTTCTTAATAGTCACTTTATTCAATTGTCTAAAATCAATGCACAATCTTAACGTTCCATCTTTCCTTTTCAGAAACAAGACTGGGGCACCCCAAGGTGATACACTTGTGTATATACCCCTTCTTCAGAAGTTTTTCAGGATGCATTTGCAACTCCTTCAATTCTGGTGTACTCATCCTGTAAGGAGTCTTTGATATTGGCGCTGCTCCAAGCATCAAATCTATAGAGAAATCAATGTCTCTCCTTGGGGGTAGTCCTGGTACTTCCTTGAATACATCTTCAAACTCTTTCAAGACTGCATAATTATCCAAATTTGGTACCTTGTCTTTAAGTGTCTCCTCCATATGAGCTGCAAATATTTGACATCCTCTTCTATAACATTTCTTCAGTTGCAATGCTGAAATTTCTTTAATGGTTATTGCCCTGGGAATTCTCTGCACTTTATTTTGGTTCCCTTCTTCATCCAAGCAAGTGAATGATATTTTATGACAATCCAATAGAGAATGGTGTGGGTCCAACCAATCCATCCCAATTAAACAGTCATAGGAACCTAAGGGTAAGATGTTCAAATCTGCCCTGGTATTTAGTCCATTCATGTCTATGAGGCAGGACTTAACCACCTCATTAACTTTTCTTCTGGCTCCTGTAGCCAGTTACACCAACCATGATTTCCCATGCTTTCTTTTTGGTAATTGCAAACTTTCCACCATCTTTGGGTCTATATAACTATGGATAGCTCCTGAATCAATTAAAATAGCAAGAGTTTGGTTGTTGATCATACCTTCCACTTCAATCATGTGGGATTGATACTATGTTTGCTTGTTGTCCAAGGATGCATAAATCCTTGGCATATTTATGCCCATGTCCTCTATTGTCTTGGCTCATTGTACATTGTGAACAACCTTATCTTTTTCGCCTCTGTGAGGACAATCTCTGAACCTATGGTTTCCTTTACAACCCCAACATTGCATAGGTGGTTGTCTTGGCCCTTGACTCCCTGTAATCACTCTGGTTTCCTTATGCATTTTCTGCCATTGTGGATTATTTCTGAAGAATGGTGGCTTAGCTCCCTTCTTTCTCTGATCCATCTTGAATTTCTTATTGTCTTCCCGAGCCTTTTGGAAAGTTTGTCTTTCTTTCAGCTGGTCATATAAGCATTTATCTCTTCTTATGGTCTCTTCTAATGTCTTGGGATCATCATACTGTATTTTTTCACTGATGAATGATGGAAATCCACTTAAGTACCATTGAATCTTGACTGTCTCATCCTTAATGAAAGAGACATATTTCAACAGTTACATAAACCTTTTCTCATATTCATCTATGGTCATACTTCCAAGCTTGAGTTCAAAGAACTCTTTCATTTTCTTGTCATAGTATCTCTTGGTCAAGTACTTCTTCTCAAAATACTTCTTGAATTCTCTCCAAGTAACACTTTTCTCTACAATGTGTTGTACCTGCACAAGTTGATCCCACCACATGGAGGCCTTTCCTTTGAGTTGATAGATGGTGATCCTACCTTCAGCATGAGAAGAATAATTATGCAATTGAAAATACTTCCTCATGCCTAGCAACCATGTTTCGACATCTTCATCCTTCTTGTGCTCACCATCAAATGTAGGAGGTTTTATTTTTTTCATTTCTCCTCGCAACTCATCCACCCCAAATCTATTATACCTTCTGACAGGGGATAGACTTGATTTGTTTCCTGCTTTCTTATGGGAATGTCTATGGAAATGATGGTGATGTTTACTGGCACTTTTTACTTCTCTCTTCTCCTCTGAAGATTTGTGACTCTCAGATCTACTTGAGTCACTTTCCTTAGCCAATTTATTCTCTATTATGTTCAAACCTTCCAATAGTTTCATGTTGAATTCATCCTGTTGCTCTTTGGATTTCATAAGCCTTTTATTATCATCTTTATGGATTTGGACATCCTTCTGCAAATTCTTAATGGTCTCAGCCATATTCATATCCTCATTCCTTTCTTCTCCATGTCCGTTGGAGTTCGTTCCTTCCATGCCCAAATGGACATCCATCCCTCTACTCTTCTCTCGATGACTGTAATTCTCATGTGCCTCTTCCATTCCTATAGACTTCGCACTGGTTTGTCCTGACCAAGTTGTTGTTAATTCTGCAAAACGTGCAGCCATCGAAACTTATCAGACTAACCAATCAACAATTCATGAGAATATGCACCATTTTGATTTAACATACACATCAACATTATCACTCCTGGTTTCCTGGTGTTATCATCACAACAATTATAGAGAAGACCCAAGTCTTGAGAACGCTAACACGCAGTTCCTTCTAATATACACTCGCGCAAGAATGTGGTATTGTCGAAACCACTTTCACCAAGACGCAGTATTACGTGTCTCAACATGTCAAATCCACCACTCGTGGAGCAGGTGATGGCTAGTCAGATCACCCTGCTTCATTCGTTCGGTACGTCACATCCATGTGACATCAGCTGAACGCCACCATGTAACGAACTCAAAAGATAATCATTTTAAATGGATTGGTCGAGCATGGCAACCCAATGCTCCTTGTACGTAATCTATCTGCACTTCATAAATGGAGTTTTATAATTACTACTCCTCAAGTATGAAAATATTCGTGTATCCATACTCGTAGTAATCTTCAAGCTGCTCGACTTCCTACTCTTTGTAGAGACACATTTTGGTATCCTCAACCTGAGATACATGGATAAATCTAAGTCAAGTGAGACTGGTTATTCGAGCAACATGCTAGGCTTTCCTATGACTAAGGAGGAAAGGGTCCTCGTGCATCTTCTAGCAACTAAATTCCACACAGAGTTGGTTATAGACTCACGATTGGAAGTCAGGTTGAATCCGATTATAAAGGATTTATTCATCAACAGGCCAACTGCTAAGAAGAAAAGGAGTAAGCGGCATAAGAATGAGGAATCTACGATTGAAGCGACCGAAAGTGTTGGAGAAAATCAACCGGTCTGGTTAGACTCCTCTTTAAAGGCGGAGATCGCTAAGTTGAAGTAAGTCTTCAACTAAGATAAACATGTCTCAACGAATTTTGAACAACCAGTAGCGGAGGTAAAGAGTACCAGAGATGATAGGCATGTTCTTCAACGACCCTTTTTACAACAGGCTAACTGATGTCATCAACCTTTTGTAATTTTGTGATTAATATGATTATATAAATACAGAAACAGATTTTAGACTGTTTTATTACAATTTCTATCTGGTGATGTTGTGACTCTTTTTTTCTTTTATAAGAGTTTTTCTTGTAATCTTATATTTTATTTTCATTTGTCTAAATCGGAAGAAAATAATATTCAGAATTCTTTTTAATTAATGCTTCAATGCGGTTATGTGTTTATTTTTAGTTTATTATTATGTAATTTAAACTCAAACTCCTCGCCTTCTAAGCGACTTCGCGCGCATTAACTTGACTTGTTCATTTATATTATCGTGCATAGAAATATTACAAGGTAAACGCTTCTCCATGCACCTAAATCTACTGTGCATTTCTTCTTCGTCGTACCGACTACTTACGCACACTATTATGGCATTGTGCGCCAATATCCACTGTGCACAATTCGATACTGCGCACCAATATTCCACATGTTTTTTCATCCTATGCATGCACCATGTTAAGTTTAACATATTCCTTCACACTCAAATATCTGCGCATACTACTGAATACACCGCCGCGAAACAACTTATACTTGTACTTATGCGCGTAACAACAAAACTCCTCTGTGTTAAGCAATACTTGCACACCCCATGTGCACCTTATTATGTGTGTGCTTACTGTGCAAGGCTAATTTCAGTGCGTGCATCTACGCATAATAATATTTCATGTGGCGCCACAATTTACCGCGCACACTGGAACGCCATGGTTTTTCGTGTGGTGCCAAACTTACCACGCACACCAGTACGCCAAACTTTTTCCAAGGACACTCTATGACTCTAATTCTGGTCACTTCGAAGTTACTTTTTTGTGAATATTCACTTCAATTGCAATTCTTCTAGGCCATCCAAGCTTAGTGTTGAACTAAGGCTCTGATACCATACTGTAACGAACCCCTCGACCAACCTGAGGCCGAGGTACGCCACTCTAGAGAAACCACTCATGCTATGACGCCAGTCGCTAACATTCCCAGCCATGAGGTTGGGACATGCTACTCTAGGGAATGTCTTTCGTTCCCTTACTGCGGAACATACAGTAGCATACCTAGTAGTTAACTAAGCAATGCCACCTAAATTTACTCTTTAGACTGCATGCAACTAAAACATATACATACAGCACGCTCACAGAAACTTTACATCTAAACATAACAAACCATTACTTTCTGTAACATACGAATTTTATATTAAAATAACATTGATTACCGATATGCCTCATTTACATGAAATTACCCATAATCACACAAGCAACATAGTCACATATATGATAAAATCGTAACATGGGCATGTAAATAAAAAAATAGCATATTCATTTATCATACAATTGGTACTTATCTTAGAAAGACTGTCACCAACTTCTTACAGACCGTCCACGAACCTCCCAGCCATAGACTACATTGTTCATCACTCTCAATAATGAATCACCCCCGATCTGGGACTGAACTCCACCCAGGGTAAGGGATTCCTATCTAGGATAAGGCTCATGGACAACAGGAAAGACTCCATCTCAGGTGCTCACTCAACTAATAGCCTACATCCTTTCATTCCCCACATGCCTATCCCACCCAAGGAAGTGTGCCCCTTCTCTGCTCAACAGTGCCTCGGCTGCCCCACTTCCCTTCTAGGGCTTTAGCAACAAGTCGGACCGGAAGTCTCAGAGCATTGTAGCTACAGTCTAGCACCAACGAAAATCAATCCACAACAATTCTCTCGCCTAGAGAACTTCTCACGGTCTTGACAACCCACTTCTTCAATCCCGCTCCAAGCTAACCAGGTATACCAACCAAAAGGGATGGGAAAATAGGTTTCGAAAAGGTGGAATGGTTGTCTTAAGAATAACAAAATGTATGAGTGAAAATGGTCATGGAGTCATTGACTGGATAACTGAGTGTGTTTTTGGAATCACTCTAAACTCTATGTCAAAAATGGTCTCCTAGTGGTTTTCCCCTATTTTCCGCTTGTAAAAATCCCTCTCTCCATCCCCCTCTAGGATAAGTTTCCCCACGATATGAATGTGTGTCCCCAACTTGACACTTGTCATATCAGAAGTTACTTTTGTCCACTTTTCCCCAACTTTAGAACTTAGGATAAACTAATTATCCATACTTTATGTTTTAGGAAATATTAATATAATATTCCTTGACTTTTGGCCCTCCCTTACCCTAACTGGTGAAGTTCAGTCCCCCATCTCTTTTATCGTGGTCGGTCTGCATGCTATGATGTATTTTATATTAATCATGAGTCAATTACAAAGTAGGGGCATTGGCCCTTGACATCTAGGCACACTGGCCTAATTCCAAGACATAAGCATTCCGGCTTATAATACTGGCTCACCAGCCTATAACGCATATTATATACACAAAGGTTTGTTGACCTTAATATCGCGTGCACTTTGTTATTGCACGTTGTATCCTCTGTCTTTAAGGTTGCACGCACCTTAGTTACTTCTCGCAGTATTCAGAATGTGCACATTACATCCCTTTACTGCGCAGTATATGCGCGCACCATGCCATGAAAGGTGTATTACAAAAATGATGTCTAAACAACTCACTAACTTAAATACACTTGGATTATATTTACATTTGGGTTTGACCGAGGGATACTACACTCCCCAACTCATTTGACATGCCCCACATTTATGCAAAATAGAGAAGAGAGTGTTGGGACAGTCCAACAAATCTAGTGGTGGTTCACATCCAGCTTACGGGAACTGGTAGTTTGGCCTCCACCCGCTGCACTTCAGAATTCATGGACTCCATTTCCATCACCTCGCTCATTATTATGTAGGGCTCTCCACGATGATGTTTTTATCTCGACCTTCTTGCCTCAGTCTCTCATTCTCCCTTGGCTAACCTGATTTGTCTCTCTCGGGCTTCTTCTCTTTTCATTCCTTCTCTCCCGAGCTTCTCCACTTTCTCCATCATGCGACCTTCCCCCCCCTGGCCTAGTTTCGACATGCCCTATGAAAGAGACAATCCCAAACATGAGTTGGCCTACTATATCCAAGAAGGAAGGCACTTCCACATTGGTCCAATGGCTCTCCTTCTTGTTCCAAGAGGCAACCTGGCCCTTTCTCCCTACTCTGATTAGAAATGTGCAATGGAAACCCATGAAGTACCTCAGCCACCTATCCCAGAGCCCAATGATGGAGGTTTCATAGTGGAGGAGGAAATGCCTCCTCACTAGGTGGAGATTCCCCAACATTTGCAGGTAGTTGGCAATGAACGGGCGACGTAGGAAGCTGATGGTGATGGGATGACACATGTAGGCACCAAGGAGATGGTCACGACTGGTTGTCCAGTAGAAGAGGAGCTTCCTCCATGACTGTTGGACTATTGCAAGAACTCGACCGACCCCAGCGCGGTAGCCCCATAATTCCACTCAGGTGAATTATGGCATGAACAAGAAGGACATAACATACCCAAGGCTCCAATGCAGCAGGTCATGGATGGCTATGCCTCACCCACATTGTGAAGGCTTACGGCGGAACACCTAGACCTCATTTTCAAGATGAGGAGGGACCTTGCCGAACAAAGGTATCACCAAAACCTCCTGAGAAAATGCATGGTGTTGTAGGAAATTTCCCTTGCGAATAGGTGAATGTCCTCTTGGATCTTAGACCCCTATGACCAAGATAGAAAAATGCTAACATTGAACACTAACATTCCTTTAAATGTAGCTAAACTGGTCAAGAGAAAAGAGGAAGAAAGCATGAGTACCTTTTTCTAAATTTTGTCCTTGCTCGGTCCAGGTTGAACTTGATCTTCAAGTCCTTTAATGAGTTCTGCAATTCAATAGAAAACAAATACAATGCATACTTATTATTCTACCAAGATTAGTTTAAACTAGATTTATCAAGAAGATACAAGCCCATGCAAATGTACACAAACTTGAAGGAAACATGCCAAGCATATATATTAATGAGAACATAACAAGGTGCTTACAATCTATAGATGCAGATGCAGTAGCCTCACCAAGTCCTCCTTTTCCAACCCCTTGCTCAAAACATCCATGATCAGAATGACAATACTTTTCATTGATATTMTCCTCCTTTTCACCATGAGAATGCCTCCTTATATAGGCTTTGAGAGGSTCAACCACCTTAGCTATTCTTGGGATAAGTTGAGGATATGATTCCATCAGTTGTGGGATTTCCCTTAGATCCATCCTTTARCTTGGATTCGAGCCAAACTGACTCRGATTCTTCTTAGTTGTCCTTAGAGATAATGAGGATYCTTCCCCAAGATTCTCTCAATAGATCGATGCTCCCTCAAAATTGGCCACAGATCGCTATAGCACTCCCAKCTAAGAGGACAAGGAGYGCTAGTCCTCCCTACAAGTGGGGAGGGGAGCATTGATCTCCAAAAATACTTTTAGGATGATTATTCCTCAAGGTAAAATCTTGTAAACCTTTCCAAATKACATGTTTTCCTCTTCTAATAAGTCTTAGAGGATGTCCCAAGTGTTCTTATGATGTCATCCGCAATACGACACATGYRGAACAAAAATACGACTTTTGTGACACTTGCGAAAAAAGTGCGACACTTGCGACAATGACAATGAGACATTATCGAAGTGAGGAATTTTGACGTGTAACAGATTGCCCCCCAAACTGCGAGGTCAGAAGATGAAAACTGATGACAAAAGTGCTTTGTAGACTTTCGAAGCAAGGGTATGGAGTCGGAGAACTTGGTAGAAGATGCAAAAAAACATCAAACAAATGTTATGATATGTTTCAAACCCAAGTCAGGCATACTTATGCTTGAGTGATAAAGGACTTTAAGGTATGTCCACCACCAAATGCACTACAGATCCATAATCATATTAACTTAAGGGTATAGCCACCAAAGATACAATGTGGATCTATACTTCCATGATATGAACTGATCGTAGCCACGAGAAATACACAGTGGATCTAGGAGATGACAAAACATAGCCACAGACCAATACAAAGTGGATCTATGTGACAATATATATATCAATATGCTCAAATGATCTCCTTTCATAGACTGGGTAAAGTAGATATTAGAGTGAACACTCAACTCAGGGTCTTCGTCCCAATCCCGATGTGGTACAAATCTAGACATGTGAATAGATGTTTTGATGTCGAACATGGTAGAAACCACTTGATTACCGGTCATTGAGGTAAATCGTTAACAAGTGCAAGGGAAATCACCAGTGATGCCAATGACTCCCAAGGTACCTTAGTACAATCCAACGAATATGAATAGATGAGTAGAATTTGAACATTCGTGGAATCATCCGATCAGAGGTCAATGATGTAAACCTATTGTTGAAGGTGAGGTGGCCTTCCATTGAGGCGTGAAGGTCCCAAGGTAATAATTGGTTTCTAAGTCAAATTTCCTAGATAATGTGTTGAAGTCGACAGGAAAAGACTCGTCGAAGGAGGGCCTTGATGTATCTCTCATTAATGACATGAAACTAATATAGAGATGTAATATGGTGAATCAAATGAGTATGAACTGACACGGGTATTGAAACTGGAAATTTGTGATGGTTGACTCTCGAGGTGGATACTTCCCTTGAACACTAAGGAACAAACAAAAGAAATGTAACATGGACCAAAACATGATGCAGTGGATACTGTGACTTTCGTCGGGTGACCCAAAGGAGTAAAGAAACTCAGAGGATTGGTTCAGTGCAGAGGTTCAGCAGATTAAAATGTATGTAAAGACAATGTGTCGTGTTCAAGGGTGACTGCAAGAGTGACTTGTGACAATCCAAAAAATGACTTGGCTTGCTTCCTACAAATTTTCCCCCCATCTAGATAGACAAGTACCTCTTTTTATTTTTATGATCTCGTTGAGGATAACACATGCTCGATATAACTCACCTTCGGTAAGTTCCTCTTCCTTTGTTTAATAAACTGGAATAAGTAAGGGTTCGGTCCCATATGGGCCCTTCTGTGTGTAATTTTTAACAAGTCTAGGGAAGGAAAAATCAGTGGTTTTTCATGTTTAGAGAGTCTGAAAAGAACTTGAAGACGACTCTAGGGTTGTCCTTTTTCGTAATATTAGTCTTTGAATTTTGAAAAAGAGATTAAATTCTACTTAGGAGATGCCCTTTCAAAACCTTTTAAACAAGTGTCAAAGGAAGCAAGATCACTCAACACTCTTTTCATGTTTACAGAGTCTGAAAAGAGCTTAAAGGAGACTACAGGGGGATTTTTTTTCGTATAACCTTACAAGTCCGAAAAAAGAGATAAAAGTCTACTCAGTTACATTCTCATGTTTTTTTGAGCGTGAGAAAGAACAAAGATCGTGCTCGTCAGTGTTACAAGGTTAAACAGAAGAATAATGCTTTGAAACCTGTAAGTGAAGACAAATCTACATCCAGGGTATTAGTGACATCTCCGAAAAAGATTTTAAAATCCAAAAGAAACTATATATTATCAAAAATGAACCCTATAAGAGTGAAATAGGGCTAAAAATCTTATTTACTATTTCATTTTTACCAATCTCTTCCATTGGTATTTTCGAATTTAGAGGGAGATTTTCAAGTTGTTGGCACCGGAGCTCTGATTGACCGTTTTCACATCTGTTCGGATCAAGTTGGTCATTAACCCATTCTAGTCATTTTTCACCATTTAGAATTTCATTTTAGGTGGTTTTTAGTCTTGTCCTGGGCTCCCTAGAAATCCCTAGGCATCGAACTAGATCGACGCTCCCTAAAGGGGGTGAGGGGAGCGTCGATCATGTTTTCGAAGCCCTAGTGTGTGTGCCATGGGAGCGCTAGCGCCCTGTGGATGAGTTTAGGGGAGTGTCGGCGCAGGACTGAAAAATATGTTGCTATTTATGCTAAAAGTACCCAAATTTTTGTTGTGAGAGGATGATTAATGGATTTTAAATGTATGTTCTTGCAATTTACACCAATAAAAACCATGATCGAATGGAAAGAACATGAGCATGAGCTCGATGATATAATTTCATTGAAAAACCCTCAGATAAGGGCCTCTTTAAGGAATTGTGGCCTCCTCAAGTATTTTAAATTGAAAAAGACGAAAAAGGAAGCCTTACTACTTGAGTATCTAATTGGACTGTGGGATGACGTCGAACATGTGTTCTGTATTGAGCAACAAATGCTCATAATTGAGCTTGATGACGTATACTTTTTGACCGACCTCTCAAGAAGAGAGGCTTATATCACTTTGTCTGGGCAACGGGAAACTCCTCATCCTATCAAGGTGTACGTGGTTGATCATTGTATTCCAGGGTCACGATTGTTCGTAGGACGAATCCTGACCAAGGACGTCAGAGATTTCACACTATGATCTATTTTGTTTGCCATAACCAACCTGGAAAGTAGCATGAGTGTGCATTTGGCCTTAAAATCTGAAATGTCTTATGCTTTACAATGCATGGAGCCGGGATTATTCAAATGGAGTGCAGGTTTCCTTCACAATGTGAAGGATCAAATCACAAAGTGTAGGACTGGGAAACAGAAACAGTTCGGTTATGGTTCCTTCTTGGTTTCCTTATTCTTGGAGCGAATACCTCAAATGCAGTCATAGATTGCGTTGATGGCATGACTGATGGCTGAACTGCGTATGGAATGGTGGACAATTTGTCCCCAAGATTGGGGACTGACTCGGAGTTCAAGTTCACAATTGACTTCTTCGCTTGGTGGAGAAGGCAGTTGATCGTCATCGAGGACTTTCCATATGTCGGAGTGGATTTTTGGGGTAGCATGGACTTAGTACTTCTAGAGGTATTGACTGGGATGCATTAGGTATGAAACCAAAACCTTTTCATGTGTTTTTTTATTTTGAAATTTATATTATTTTTATGTGTATAAATATGGATTTTAACATATGTATTGTTTCATCATGCAAATAGAGGCACATCACGTCTGGCAGAGATACCGACACTAGGGAATAGCGAAGATGTGCAGATAGTTGTGGAGCACAAGGTAATGGTGGGAGGTCTCTTGGAGGTTGAGAGAAACCTCTGAGGTATTACTATGGGTGTCCCACCTCTCAGGAGGCAAGACATACCTCTACATTTGCAGATGCATGCAGTGGGGGTTCCTGAGAGTTTGAACCACTTGCTTTGATGAGTGGCTCGTGCAGTGGTGTGATTCTCAGAGCACAACATGGTGCAGGAGTACTAGGATCCTTTATATGTTTTTTTAGTCTTTTCATGATGATATCATGGGCATGAGGGTCCATATTTTTCCCTTCTATGTACTTATTTATGTACATGTGATTCATTTTTTTTTATAAAATTTATCTATGCGCAAGATACCGATCCAAAATATAATTTGTTAGCAAATCCAAAGTTGTGTTGAGTTCTCTTGGTATGTGTTTGTATTCTGTAAATTCAAACATTCTGTCAAGATGATGAAATCATAGGTGGAGATGCAATAAGATAGGGTTACGAATGGCATAAACTCGATTAAGCTGACAAACCACGAGTTGAGATTCTAGGTTAATGATTATACGAGATATACCTAGGGAGGAGGCCTCATTTAAAAGTCCAATGACAACATGACATTCTGCCACATTATTGGTTGTCGATCCTAGGCAAATGCCTCCTAAACTCACCAACTCATCAGAGTGGTAAATGACCCAAGATGCAGAAGAAATGTTTTGGGTGTGTCGACTAGTGCCATCCGCAAACCCGATAAAGATAGGAAAGGGAGATGTCATCTACGTACGCAATCACAAGACAAAGTATAAGCAACTAAAATAAAACTCGTACATGCAAGAGAAAAAGACACACCAAAACAAAACTATAGTACAATAGTGTACAAAGAACACATGCCAGATATTCTATGCATAGTACTTCTTAAGGTAAATCCCATTCTGGGGTTCACCGAGAGATATTCCATCATAGTCAACTAGCTCGTAGGGACCTCTATGTAATACATGTTTTACGATATAGGGTGCATGCCACAATGGTTCTAACTTTCATGTACCTAGCTTATCATGATCCTAGTCATAAATGAGGACTAGGTCTCCTTCTGCGAAAGTACGAGGTTGAATGGATTTTTCATATTGACTCTTCATCCATTTTTGATACGTCTCATTAATGAGAGAAACATCATGATGTGTTTCATCCAACCTAGTCAGATATAGGAATCATTCCTCTTCAGCAGAGATGTGAGGCAGGATTTCTACTCTGAGTTTCAACGAAGGAATTTCGCACTCGATTGGTAATACTTCTTCGACGCCATATACCAACTAGAAAGGAGTGAATCCAGTTGCAGTTTTCACTGAGGTGCAGTAATCCCAGAGGGAGGACAAAATTTGCAAGTGCCAAGAAGTTTTGTTTTCCCCCACCATGTGTTGGATCATGGTTTTAAGGACTTTGTTGATAGCTTCAACTTGTCCATTTTCTTGAGGAGAGTAGGGGGATGAGTTTTCATGGTGAAAACCCAACTTGACATGTAACTCACTCATCATCTAGTTTTGAAAATGTGAACCATGATCAATTACAATGGCTTGTGAATGCCAAAGAGAGTGATGATGTGGTTAAATATGAAGAGAGTTTCAGTACGACCATCACTAATAAAAGTAGGCATAGCCTCAGTCCATTTTGTGAAATAATCAATGGCAATGATGATATAACCGTGCCCCCCAGCTGAGGTAGTCTTACATTGCATAAAATCAATGCCCCATTTGGCAAAGAGGTCGATGGCGACAATAGGATGCATCGGAGCGAGGTGGGTGTGTGCCTTTTTATGAAAAACTTGGCAGGGGGGGCATCTTTTGACAACTTCAATATAATATTTGAAGATGGAGGGAAAAAAGTAATTGGCACATAAGCTTTTCTGAGTTGTATCCATCCCAAAAAGGTGACCACCATATGCTCCAAGGTGACAATCATTTAGAACACGTTCCACCTCATCATGAGTTAAACAATGTCGTAGGATAGTGTCAATACCACGGCGATACAAAGTGTCACCGATGATAAGATAGCGTTTAGAATGGTGATGAATATGACAATGTTCTTCACGGGAGAGATTGGGATGAAAACATTCAGTTTGAAGATAGAGAATAATATATCCATACCAAGGGTTGGACATGCTAATGAGGAACAAAGATTCATCCGGAAGAGAATCACTAGGCTCAGTGTCTTCATCAGCATGGGGAAGATCGCAGATAAGTTCCACAAAAACCAAGGACTTTTTAGCATTCAATTTGGAAAACTCGAGATGGAATTCCTAAAGAATAACAATCCATTTGGAATATTTTCACTGAAGGGCTTGACGTGTCATAATATGATACATGGGGTTCAAGTCCGCAATGACCATGGTAGTGCGTAACAGGATGTAATGGCGAAATCTCTAGACGAAAATGACGGCTGCTAGAGCCAACTTTTCAATGTGTGAATATTGAAGCTCGAGACCAAATAGACTCTTGTTCAGATAGTATATCACATGTTCATCACCGTTAGGGTCCTCTTGAACTAACACCATAGCAATAGAGGAAGTAGAGGTTGCCAAATAAAGGATATAGTCTCATGCATAATTCGGAGGATGCAAAATAGGTGTATGGGTCAATGCATGCTTAAAAGCATCGAAAGATCATTGAGCAGTGTCATCCCAGATGAAAGGAGTATCTTTCTGCAATAATAGCATAAATCCTTTAGTAAGCTCGGCATGATTACATATAAAACGACGAAGAAAAATCTCTTTACCTTGCAAACTTTGTAGTTGGGTTAGATTGTTGGGAGGAGGTAAAGCAATAATAACTTTGATTTTTAAGGGATCCACCCTAATCCCATCTTTGGAGAAAACAAAATCAAGGAGTCGAACTGATTCGACGGTGAAGATGCATTTGTGGGGGTTCAAACATATACGATAGAACTGGCATTGAAGAAAAATGGTTCGTATATGACCAATATGATCTGATCGATTAGATGAATGGGTGGGTAAATCATCAAGGTAAGGTTCCGCAATATGTTTGATATCGTGGAAAGAATAAAACATGGCCCGTTGGAAAGGGGCACCAGCATTTTTGAGACCAAAAGGTAGTTTTCGATAAACGAATCTTCCCCATGGGAAGATGAAGGTTGTCTTATGTTGATCAACGAGTAGAATGTCAATCTGGTTATATCCTGAAAATCCATCCATGAAAGAGAAAATAACGCTGCCAGCACAATTATCAATGATTTGGTCAATGAAGAGTGTGGGGTAATTGTCTTTGGGACAAGCCTTGTTGAGATCTCTATAATCGACGCAGATACGAATGGTTCCTTTTTTTTAGCAACCGAAATGATGTTAGAAACCCATTATGTCAAGGGGACAGGATAGATAAAGCCATATTTTAACAAATTTTCAGCTTGTTCCTTTATGGTCGCGGTTTTCTTAGGATGAACCAGGCGAAGTTTTCGTCACACAGGTTTAACGCATGGGTAAGTTCTTATTTCATGCACAACAATCGAAGGATCGATCCTGGGCATTTCCTTGTATCTCCAAGTGAAGACATCACAAAATTATTTAAATAAAGTGGTGTAAGATGCCACTTCCTCAGGTGAACAATTAGCACAGAGATGAACATTTTCCATGATACCTTCTTTGATCTAGATATGGATAGAGACGATAGAATAGATGTTTCCTAAATGCCCCTTGGAAGTAGTATCCTCGGTAAGTATAGGATATTGGGGAGAATCAACAACATCGGGGGGAAATATAGAGTGTATATCTTCCTGAATTTCATCTAGACTAGGAAGAAAAGATGATCGATGATGGTTGTCATCCCAAGGTACCTCATTGATACTAAGCATTTCCATAATGGATTCATATGATGGAAAAATATTTGAAATGTAGTAAAAAGAAGAGGACAAGGAATTCAACCAAGATGGAAACAAATAAGTGTTGGATGGAAATAGATGTTGGTCATCCAAGGAGGGAGAGGTAGATTGGATAACATCATATGAAGCCTCAGCTGGACTAAGTGGCATAGTGTCACCCAGTGCATCAATTCTAACAGACTAGGCACAACCCAAGGATCAAATGATTATAAATACTAATAGGCCATAGTTGAAATCATATTGATTGTGGCAATATGTTGTGTAGTGGGAGGAAGTGGTGCAAGGAAAGTACCCATAAGGGAATAATATTTTAAAATACCTACACCAACACTTTCATAAGTGATCTTAATATCTCCCAAGAAAGGAATATTGTTGGTGGCGGGAGTGTGAGCGTCGGGTGTACAGTAATCTAATTGGTCGATAGTGACAATTTTTCCTTGATGAGGGAATTGTACACATCGAAACACCAATGAAGTGACGACATTCATGGAATAAAACCAAATTCTTCCTAATAACAAGTTGTAATCAATGGGAGCATCGACTACCTCTACATCGACAGAGACGATCTTACCTCCCAATTGAATGACTAAGGACTGCAAGAGTCTATGAGGATGAAAACCTCACTCATCGAATGCTCGCAACATTGTAGGGGATTGGTTAAGCATAGGTGATTTTAATCCTTTCCAACAAGATAACGACATGACACAATTGGAAGCTTCCTCATCCAATATGGTGCGGTGAATGTGTTGGTTATGAACAATGACATCAATTTGAAAATCCAACTGTTGAGAAAGGTGTGACTTGAAGTTGTCGAGGTTAAATGTGATATTATTTGACGACTCAGGTTCAATGGCATCGATGGTAGCCAAGAGTGTTCTATGTTGACTTGGGCAATGTTGTATAACTTCAAGAGAGGACATAGCACACAATGCTTGATCAAAATCTTCAACAATGTTGTAGTTTTGGGTGACACATGAACTAGGATTAAAAATTGACTTGCAGATAGCGCTCTTGGGAGGGCGTAAAATAGAGTCAAAAGTAGGTTTCTCTATCTGAAGTGACCCATATGGAGGACTAATATATGGAGGACTAACTAAGGAGGGAGATGGATCCGGTGGGGTACCGTTAGTAACCTTTTCTTTATCAGTTTTAGTCGGTGTGTCGTATGTGGTGGTGCGAGTGGTTAAATCAATCCCATTGAACATATAAATATGAACACTCGTCGAGGCTTCATCACTAGGAGGATGGCTGGAACCGGCCCCCGTGGGAGGGGCAAGTGCTTGAGAAACCATGGACTGCTACTGAGGAAAAGGTTGTGTTAACACGACGGGTTGGGAATTCCCTTTAAAAACATTTGCAACTTCGTTGCGATGTGGACAGTCTCGGGTGAAATGATCTTCACCACAAATAAGACAGGGGAATTTTGGTTTTCAATGTGGTTGATTTTTAGCAGCAGGTGGTGGAGTTTGTGTTTTGGGATGTTCATTATTATTATTATTGGGTTTATTTTTTTTTTCTTTTTACCCCCAGATTGTTGTGAAGAGGCAAATTGAACTGCATTCACCTCAGAGATTTGAGTCAAGAGGGATGTAGAGGAGAGTGAACTTGAACCGATAACGGGTGTGGAAATAGAGTGATTTACTGTTCTAATTTACTATGATGTAGATTGGGTTTTGACGATACCGATAAATCCATCCACATGTGTTGTGGAGGAAGGTTTGGATGGATTGGTAGGAGTACGGGTAGCATTTGGAATCAACTCATACAAAATACCAGATTGGGAGTAAACCAAATCTAAGTACTGAGCTCATGTAATGGCTTCTTCCTCAGTGACTACACCACCCATGGCGATTTCATGAGCAATCGGGGGTAAAATATATTTAGTAAACCACTCTACCAATAGCTAGTCAGGAATGGTCACTTTAATCAACCTTCGTCGTCGTCTCCACTCATGAATGTGATCAGAGATATGCACGGAGTTTTTTTGACGAAGGGAGGTTAAAAGTTCAGTACTTGTCTCGTAATGGATAGGCAATTGAAAATGCATGAGAAAATCCATAGTGAGGGAGTTGAAATCTTTAAAAGAACCACGTTGAATTTCAATGTACCATTTGGCTATAGAGCCCGTGAGTGTGCACTGGAAGAGACGTAAACGTATAGAATCAGCCATCAATGATCTTGATGAACACCGTATTTTAAGCCCTAATATTGGCTCATTACCCATTAATTGGGGCATATTATATTAGNCTCTCAAGAAGAGAGGCTTATATCACTTTGTCTGGGCAACGGGAAACTCCTCATCCTATCAAGGTGTACGTGGTTGATCATTGTATTCCAGGGTCACGATTGTTCGTAGGACGAATCCTGACCAAGGACGTCAGAGATTTCACACTATGATCTATTTTGTTTGCCATAACCAACCTGGAAAGTAGCATGAGTGTGCATTTGGCCTTAAAATCTGAAATGTCTTATGCTTTACAATGCATGGAGCCGGGATTATTCAAATGGAGTGCAGGTTTCCTTCACAATGTGAAGGATCAAATCACAAAGTGTAGGACTGGGAAACAGAAACAGTTCGGTTATGGTTCCTTCTTGGTTTCCTTATTCTTGGAGCGAATACCTCAAATGCAGTCATAGATTGCGTTGATGGCATGACTGATGGCTGAACTGCGTATGGAATGGTGGACAATTTGTCCCCAAGATTGGGGACTGACTCGGAGTTCAAGTTCACAATTGACTTCTTCGCTTGGTGGAGAAGGCAGTTGATCGTCATCGAGGACTTTCCATATGTCGGAGTGGATTTTTGGGGTAGCATGGACTTAGTACTTCTAGAGGTATTGACTGGGATGCATTAGGTATGAAACCAAAACCTTTTCATGTGTTTTTTTATTTTGAAATTTATATTATTTTTATGTGTATAAATATGGATTTTAACATATGTATTGTTTCATCATGCAAATAGAGGCACATCACGTCTGGCAGAGATACCGACACTAGGGAATAGCGAAGATGTGCAGATAGTTGTGGAGCACAAGGTAATGGTGGGAGGTCTCTTGGAGGTTGAGAGAAACCTCTGAGGTATTACTATGGGTGTCCCACCTCTCAGGAGGCAAGACATACCTCTACATTTGCAGATGCATGCAGTGGGGGTTCCTGAGAGTTTGAACCACTTGCTTTGATGAGTGGCTCGTGCAGTGGTGTGATTCTCAGAGCACAACATGGTGCAGGAGTACTAGGATCCTTTATATGTTTTTTTAGTCTTTTCATGATGATATCATGGGCATGAGGGTCCATATTTTTCCCTTCTATGTACTTATTTATGTACATGTGATTCATTTTTTTTTATAAAATTTATCTATGCGCAAGATACCGATCCAAAATATAATTTGTTAGCAAATCCAAAGTTGTGTTGAGTTCTCTTGGTATGTGTTTGTATTCTGTAAATTCAAACATTCTGTCAAGATGATGAAATCATAGGTGGAGATGCAATAAGATAGGGTTACGAATGGCATAAACTCGATTAAGCTGACAAACCACGAGTTGAGATTCTAGGTTAATGATTATACGAGATATACCTAGGGAGGAGGCCTCATTTAAAAGTCCAATGACAACATGACATTCTGCCACATTATTGGTTGTCGATCCTAGGCAAATGCCTCCTAAACTCACCAACTCATCAGAGTGGTAAATGACCCAAGATGCAGAAGAAATGTTTTGGGTGTGTCGACTAGTGCCATCCGCAAACCCGATAAAGATAGGAAAGGGAGATGTCATCTACGTACGCAATCACAAGACAAAGTATAAGCAACTAAAATAAAACTCGTACATGCAAGAGAAAAAGACACACCAAAACAAAACTATAGTACAATAGTGTACAAAGAACACATGCCAGATATTCTATGCATAGTACTTCTTAAGGTAAATCCCATTCTGGGGTTCACCGAGAGATATTCCATCATAGTCAACTAGCTCGTAGGGACCTCTATGTAATACATGTTTTACGATATAGGGTGCATGCCACAATGGTTCTAACTTTCATGTACCTAGCTTATCATGATCCTAGTCATAAATGAGGACTAGGTCTCCTTCTGCGAAAGTACGAGGTTGAATGGATTTTTCATATTGACTCTTCATCCATTTTTGATACGTCTCATTAATGAGAGAAACATCATGATGTGTTTCATCCAACCTAGTCAGATATAGGAATCATTCCTCTTCAGCAGAGATGTGAGGCAGGATTTCTACTCTGAGTTTCAACGAAGGAATTTCGCACTCGATTGGTAATACTTCTTCGACGCCATATACCAACTAGAAAGGAGTGAATCCAGTTGCAGTTTTCACTGAGGTGCAGTAATCCCAGAGGGAGGACAAAATTTGCAAGTGCCAAGAAGTTTTGTTTTCCCCCACCATGTGTTGGATCATGGTTTTAAGGACTTTGTTGATAGCTTCAACTTGTCCATTTTCTTGAGGAGAGTAGGGGGATGAGTTTTCATGGTGAAAACCCAACTTGACATGTAACTCACTCATCATCTAGTTTTGAAAATGTGAACCATGATCAATTACAATGGCTTGTGAATGCCAAAGAGAGTGATGATGTGGTTAAATATGAAGAGAGTTTCAGTACGACCATCACTAATAAAAGTAGGCATAGCCTCAGTCCATTTTGTGAAATAATCAATGGCAATGATGATATAACCGTGCCCCCCAGCTGAGGTAGTCTTACATTGCATAAAATCAATGCCCCATTTGGCAAAGAGGTCGATGGCGACAATAGGATGCATCGGAGCGAGGTGGGTGTGTGCCTTTTTATGAAAAACTTGGCAGGGGGGGCATCTTTTGACAACTTCAATACAATATTTGAAGATGGAGGGAAAAAAGTAATCGGCACGTAAGCTTTTCTGAGTTGAATCCATCCCAAAAAGGTGACCACCATATGCTCCAAGGTGACAATCATTTAGAACACGTTCCACCTCATCATGAGTTAAACAATGTCGTAGGATAGTGTCAATACCACGGTGATACAAAGTGTCACCGATGATAAGATAGCGTTTAGAATGGTGATGAATATGACAATGTTCTTCACGGGAGAGATTGGGATGAAAACGTTCAGTTTGAAGATAGAGAATAATATATCCATACCAAGGGTTGGACATGCTAATGAGGAACAAAGATTCATCCGGAAGAGAATCACTGGGCTCAGTGTCTTCATCACCATGGGGAAGATCGCAGATAAGTTCCGCAAAAACCAAGGACTTTTTAGCTTTCGATTTGGAAAACTCGAGATGGAATTCCTAAAGAATAACAATCCATTTGGAATATTTTCCCTGAAGGGCTTGACGTGTCATAATATGATACATGGGGTTCAAGTCCGCAATGACCGTGGTAGTGCGTAACATGATGTAATGGTGAAATCTCTAGACGAAAATGGCGGCTGCTAGAGCCAACTTTTCAACGTGTGAATATTGAAGCTCGAGACCAAATAGACTCTTGTTCAGATAGTATATCACATGTTCATCACCGTTAGGGTCCTCTTGAACTAACACCATAGCAATAGAGGAAGTAGAGGCTGCCAAATAAAGGATATAGTCTCATGCATAATTCGGAGGATGCAAAATAGGTGTATGGGTCAATGCATGCTTAAAAGCATCGAAAGATCATTGAGCAGTGTCATCCCAGATGAAAGGAGTATCTTTCTGCAATAATAGCATAAATCCTTTAGTAAGCTCGGCATGATTACATATAAAACGACGAAGAAAAATCTCTTTACCTTGCAAACTTTGTAGTTGGGTTAGATTGTTGGGAGGAGGTAAAGCAATAATAACTTTGATTTTTAAGGGATCCACCCTAATCCCATCTTTGGAGAAAACAAAATCAAGGAGTCGAACTGATTCGACGGTGAAGATGCATTTGTGGGGGTTCAAACATATACGATAGAACTGGCATTGAAGAAAAATGGTTCGTATATGACCAATATGATCTGATCGATTAGATGAATGGGTGGGTAAATCATCAAGGTAAGGTTCCGCAATATGTTTGATATCGTGGAAAGAATAAAACATGGCCCGTTGGAAAGGGGCACCAGCATTTTTGAGACCAAAAGGTAGTTTTCGATAAACGAATCTTCCCCATGGGAAGATGAAGGTTGTCTTATGTTGATCAACGAGTAGAATGTCAATCTGGTTATATCCTGAAAATCCATCCATGAAAGAGAAAATAACGCTGCCAGCACAATTATCAATGATTTGGTCAATGAAGAGTGTGGGGTAATTGTCTTTGGGACAAGCCTTGTTGAGATCTCTATAATCGACGCAGATACGAATGGTTCCTTTTTTTTAGCAACCGAAATGATGTTAGAAACCCATTATGTCAAGGGGACAGGATAGATAAAGCCATATTTTAACAAATTTTCAGCTTGTTCCTTTATGGTCGCGGTTTTCTTAGGATGAACCAGGCGAAGTTTTCGTCACACAGGTTTAACGCATGGGTAAGTTCTTATTTCATGCACAACAATCGAAGGATCGATCCTGGGCATTTCCTTGTATCTCCAAGTGAAGACATCACAAAATTATTTAAATAAAGTGGTGTAAGATGCCACTTCCTCAGGTGAACAATTAGCACAGAGATGAACATTTTCCATGATACCTTCTTTGATCTAGATATGGATAGAGACGATAGAATAGATGTTTCCTAAATGCCCCTTGGAAGTAGTATCCTCGGTAAGTATAGGATATTGGGGAGAATCAACAACATCGGGGGGAAATATAGAGTGTATATCTTCCTGAATTTCATCTAGACTAGGAAGAAAAGATGATCGATGATGGTTGTCATCCCAAGGTACCTCATTGATACTAAGCATTTCCATAATGGATTCATATGATGGAAAAATATTTGAAATGTAGTAAAAAGAAGAGGACAAGGAATTCAACCAAGATGGAAACAAATAAGTGTTGGATGGAAATAGATGTTGGTCATCCAAGGAGGGAGAGGTAGATTGGATAACATCATATGAAGCCTCAGCTGGACTAAGTGGCATAGTGTCACCCAGTGCATCAATTCTAACAGACTAGGCACAACCCAAGGATCAAATGATTATAAATACTAATAGGCCATAGTTGAAATCATATTGATTGTGGCAATATGTTGTGTAGTGGGAGGAAGTGGTGCAAGGAAAGTACCCATAAGGGAATAATATTTTAAAATACCTACACCAACACTTTCATAAGTGATCTTAATATCTCCCAAGAAAGGAATATTGTTGGTGGCGGGAGTGTGAGCGTCGGGTGTACAGTAATCTAATTGGTCGATAGTGACAATTTTTCCTTGATGAGGGAATTGTACACATCGAAACACCAATGAAGTGACGACATTCATGGAATAAAACCAAATTCTTCCTAATAACAAGTTGTAATCAATGGGAGCATCGACTACCTCTACATCGACAGAGACGATCTTACCTCCCAATTGAATGACTAAGGACTGCAAGAGTCTATGAGGATGAAAACCTCACTCATCGAATGCTCGCAACATTGTAGGGGATTGGTTAAGCATAGGTGATTTTAATCCTTTCCAACAAGATAACGACATGACACAATTGGAAGCTTCCTCATCCAATATGGTGCGGTGAATGTGTTGGTTATGAACAATGACATCAATTTGAAAATCCAACTGTTGAGAAAGGTGTGACTTGAAGTTGTCGAGGTTAAATGTGATATTATTTGACGACTCAGGTTCAATGGCATCGATGGTAGCCAAGAGTGTTCTATGTTGACTTGGGCAATGTTGTATAACTTCAAGAGAGGACATAGCACACAATGCTTGATCAAAATCTTCAACAATGTTGTAGTTTTGGGTGACACATGAACTAGGATTAAAAATTGACTTGCAGATAGCGCTCTTGGGAGGGCGTAAAATAGAGTCAAAAGTAGGTTTCTCTATCTGAAGTGACCCATATGGAGGACTAATATATGGAGGACTAACTAAGGAGGGAGATGGATCCGGTGGGGTACCGTTAGTAACCTTTTCTTTATCAGTTTTAGTCGGTGTGTCGTATGTGGTGGTGCGAGTGGTTAAATCAATCCCATTGAACATATAAATATGAACACTCGTCGAGGCTTCATCACTAGGAGGATGGCTGGAACCGGCCCCCGTGGGAGGGGCAAGTGCTTGAGAAACCATGGACTGCTACTGAGGAAAAGGTTGTGTTAACACGACGGGTTGGGAATTCCCTTTAAAAACATTTGCAACTTCGTTGCGATGTGGACAGTCTCGGGTGAAATGATCTTCACCACAAATAAGACAGGGGAATTTTGGTTTTCAATGTGGTTGATTTTTAGCAGCAGGTGGTGGAGTTTGTGTTTTGGGATGTTCATTATTATTATTATTGGGTTTATTTTTTTTTTCTTTTTACCCCCAGATTGTTGTGAAGAGGCAAATTGAACTGCATTCACCTCAGAGATTTGAGTCAAGAGGGATGTAGAGGAGAGTGAACTTGAACCGATAACGGGTGTGGAAATAGAGTGATTTACTGTTCTAATTTACTATGATGTAGATTGGGTTTTGACGATACCGATAAATCCATCCACATGTGTTGTGGAGGAAGGTTTGGATGGATTGGTAGGAGTACGGGTAGCATTTGGAATCAACTCATACAAAATACCAGATTGGGAGTAAACCAAATCTAAGTACTGAGCTCATGTAATGGCTTCTTCCTCAGTGACTACACCACCCATGGCGATTTCATGAGCAATCGGGGGTAAAATATATTTAGTAAACCACTCTACCAATAGCTAGTCAGGAATGGTCACTTTAATCAACCTTCGTCGTCGTCTCCACTCATGAATGTGATCAGAGATATGCACGGAGTTTTTTTGACGAAGGGAGGTTAAAAGTTCAGTACTTGTCTCGTAATGGATAGGCAATTGAAAATGCATGAGAAAATCCATAGTGAGGGAGTTGAAATCTTTAAAAGAACCACGTTGAATTTCAATGTACCATTTGGCTATAGAGCCCGTGAGTGTGCACTGGAAGAGACGTAAACGTATAGAATCAGCCATCAATGATCTTGATGAACACCGTATTTTAAGCCCTAATATTGGCTCATTACCCATTAATTGGGGCATATTATATTAGNTACCAGATTGGGAGTAAACCAAATCTAAGTACTGAGCTCATGTAATGGCTTCTTCCTCAGTGACTACACACACCCATGGCGATGTCATGAGAAATCGGGGGTAAAATATATTTAGTAAACCACTCTACCAATAGCTAGTCAAGAATGGTCACTTTAATCAACCTTTGTCGTCGTCTCCACTCATGAATGTGATCAGAGATATGCACAGAGTTTGTTTGACGAAGAGAGGTTAAAAGTTCAGTACTTGTCTCATAATGGATAGGTAATTGAAAATGCGTGAGAAAATCCATAGTGAGGGCGTTGAAATCTTTAAAAGAACCACGTTGAATTTCAATGTACCATTTGGCTATAGAGCCCGTGAGTGTGCACTGGAAGAGACGTAAACGTATAGAATCAACCATCAATGATCTTGATGAACACCGTATTTTAAGCCCTAATATTGGCTCATTACCCCTTAATTGGGGCATATTATATTAGTAATGTTATTTTATTTATGTCGGTTTTAGGCCATTAGTTGTAATTATACCTCCTAGTCTCCTAT
>JZKD02S1916673.1:0-20272 GCA_000966675.3 Picea glauca
TAGACAAGAGATAAAAATCATCAAAGAAAGGATTGAATCAATTCCTCCTCCTCTTGAAGATGCTCCATTTGAATCTTTTGTACAAGAACAGTCGTCTGAAGAAATGCAGGGAATGGCGGGTATGCAAGTATTACCAATCCTGTATCAAAAATATTATGTCAAAATCCAGATAGAAATATGCCAAGAATTTTTTTGCCTAATCGCCCTCATAGACACTGGTTCTAACATAAACTTGTTAGATAAAAAGAAAATTCCTGCAAAATACTGGGCACCTAGTTTTGGATCTGCAGTAGGTCTTGGTAATAAAGATACACCTTTTCAGTATGAAATCTCAAGGGGTACATTACTACTAGCAGATTATGGCTTGGGAATGAGATTTCATCTTTCAGAATTACCTATTGATTGTATTTTGGGCTCTCCTTTTTTATCAGTTGTAGAACCACATGGTTCCTGTATATGCTGCAGTGGATTGCTAGGCTATTTCTTTACTATGCCTAAGTTTAACAATATTCCTGCAAAAAGGATTGAATTGCCTTTTGTTTCTGATAGGCATATGCATATATCCTATTACAAAAAATGCATGGTGATTCTTGAAGCCTTTGACCATGAAAGAAATGCTCCAGTCACATAGTATTATGATGACAGCACCAGTTGGGAAGTTTTTAAAGAAAATTGGAAACCTTCCTGGTTATTAAGATCTTCAGGAAAAATTGAGGTTGGTCTACCAGGGTTTTCTACTAATACTAATCTCACAGTTCTGCCTCCACAACATATTTTGGGCCCAATCCATCAGCCTATAACTATTGCATCAAGAGAAAGGCTTATAGAACTTGGAGACTTAACTAGATTAGCATCAGTTACTACAAGCTGGTATGATCATTCTATAAGAAGTTGGACATCAACTCTGGCTTATCAGTCTTTCCAGATAAACCGAATGAGGACCGTTGCATATTGGCCAAACCAAAATCGAAATGAGCAAGTATCTGGAATAACATATGATCAATACAAAACTATGTGGTTTAATGTGTGTCAATGGACTAGCAGGTTTAAATATTACTATTGTATGATCAGGTTTGCTCATAGTTTCAGAGATTGGGAAGAACCAGATTGGTTATTAGAATGGTGGAAACAGTTTGGATTACATCCTGTTGGTATAAACCCTGAAGTAACAGAAACTGCAAGGATGTTTCTTTTCCCTAATAGGTTCCCAAATGGATGTTTGGATAAGATTTCTGACTTGTTCACTGAAGAAGAATACAAAATGTATTTTATAAGAAACAAACATCCCTGGTTCATAAGAAAAAAATTTCTACTCCATCAAACATAAAATTATGATCATGATCCAGCATTAGTACGAGAAATATACACCCAACATTGGGACCCTTATTTCTTTTGCCACTTCAAAGATCATCCTTTTGAATGATAGGTTTTATGGCTTTACCAATAAATTCCATCTTGTAATTATTCATGTCTAGATGGCCGATAGTGGTGTCATCCGTGTTCCGTGGGTTGTCGATATCAACTCCACTTTGTACATAAATAAATCTATCATAGATATAACGTTGTCATGTCTATCTGTAGGAATCTTGGAAACTCGGAGCACTTCTCCGACTTTTGGTGAGGATTGACCCACATTTCCAAGATTCCTTGCTATTAGACATATGCTTGTCCTATTAATGTCATATCTTCCCAAGGAATCTTGCACGATCACCTTGCCAGATTTACTATTGTATCTACTTTCCGTGATTTGGTCAGGGAATCCTGTGTGACTACCCCGACAAATCTTTTTAGTACTCTACTTTCGGCGTAATATAAAATAAAGATGTCTGATCGGACAGAGATTCCTGTGTGAATCCATTTGCCGAATCATAAAAGAAGATTTAGTGGTTGACATGAGGGACCATTAGTCCAGTCATGTTTGATGCTTCATGATTACTCCTCCATTCAAAATTATTATAAAAGGAGGACGAGGGATTCATTTGGAATAGGGGATTAGAGAGTCAGTCAGTCATCTAGCTTCCCTTCTGTCCAAAGCTTGAGTAATTCTGTCTAGAGTCTAGAGGAGCGAAGAGCATCCTGCTCTGGTTTTTATCTAGTGCTTCAGGCACATATCTTTGTAATACCCGAGAGCTATTTATGTTCTGTTAATATACAAGCTTCCGCACATATTTCTATCTCTGATGCTTGTTCATTACAAATTGTTTATGCGCATTGTGACTTCACTTCATTAGCCTGTATTTTCATCTGTTGTTCGTTGGTATGCTCAATTCTGAGTTGTTCTCCCGGTTGTTAAGGTTGACTGGTACGTGGTAATTTGGTGATAGTGAGCAGTGGTAGTAAGTCCCGCCAAGGCAAGAAGTCGCTTAGGGCAGTTGTAGCTGTGAAGGTTAGCCCAGGAGACCATGTATAGGCTTCAGATAAGATTGGTGTGAAAAGAGCTTGATGGAATTTGAGTGGGGAACTTCAGGAATATAGAGTAAGTAAAGCGGTTAAACCGTCGACATTCGTTCTGGCAGAGGTCGCAGAAATTAGAAGATCAATGGCGAAGGGAGATCGCGCATAATCAAGCATCATTCAACAAGCTTCATACTCTTACAGAGGAGGCCCCTGCGTTAAAAATGGTATCAGAGCCATGACCTATGTTTTGCCCCGGGTATGATAACAGCTTCATTCTAATCTATTAAAGCTATTCGCTGTTCTTTTATCAGTATTTAGCCGAGTGTTTCAAGTCTTGAATCCAGAGCCGTATCAGTAGTCTCGGGCTGTTTAAAGGCACAGTTCCACTACTGCGACTCGCTGAAAAATTTACTAGTCTTTACCTGAGGAGTAGGCCAGGAGTATGTCTAATCCTTGTATCAAGGACATAAGACTAAACGCCCTCCTTTTCTGTGTAAAGATAGTAATACTTAGTATGGATTCCTCAATCTCTGTCAGATCTATATATAGTACTGTAGAATCATCTATTTGTACTCCATAATCTACTGCTTGTCTAATGATCCATTATATGCCTTCTATCGAGTCTTTAGACCCTAGAATTAAAGAAATCTACAGAGGAATGAGAACACCAAATTCTCCCAAATATGGCCTAGGATATATAGAACAATGTGATACTGTCATACCAGAATGCAGATTCTCAAATCCTTTGCCAAAAAATATAACCAGACCCTCTGTAGAAGAAATTCTAAAATATCTCACAGGTATGACAGGCTGTGAAAAGGGATCACTCCATGAAGAATGGATCAATAAAATGACAAATTGGGATTTATTTACAAATCCTGAATCCCAAGAATTTGACAGCATTACCTCAGAAATAGAAAAGCAAAGACTGTCAAAATTATGGAAAGAATATATGGCCAAAGAAAACTGTTGGATCTCTTTCTTTGAATGGAGAAAGTTGTATATAGCTCCCATAGTCCAGATGATAGGAGAGAGCTCTGTTTCTCCAAATCATAAACGGAAAAGTATAGATGGAAGCCTAGTTGAATCAAAAATTACTTTTCCTCCTTTTCAAGGAATCATCTTAGAAGATAGCTCTAAACAAGCTAGAGCTATTCCTTTACTATCTGATGAAGACAACCAATTATCTGGAATAGATAAAAGAGTCCAATCTGTATCAGAACAATTAAATTGGACAAACACTGCTTTGAGGGGAATGGCTACTCAGATATATGTGACAAATTACTATGCAAAAAGTGGACAAATTCTAGATCTACAAGTATCCACAAACACTATTGTCCATTCAGTAAATCAGATTCATGAAAAGGTTGTATATGTCAATGACAAAGTTGATTCTACCCTAATAGGATCAAACAAAAATCATGAAGAGATGATGGAAGGACTTGGGACTGCACTATCTGAATTAGGCAAGTCCTTAACAGAGCTCAGAAAGCCCAGTAAAATTAACAAACCTATTCCTACCTCCTTTCTTCTCCCTAATCCTCATATCTCTATTTTATCCCCTGTATATAACCCCTTTGAAAAAGAAATCACCAAGAAATTTCCTTTACATTTTCCTCCTGAAGAAGCACCTGAAACTTCAAAGAAAAATTCAGAAGAAGATGTTTATTCTCTGGTAACCATCAGAAGACCTTCTTATGAAAATATTCCAGCTCACTCATCTAGACCAGCAACCCCTGACCTTATAGGAAAAGGGAAACTTCCCGAATCCCAAACTTTTGCTGATGACTGGTTTCAGGAATGGAACATTGACAATCTATCTGTAGCCCAGATCAGACAAATGATTGATAGGATGTATGTTTCCTATAAGATTATGTGTATGAAGGGAAAAAATGAAGTTGAAGCATGTAAAACACTCATACAATGCTTCATTGGAACACTTAATAAATGGTGGGAAACAATATCCTCTCCCCTTATGATTGGCAAAATGGAAGCTGAAGTATTAAAGGATGAACAAGGAGATATAGTCTACCATTCTGATGGAACTGCCATGAATAATATGATAGGATCCCTCACCACTCTGATCCTTGAACATTGGTGTGGGACAGAAACAGAAATTGCTGATAAACATGAAATTGTTCTAATGAATATGAAATGTCGCAAGATGTCAGAATATGAACAATTTCAAAGAATCTTTGAAGTCAAAGACATCAAAAACTTATTCTGGAAACAAGTATATATGGCCGCTCTTCCCAGTAAGTTTGTAGAATATCTTAAAATGGAAGATAATTTCAAACTTCCTTATGAAACATATACTTGGGGAGAAATATATTCTATCATTACAAAGACCTTAATAGGACTTTGTACCAGTATGAAGATTCAACACTCTGTCTCAAAATATTCATACCTTGCTGACCAGAAATCTATTTGTGAGCAATATGGTTTATATTTAGATAAACTCATTTATGCTAGAAAAAAGAAGAAGAAAATAATCAGAGGAGACAAAAGCATAAAAGGAAGATATAAATATGTTCCTAATACTCATTATTTTGAGCCCCATGACATTAAGCTCAAAACTCATAAATATGAGGCCACACAACAAATCAAATGTTGGATTTGTGGAAATAATGGACATAATTCCCATGAATGTCCTGACAATGAAGCCTCGAGAAAAGGAAAGGGCAAAATATCTGAACAAAGAGCGAAAGAAGCCCAAGAAAAAAGACAAGTAGCCCTCAAACTACATTGTAACAGATGTGGTTCACAGACTCATGATTCTAACAGCTGTACTTATAATCCTCATAGGCAGCCAAAACCTGAAGTTCATATCCTCAAGACAGGATGTTGTCCATCATCTCCCGAGACTTCAGAATTTGAATCTAGTTCATATGAAGAAATATTAATACATCAGTCTTGCAGCTGCACAAATCCACTATTTTGCACATGTTCTACTTCAGAAAGTCCTGATTCAGATTCTGAGCCTGCTAAGGAAGAAAAAATCAAAGTATGTATGTTCCAGAATACTGGAGATCAAGAAGCCCAAATGATTGCCCAAATCAAAGGAATTCCTGAAGGAGAGATGAGAAGTGCTTTACTTGAAGCATTCATAAAAACTGTAAGATCAGAACAAAAGGGAAAAGGCTATGAGCTGCCTAAAAGACAACCTTTATTTTTAGATGCTTCATTTGACAAAAATACTAAAACATACATCAAGTTTAACAGAGAACCAAAATTACAAAATATCTCTATTGCAGATTTAGCACAAGAAGTGGTTTGTCTCAGGAAAGAAGTCAGTGAAATAAAGGAAAACCTAGCAAAACTTCAAGGGGAAATAGAATTAAGTTATCCAGTTGATTCATGGGCTAGACAAGAGATAAAAATCATCAAAGAAAGGATTGAATCAATTCCTCCTCCTCTTGAAGATACTCCATTTGAATCTTTTGTACAAGATCAGCCGTCTGAAGAAATGCAGGGAATGCCGGGTATGCAAGTATTACCAATCCAGTATCAAAAATATTATGTCAAAATCCAGATAGAAATATGCCAAGAAATTTTTTGCCTAATCGCCCTCATAGATACTGGTTCTGACATAAACTTGTTAGATAAAAAAAAAAATTCCTGCAAAATACTGGGCACCTAGTTTTGGATCTGCAGTAGGTCTTGGTAATAAAGATACAGCTTTTCAGTATGAAATCTCAAGGGGTACATTACTACTAGAAGATTATGGCTTGGGAATGAGATTTCATCTTTCAGAATTACCTATTGATTGTATTTTGGGCTCTCCTTTTTTATCAGCTGTAGAACCACATGGCTCCTGTATATGCTGCAGTGGATTGCAAGGCTATTTCTTTACTACGCCTAAGTTTAACAATATTCCTGCAAAAAGGATTGAATTGCCTTTTGTTTCTGATAGGCATATGCATATAGCCTATTACAAAAAATGCATGGTGATAGTTGAAGCCTTTGACCATGAAAGAAATGCTCCAGTCACAGAGTATTATGATGACAGCACCAGTTGGGAAGTTTTTAAAGAAAATTGGAAACTTTCCTGGTTATTAAGATCTTCAGAAAAAATTGAGGTTGGTCTACCAGGGTTTTCTACTAATACTATTCTCACAGTTCTTCCTCCACAACATATTTTGGGCCAAATCCATCAGCCTATAACTATTGCATCAAGAGAAAGGCTTATAGAACTTGGAGACTTAACTAGATTAGCATCAGTTACTACAAGCTGGTATGATCATTCTATAAGAAGTTGGACATCAGCTCTGGCTTATCAATCCTTCCAGATAAACTGAATGAGGACCATTGCAGATTGGCCATAAATCTATTTGTGAGCAATATGGTTTATATTTAGATAAACCCATTTATGCTAGAAAAAAGAAGAAGAAAATAATCAGAGGAGACAAAAGCATAAAAGGAAGATATAAATATGTTCCTAATACTCATTATTTTGAGCCCCATGACATTAAGCTCAAAAATCATAAATATGAGGCCAAACAACAAATCAAATGTTGGATTTGTGGAAATAATGGACATTATTCCCATGAATGTCCTAACAATGAAGCCTCGAGAAAAGGAAAGGGAAAAATATCTGAACAAAGAGCAAAAGAAGCCCAAGAAAAAAGACAAGTAGCCCTCAAACTACATTGTAACAGATGTGGTTCACAGACTCATGATTCTAACAACTGTCCTTATAATCCTCATGGCCAGCCAAAACCTGAAGTTCATCTCCTCAAGACAGGATGTTTTCCATCATCTCCCGAGACTTCAGAATTTGAATCTAGTTCATATGAAGAAATATTAATACATCAGTCTTCCAGCTGCACAAATCCACTATTTTGCACATGTTCTACTTCAGAAAGTCCTGATTCAGATTCTGAACCTGCTAAGGAAGAAAAACTCAAAGTATGTATGTTCCAGAATACTAGAGATCAAGAAGCCCAAATGATTGCCCAAATCAAAGGACTTCCCGAAGGAGAGATGAGAAGTGCTTTACTTGAAGCATTCATAAAAACTGTAAAATCAGAACAAAAGAGAAAAGGCTATGAACTGCCTAAAAGACAACCTTTATTTTTAGATGCTTCATTTGACAAAAATAGTAAAACATACATCAAGTTTAAGAGAGAACCAAAATTACAAAATATCTCTGTTGCAGATTTAGCACAAGAAGTGGTTTGTCTCAGGAAAGAAGTGAGTGAAATAAAGGAAAAGCTAGCAAAACTTCAAGGGGAAATAGAATTAAGTTATCCAGTTGATTCATGGGCTAGACAAGAGATAAAAATCATCAAAGAAATGATTGAATCAATTCCTCCTCTTGAAAATGCTCCATTTGAATCTTTTGTACAAGAACAGTCGTCTGAAGAAATGCAGGGAATGTCGGGTATGCAAGTATTACCAATCCAGTATCAAAAATATTATGTCAAAATCCAGATAGAAATATGCCAAGAAAGTTTTTGCCTAATCGCCCTCATAGATACTGGTTCTGACATAAACTTGCTAGATAAAAAGAAAATTTCTGCAAAATACTGGGCACCTAGTTTTGGATCTGCAGTAGGTCTTGGTAATAAAGATACAACTTTTCAGTGTGAAATCTCAAGGGGTACATTACTACTAGAAAATTATGGCTTGGGAATGAGATTTCATCTTTCAGAATTACCTATTGATTGTATTTTGGGCTCTCCTTTTTTATCAGCTGTAGAACCACATGGCTCCTGTATATGCTGCAGTGGATTGCGAGGCTATTTCCTTACTATGCCTAAGTTTAACAATATTCCTGCAAAAAGGATTGAATTTCCTTTTGTTTCTGATAGGCATATGCATATAGCCTATTACAAAAAATGCATGGTGATAGTTGAAGACTTTGACTATGAAAGAAATGCTCCAGTCATAGAGTATTATGATGACAACACCAGTTGGGAAGTTTTTAAAGAAATTTGGAAACCTTCCTGGTTATTAAGATCTTCAGAAAAAATTGAGGTTGGTCTACTAGGGTTTTCTACTAATACTAATCTCACAGTTCTGCCTCCACAACATATTTTGGGCCAAATCCATTGGCCTATAACTATTGCATCAAGAGAAAGGCTTATAGAACTTGGAGACTTAACTAGATTAGCATCAGTTACTACAAGATGGTATGATCATTCTATAAGAAGTTGGACATCATCTCTGGCTTATCAGTCTTTCCAGATAAACTGAATGAGGACCGTTGCAGATTGGCCAAACAAAAATCCAAATGAGCAAGTATCTGGAATAACATATGATCAATACAAAACTATGTGATTTAATGTGTGTCAATGGACTAGCAGGTTTAAATATTACTATTGAATGATCAAGTTTGCTCATAGTTTCAGATATTGGGAAGAACCGGATTGGTTATTATAATCTTGGAAACAGTTTGGATTACATCCTATTGGTATAAACCCTGAATTAACAGAAACTGCAAGGATGTTTCTTTTCCCTAATAGGTTCCCAAATGGATGTTTGGATAAGTTTTCCGACTTGTTCACTGAAGAAGAATACAAAATGTATTTTATCAGAAACAAACATCCTCGGGTCATAAGAACAAAATTTCTACTCCATCAAACATAAAATTATGATCATGATCCAGCATTAGTACGAGAAATATACACCCAACATTGGGACCCTTATTTCTTTCGTCACTTCAAAGATCATCCTTTTGAATGATAGGTTTTATGGGTTTACCAATAAATTCCATCTTGTAATTATTCATGTCTAGATGGCCGACAATGGTGTCATCCGTGTTCCATGGGTTGTCGATATCAACTCCACTTTGTACATAAATAAATCTATCATAGATATAATGTTGTCATGTCTATCCGTAGGAATCTTGGAAACTCGGAGCACTTCTCCGACTTTTGGTGAGGATTGACCCACATTTCCAAGATGCCTTACTATTAGACATATGCTTGTCCTATTAATGTCATATCTTCCCAAGGAATCTTGCACGATCACCTTGCCATATTTACTATTGTATCTACTTTCCGTGATTTGGTCAGGGAATCCTGCGTGACTACCCCGACAAATCTTTTTAGTACTCTACTTTCGGCGTAATATAAAATAAAGATGTCTGATCGGACAGAGATTCCTGCGTGAATCCATCTGCCGAATCATAAAAGAAGATTTAGTGGTTGACACGAGGGACCATTAGTCCAGTCATGTTTGATGCTTCATGATTACTCCTCCATTCAAAATTATTATAAAAGGAGGACGAGGGATTCATTTGGCATCGGGGATTAGAGAGTCAGTGAGTCATCTAGCTTCCCTTCTGTCCGAAGCTTGAGTCATTCTATCTAGAGTCTAGAAGAGCGAAGAGCATCCTGCTCTGGTTGTTATCCAGTGCTTCAGGCACATATCTTTGTAATACCTGAGAGCTATTTATGCTCTGTTAATATACAAGCTTCCGCACATATTTCTATCTTTGGTGCTTGTTCATTACAAATTGTTTATGCGCATTGTGACTTCACTTCATTAGCCTGTATTTTCATCTGTTGTTCGTTGGTATGCTCAGGTCTGAGTTGTTCTCCTGGTTGTTAAGGTTGACTGGTACATGGTAATTTGGCGACAGTGAGCAGTGGTAGTAAGTCCCGCCAAGGCAAGAAGCCGCTTAGGGCTGTTGTAGCTGTGAAGGTTAGCACATGAGACCACATATAGGCTTCAGATAAGACTAGTGTGAAAAGCGCTCGATGGACTTCGAGTGGGGAACTTTAGGAAGATAGAGTAAGTAAAGCGGTTAAACCACCGACATTCGTTCAGGCAGAAGTCATAGAAATCAGAAGACCAATGGTGAAGGGAGATCGCGCATAATCAAGCATCATTCAGCAAGCTTCAAACTCTTACAGAGGAGGCCCCTACGTAACAAATGGTATCAGAGCCATGACCTCAGTTTTTCCCCGTGTATGATAACAGCCTCATTCTGATCTGTTAAAGCTATTCGATCTTCTTTTATCAGTATTTAGCCGAGTGTTTCAAGTCCTGAATCCAGAGCCGTATCTGTAGTCTCAGGCTGTTTAAAGGAACAGTTCCACTACTGCAACTCGCTGAACAGTTTACTAGTCTTTACCTGAGGAGTAGACCAGGAGCCTGTCTAATCCTTGTATCAAGGACATAAGACTAAACACCCTCCTTTTCTGTGTAAAGATAGTAATACTTAGTATGGATTCCTCAATCTCCATCAGATCTGTATATAATACTATAGAATCATCTGTTTGTACTCTAGAATCTACTTCTTGTCTAATGATCCATTATATGCCTTGTATTGAGTCTTTAGACCCTAGAATTAAAGAAATATACAGAGGAATGAGAACACCAAATTCTCCCAAATATGGCCTAGGATATATAGAACAATGTGATACTGTCATACCAGAATGCAGATTCTCAAATCCTTTGCCAAAAAATATAACCAGACCCTCTGTAGAAGAAATTCTAAAATATCTCACAGTCATGACAGGCTGTGAAAAGGGACCACTCCCTGAAGAATGGATCAAGAAAATGACAAATTGGGATTTATTTACAAATCCTGAATCCCAAGAATTTGACAGCATTACCTCAGAAATAGAAAAGCAAAGACTGTCAAAATTATGGAAAGAATTTATGGCCAAAGAAGACTGTTGGATCTCTTTCTTTGAATGGAGAAAGTTGTATATAGCTCCCATAGTCCAGATAATAGGAGAGAGCTCTATTTCTCCAAATCATAAATGGAAAAGTATAGATTGAAGCCTAGTTGAATCAAAAACTACTTTTCCTCCTTTTCAAGGAATCATCCTAGAAGATAGCTCTAAACAAGCTAGAGTTATTCCTTTACTATCTAATGAAGCCAACCAATTATCTGGAATAGATAAAAGAGTCCAATTTGTATCAGAACAATTAAATTGGACAAACACTGCTTTGAGGGGAATGGCTACTCAGATATATGTGACAAATGACTATGCAAAAAGTGGACAAATTCTAGATCTGCAGGTATCCACAAACACTATTGTCCATTCAGTAAATCAGATTCATGAAAAGGTTGTACATGTCACTAACAAATTTGATTCTACCTTAATAGGATCAAACAAAAATCATGAAGAGATGATGGAAGGACTTGGGACTGCACTATCTGAATTAGGCAAGTCCTTAACAGAGCTCAGAAAGCCCAGTAAAATTAACAAACCTATTCCTACCTCCTTTCTTCTCCCTAATCCTCATATCTCTATTTTATTCCCTGTATATAACCCCTCTAAAAAAGAAATCACAAAGAAATTTCCTTTACATTTTCCTCCCGAAGAAGCACCTAAAACTTCAAAGAAAAATTCAGAAGAAGATGTTTATTCTCTGGTAACCATCCAAAGACCTTCTTATGAAAATATTCCCGCTCACTCATCTATACCAGCAGCCCTTGACCTTATAGGAAAAGGGAAACTTACCGAATCCCAAACTTTTGATGATGACTGGTTTTAGGAATGGAATATTGACAGTCTATCTATAGCCCAGATCAAACAAATGATTGATAAGATGTATGTTTCCTATAAGATTATGTGTATGAAGGGAAAAAATGAAGTTGAAGCATGTAAAACACTCATACAATGCTTCACTGGAACACTTAATAAATGGTGGGAAACAATATCCTCTCCCCTTATGATTGGAAAAATGGAAGCTGAAGTATTAAAGGATGAACAAGGAGAGATGGTCTACCATTCTGATGGAATTGCCATGAATAATATGATAGGATCCCTCACCACTCTGATCCTTGAACATTGGTGTGAGACAGAAATAGAAATTACTGCTGATGTTTTTTAGTTTCTCTAATATCCCAGATTAGATTTATGTCATGGAATAGATCAGTTAAAGCATGCTGAGGTTCAAGTGATATCCTATTATGGTGATTTATGATAGGTAACAAAATATTAGTATTACTTCTATGCCGGATTTCGGTAACTAGGCTGGAGTACAGGGTTTGGGTAGTAGGAGCTAATATCTTAGTACTCCTGAGTCCCCATCTAGGGATCCATGTCCTACTGTATTCTTCCCGTCTCATAGAGTCAGGAATATTTTCTAGGTGTTCTGTATCCCCTCTGTATTGAATAGATATTACCAGGCTTTGATGCTTAGGTTGCAGGTGCTCTCAGCTTAAAAAATCATGCAGGCAATTTGAACTTCCTTTGATATGTTCTATAGAAAAATAAAAGTTACTGAAAAGGGCTTGCCATCTTGCAAACTTATGATCTCCTGACCTGTTCAAATCTTTATTAAGGACTTTATTCATTTTAGAAGCATCTGTCCTTAAAATGAACTTTTTATAGATCAGATGGATTTCAAACTTTTGTATCGCATTTAGAGCAGCCTTAATCTCTTTATCAAGTGTAGAATAGTTTTGTTCATCATTTTTCCATAAGCCTGATGCAAAATGTATCACTTCTTCCTTTTCTTTCTTGTTGACTTGTTTTAGCACGGCTCCCCAGCCTATACTGCTGGCATCTGTTTCTACAATTTTCTGCAGATTGTCATCAGAAATGTGCAATATGGGCAAATTCTTGACTTTTTCCTTAATATTTTTTACTGCTTGAGTATGTGCTTCAGTCCATGGGATAGGATCCTTTTTCAGTCTGTCATTTAGGATCTTTCTATCTTGAGCACAAGTTTTATAAAAATGACTAATATAATTGAGGCTTCCTAAAAACCTTTGCAGCTGGGTCTTGTCAAGAATTTTGTCTGGAAATTTATCAGCAAATTCAATAGCATGAGTCTATAAAGTAATCTGGCCATTGTTGATAGTATGACCAAGAAATTTAACCTGTGTTTGACATAATTCAATCTTTTTCCTAGAAAGAACCAGACCAGCTTCCTGAAATACTTGCAAAAGAATATTTAATGAAATGTTGATCCACAGAAGAAGAGAATACCAAAATATCATCAATATAAACTATCAACTAGTCAAAATATGGCTTTAATGTATTATCCATGACTCTTTGAAATTTGGCAGGTGCATTTTTTAATCCAAACGGCATAACGTTCCATTCATAGTGACCAACAGGCACATTAAAAGCAGTCTTGAATTTATCCTTTTCATTGATGGAAACTTGCCAAAATCCTGACTTTAAATCAAACTTGGAGAATATCTTGGCACTTGCAATTCTTGTAACAAGATTTCTTTTGTTTGGAATTGGGTAAGTGTCATATGCCAATACCTTATTCAGAGGTTTATAATTGATTACTAGCCTGGGAACTCCTCTAATTTGTTCAGAAAGTTTGTTCACATAAAAGCCATAACAGTTCCAGGGACTTGTGGATGGCCTAATCAACTCTTTTTTGAGTAGACTCTCAATTTTTTCTGCACAGAGTCTTTGGTATTCAGCATTCATAGGGATGGCCCTACTTTTGCAACGTTTCCCTTCATAATCTTCTTTGTAGGGAAGATACACTTCGTGCTTTTTCTGTTTCTAGAAGGCAATGGGGTTTTCTGAACAAACCTTTATGCTAAAATGTTCTTTAAGCAGAAGGATTCTTTCTTGTATACTTGGTTTCTGAAGTTGTTCCTTGATTCTAATCTCATCTTGGAAGCTTTGAAGTTCTCTGATCTTTTTAGATCTTAATAAATTTATTTGTACATAATCTGAGTTTTTTGGAGTGGAAATGAATGGAAGTTTTACTCTTTTCCCCTCTGGCAGTGTTATGAAATACCCATCCTGGTCAGGTCTTATCATGGTAGATCCATGGGGAGATACTTCTGCTAGTAAGGGAGTACCCAAAATACAAGCAATAGGAATTTATGCTAAGTAAAACTTCATCTTTAAACAAAATTCTTCAAAGCAAAGAATTGCGTTGGGAATCTGGAAAGAGATTTTATTTATCACATTCCCAAGACCAGCAACATCAAGCTCTGTTTTTTCCCAAAGAGACACAAGAATCACATGCTGATTAAGCAGATTTAAATCTGATCCTGTATCTATTAGTGTTTTTAATCTGAAATTCAGATCTTGAATTCTCAATTCTAATAAGACATGATACTGTTGATGTTGGACTTGGAGACTATTTCTTCTATCTTCTTCCTCTTTATTGATCTTCTTTAATCTATTGATCTCTTTACCCAGGTCAGATATAGAAAGTGTTGTAACAGGACAACTTACCAAACTAGTCTTTTGAGGTACTAGCTTTGGGTCTTGAAAGGGCCTATTATTGTTCCATTCATGGAAGGAAATGTAAAGCTGTTCTTTTTCCATAAATTTCTTCCATTTTTTTGCTAACCTGATCTTTTCTGGAACTGGAGTTTTTTTAGCAAAATCCTTTGCTTTGGGATGAGTATAAAGATCCCAATTCATCATATTTTTCATCCATCCTGAATTTATATTATTTTGTCTGCAGCCTTGGGAGATCTTTAGGAATTTTCTAATTTTAGGAGAAGATGGCCTCTTTATATCTTTGGGAATGTAGGCATGTTGCCTTACTTGTATTTCTGTACAGAGAGTATCTTGTATAACTAGGACATGGGAATCATGGGGAAAAGGAATATAAGAGAACTGTGGATGTGGACATTGCTTTTTAGTTGTTGATACTGGTGGAGGGAGATGAGTCCTAGGATTATGGTTATCATGTTCAAACTGGACTTTCAAATCTTTCTCAAAAGTAGATAAAGTAGACAGAGTAATCGGATCTCCAGATTCAAGACATTTTACTGCAAAAGGGACTTGACCTATTTGTCCAGCTAAGGATTGTAAAGAAGGATGTAGGCAAAAGGAAGGAATAGGAGGAGGAAGTCTATTGGGTTTAGGGAATGCATGAATATTACAGGGGTTTTTCTGAGGAAAATAAATTATGGCAAAGTCAAAAGTTTCTTTAATTTGTGCCGAAGTAATGGCTCTTGGAATTGGCACGTTTGGGGTATCAATTACCCAATCTGTCGGGAAAGATAAATCTTCCCATCTTATAGTACTATGCTCTACCTTTTGGTTCAAGGAATTAGTGATTACTAGAGTACTAGCTTGTGAATCTTTGCTGGGAGTATGCAGAATAGCAGGAAACATAGTATTGGTGTGTCTAAAACACCCTCTAGCTTGGATAGCTATATTTGTTCTTTTAGCATTCATGCTAAATCCTGTTGTCCTAATTTGCAGTTTCAAGATATTAGCAAGAGTCTCATCGTATGCATAAATAGAAAAGTTTGGATAACAATGAAAGTAAACTGGTCGATTTGACAAAGGGGCCACTATCCCTCCAATTATAGAATCGGTAAACTTGTCATGAGTCAGGTCTCTTACAGTACAAAGTACATAAGCATTTATTCCTTTATGTACTAATGCATTAATCTCGATTCTTATGCATCCAAAATGCACAAACTGTGTTTTATGCCTTTTGGCTTCCTTTTGAATTTCTTTAGGATCTAGAAAAGAGATAGTTTGAGTAACATTACTATTCTGTTGGATTGTGCTTATAGACTCTTTTACAACGACGCTGGTTATTTCCTTAAGGTGGAACATGTTTAGATCCTGGTATACTTGACTGAGGTTGAGAGCAGGTAACTTCCATGCGGCTTGTGGATTTGTTTCAATGAATTCTAAGTCTGCATGATTTATACTCTGTGATCTACTTAAAGAAAACATTGACTCTAAACTATTTACATAGTCATTCCCATAAGTACTAGTTTCTTCAGAATTCTTAATATCTCTAAATGATACTGAACGAGAATCCATACTAAGTATTACTATCTTTACACGGAAAAGGAGGGCGTTTAGTCTTATGTCCTTGATACAAGGATTAGACAGGCTCCTGGCCAACTCCTCAGGTAAAGACTAGTAAACTGTTCAACGAGTCGCAGTAGTGGAACTGTGCCTTTAAACAGCCTGAGACTACTGATACAGCTCTGGATTCAAGATTTGAAACACTCGGCTAAATACTGATAAAAGAAGAGCGAATAGCTTTAACAGATCAGAATGAGGCTGTTATCATACCCGGGGCAAAACTGAGGTCATGGCTCTGATACCATTTATAATAATTTTGAATCCCTAATCCCCGATGCCAAATGAATCCCTAATCCCCGATGCCAAATAAACTTGTCATGAGTCAGGTCTCTTACAGTACAAAGTACATAAGCATTTATTCCTTTATGTACTAATGCATTAATGCCGATTCTTATGCATCCAAAATGCACAAACTGTGTTTTATGCCTTTTGGCTTCCTTTTGAATTTCTTTAGGATCTAGCAAAGAGATAGTTTGAGTAACATTACTATTCTATTGGATTGTGCTGATAGACTCTTTTACAAAGACTCTGGTTATTTCCTTAAGGTGGAACATGTTTAGATCCTGGTATACTTGACTAGGATTGATAGCAGGTAACTTCCATGCAGCTTGTGGATTTGTTTCAATGACTTCTAAGTCTGCATGATTTATAATCTGTGATCTGCTTAAAAAAAACATTGACTCTAAACTATTTACAGAGTCATTCCCGGAAGTACTAGTTTCTTCAGAATTCTTAATATATCTAAATGATATTGAACAAGAATCCATACTAAGTATTACTATCTTTACACAGAAAAGGAGGGCGTTTAGTCTTATGTCCTTGATACAAGGATTTGACAGGCTCCTGGCCAACTCCTCAAGTAAAGACTAGTAAACTGTTCAGCGAGTCGCAGTAGTGGAACTGTGCCTTTAAACAGCCTGAGACTACTGATACAACTCTGGATTCAAGACTTGAAACACTCGGCTAAATACTGATAAAAGAAGAGCGAATAGCTTTAACAGATCAGAATGAGGCTGTTATCATACCCGGGGAAAAACTGAGGTCATGGCTCTGATACCATTTATAATAATTTTGAATCCCTAATCCCCGATGCCAAATGAATCCCTCGTCCTCCTTTTATAATAATTTTGAATGGAGGAGTAATCATGAAGCATCAAACATGACTGGACTAATGGTACCTCATGTCAACCTCTAAATCTTCTTTTATGATTCGGCAGATGGATTCACACAGGAATCTCTTTCCGATCAGACATCTTTATTTTATATTACACCGAAAGTAGAGTACTAAAAAGATTTGTCGGGGTAGTCACATAGGATTCCCTGACCAAATCACGGAAAGTAGATACAATAGTAAATCTGGCAAGGTGATCGTGCAATATTCCTTGGGCAGATATGACATTAATAGGACAAACATATGTCTAATAGTAAGGCATATTGGAAATGTGGGTCAATCCTCACCAAAATTCGGAGAAGTGCTCCGAGTTTCCAAGATTCCTACGGATAGACATGACAACATTATATCTATGATAGATTTATTTATGTACAAAGTGGAGTTGATATCGACAACCCACGAAACACGGATGATACCACTGTCGGCCATCTAGACATGAATAATTACAAGATGGAATTTATTGGTAAACCCATAAAACCTATCATTCAAAAGGATGATCTTTGAAGTGACGAAAGAAATAAGGGTCCCAATGTTGGGTGTATATTTCTCATACTAATGCTGGATCATGATCATAATTTTCTGTTTGAAGGAGTAGAAATTTTGTTCTTATGACCCAGGGATGTTTGTTTCTGATAAAATACATTTTGTATTCTTCTTCAGTGAACAAGTCAGAAATCTTATCCAAACATCCATTTGGGAACCTATTAGGGAAAAGAAACATCCTTCCAGTTTTTGTTAATTCATGGTTTATACCAACAGGATGTAATCCAAACTGTTTCCATCATTCTAATAACCAATCCGGTTCTTCCCAATCTCTGAAACTATGAGCAAACCTGATCATACAATAGTAATATTTAAACCTGCTAGTCCATTGACACACATTAAACCACATAGTTTTTCATTGATCATATGTTATTCCAGATACTTTCTCATTTGGATTTTGGTTTGGCCAATCTGCAACGGTCCTCATTCGGTTTATCTGGAAGGACTGATAAGCCAGAGCTGATGTCCAACTTCTTATAGGATGATCGTACCATCTTGTAGTAACTGATGCTAATCTAGTTAAGTCTCCAAGTTCTATAAGCCTTTCTCTTGATGCAATAGTTATAGGCTGATGGATTTGGCCCAAAATATGTTGTGGAGGCAGAACTGTGAGATTAGTATTAGTATAAAACCTTGGTAGACCAACCTCAATTTTTTCTGAAGATCTTAATAACCAGGAAGGTTTCCAATTTTCTTTAAAAACTTCCCAACTAGTGCTGTCATCATAATACTCGGTGACTGGAGCATTTCTTTCATGGTCAAAGGTTTCAACTATCACCAAGCATTTTTTGTAATAGGCTATATGCATATGCCTATCAGAAACAAAAGGCAATTCAATCCTTTTTGCAGAAATATTGTTAAACTTAGGCATAGTAAAGAAATAGCCTGGCAATCCACTGCAGCATATACATGAGCCATGTGGTTCTACAGCTGATAAAAAAGGAGAGCCCAAAATACAATCAATAGGTAATTCTGAAAGATGAAATCTCATTCCCAAGCCATAATCTGCTAGTAGTAATGTACCCCTTGAGATTTCATACTGAAAAGCTGTATCTTTATTACCAAGACCTACTGCAGATCCAAAACTAGGTGCCCAGTATTTTGCAGGAAGTTTCTTTTTATCTAACAAGTTTATGTCAGAACTAGTATCTATGAGGGCGATTAGGCAAAAAATTTCTTGGCATATTTCTATCTGGATTTTGACATAATACTTTTGATACTGGATTGGTAATACTTGCATACCCGACATTCCCTGCATTTCTTCAGACGACTATTCTTGTACAAAATATTCAAATGGAGCATCTTCAAGAGGAGGAGGAATTGATTCAATCCTTTCTTTGATGATTTTTATCTCTTGTCTAGCCCATGAATCAACTGGATAACTTAATTCTATTTCCCCTTGAAGTTTTGCTAGGTTTTCCTTTATTTCACTGACTTCTTTCCTGAGACAAACCACTTCTTGTGCTAAATCTGCAACAAAGATATTTTGTAATTTTGGTTCTCTGTTAAACTTGATGTGTGTTTTATTATTTTTGTCAAATGAAGCATCTAAAAATAAAGGTTGTCTTTTAGGAAGTTCATAGCCTTTTCCCTTTTGTTCTGATTTTACAATTTTTATGAATGCTTCAAGTAAAACACTTCTCATCTCTCCTTCAGGAAGTCCTTTTATTTGGGCAATCATTTGGGATTCTTGATCTCCAGTATTCTAGAACATACATACTTTGATTTTTTCTTCCTTAGCAGGTTCAGAATTTGAATCAGGACTTTCTGAAGTAGAACATGTGCAAAATAGTGGATTTGTGTAGCTGCAAGACTGATGTATTAATATTTCTTCATATGAACTAGATTCAAATTCTGAAGTCTCGGGAGATGATGGAAAACATCCTGTCTTGATGAGATGAACTTCAGGTTTAGGCTGCCTATGAGGATTATAAGAACAACTGTTAGAATCATGAGTCTATGAACCACATCTGTTACAATGTAGTTTGAGGGCTACTTGTCTTTTTTCTTGGGCTTCTTTTTCTCTTTGTTCAGATATTTTGCACTTTCCTTTTCTCGAGGCTTCATTGTCAGGACATTCATGGGCATAATGTCCATTATTTCCACAAATCCAACATTTGATTTGTTGTTTGGCCTCATATTTATGAGTTTTGAGCTTAATGTCACGGGGCTCAAAATAATGAGTATTAGGAACATATTTATATCTTCCTTTTATGCTTTTGTCTCCTCTGATTATTTTCTTCTTCTTTTTTCTAGCATAAATGGGTTTATCTAAATATAAACCATAGTGCTCACAAATAGATTTCTGGTCAAGAAGGTATGAAGATTTTGAGACAGAGTGTTGAATCTTCATACTGGTACAAAGTCCTATTAAGGTCTTTGTAATGATAGAATATATTTCTCCCCAAGTATATGTTTCATAAGGAAG
>JZKD02S1916673.1:39056-55446 GCA_000966675.3 Picea glauca
TCATTTACTTAAAATATAGTGATTTCATCCTTCTTTGGTATATTATAAGGCATGAAGTTGTTATTGGTATATTATAAGGCATGAAGTTGTTATTGGGAAACTCTTGACATAGTGATGATGGTCTCCTTTTTTAGCATAGTATCGATAATGGTTTTTCTCCTTCCAAGCAATAGATATGAACTTTAACCTTGGTTTCTTAATCAATTCCTATTTATGGAGCTCCCTCATTTCTTCATAGGTATTTTGTTTCCCTTGGGGATTCAAATTTTTCTCTACATTCCTCTATAAATTTGGCTTTGTAAGGCCTCACATAGACAAGGTTCTATTTTGAGGCTCTTCTTCATATTTTAGGTGATGTGCAAGATTATGGAGACTCTCCTATAATGGTTATATTTCCTCTAAATGGGCATATGAAAATCACTTGGTAGTGCACACACACCTCTCTCAAACAAAATAACATCTCTCCAACATGTCAACATATCCCTCCTTAACTCCACATTGGTTTACAAACACACGTTTTTCCTTATCAAATGAAATGCAACCTTCCTTTATCTAATGACCTTTTCGATGAACATGTTTTTTAGAAAATCAATTTCTTTCCAAAATGACATGTGTTGATTTGAGTGTTTACTTGTCCCGAACAATTCAATGATGTTATCCCAATATTGGGATTGTTCCTCTTGCTCCACGTGATTGAAATCAAAATTTTCACCGAGACATTACATATCCTTTGCATGTCATCATCATTTTCCATATTGTAGTTGGCCTTCATGCTTAGGGATTAGACTCCATTGATTTTTGTTTGTTATACAAACTTAATGTGTCATTGAACAACAAATAATGGGAATGATTTCTTGTAGAACAATCATAGCCTTGAAGATATCTTGAACGATTCTAACTAGCATTCATCTTCGGGTGGCTTTAAAGATGATGCAACAAAATATCTTTTGTTCAAAAACAAGAGATTAATACTTCCCTCCCCAAAGACTTTTATATTCATATTATATGCAATTAATCTCACATTAAAATCCTAGTGAGATGGAAGTAGATGCACCACCTACCTCCTCAGCAGTGTTCTCTATAGTAAATATGGTGCAACTATTGAGGTTTAGAACCTGTCTATGCCCAAGAAAGTAGAAAGAAGTTGATCATTCTCTTTCTAGTCCTTTAAGTCCTACGATTGCAAATTTAATTAACCTAGTCAAGTCCTTGAGGATGGTCTACTATGATGAGAAGGGAAATTTTAGAATGGACCTTGAGGCCATTGTCACTCTACAATGTGTCAAAGGGAATCTCAATGTCATTTATGTCTGTGGTCAAGAGTGTCATGGGAGTATACTCATTTAAAACAAAGTTTGCAATGAAAATATTGCGTGGATGATATTTTGTTGTCTATTGGAAAAGACATAGTGATGTCTTTCATTAAATGTGAAAAATATTGTGTATTTATAGTGATGTACTCTGTATATAATTATTTATCTGAATTTGAGATCGCATGTAACTTTTCTCACTTGCATATTAATGAAATAAATTGTTATATTTTGTTAAATTTGAAATTAAATGATGGATTTTATTGTTACTTAGGGTATCTAATATGTGATGGAAATGTTTTTATAATTTTATGTGTGGAATGCTAATCATTTGCAATGAAAACTTTGTAAATGAAGTTATAGGTGGATATAATATGTTTTATTCCAAGTTTGATCCAGGTGAATATTGGTGGCCACCCACCTTTTCCACTAACTCAAAACAGTTCCCCATCTTGGTAGTTTTTCTCTAGTTTTTCATGTCCCAAACTTCCAACATGTTTTTAAGGCCCTAAAAAATGTTTTCTTTGTCCCTATGATAGTTTAGGTTTTCATGGTGTTGACCACTAGTTGTGTCAACAACTTTTAGCCGAAAAAGTATTACCATACTCCCCCTCATAAAAACATAGCTTGTGCTAGTGATATATTTGTTCATGTCAAAGATATGAAGGTTTGATGAAGTGGCCTATCCAAGATCAGATAGGTTAGTGGAAGAAGGGGGAATTACAAGAGCCTATGAGCTAAAACTTCCAAGTTAACTCGAGGCAGGTCGAAGAAAATTGCAAAAAAACCATGCCTTTTTGCTTCTAAGGAAAGTTCAAGCTCTTAGGTGCTTATCAGGAGTAAAAATGGGGCTTATCACAAGACCATAGCATAAACGTGCATAATCAAGAAATTTTCAGACCCCAAAAGATCGACAGCTCAGATCTCACCACGTGCCCACTTCCAGATCGAAGGTCATTGGAGTCCCTTAGTCAGGGTCACTTTTGGACCCAAGCTTCAAGTGCTCCGATAGTGCACCTGCGATGGATGACACATATTTAAGTAGATGCACCCCCCGATGGATGGTCTAGATATAATCTCAGATCCCACATCCTCCTGTCTAGGGGTCATGTCAGCATGCCAAAAAAGCCCCATCAAACCCAACTAGAGGCTGCCACATGGACATGGGGAACCCACCACATGCATAAGTGAAAATATCAAATCTGGGTGACACATGTCATACGTCTTTGCCACATCAATTCCAACACAAACCAATGAGAAGGTGCCATGTGTCCAAGGTTATGTCAACATAATAATGTTCATGCCTTAGCCTATTTTTTTTTCAACCACGGTGAGATCAACAAATCTCGTTTGATCTCTTGTGCATTTGATTAACGATCGAGATTTGTCTTCGCGTCATCTTCTCAGAGTCTTGCTTGAACTTGATCCTTCATCACTCCAAATGGGCACCTCCAAAGGATGGTCCTGATTTTCGTTTGGACCTCTTTTAAGGGAGACCGATCAATGGTCCAAATCTCATGACAACCTACCAACGAAGTACTACCAGATCCAACAAGTGGTTGCCACGTGGACATGTGGAACCCACCAAAGGTTACCTAGAAGCATATCAAATTTGGGTGACATATGTCATGTCTCCTTGCCACATTAACATCAATGTAGGTGAATAAAGGGTTACCACGTGTCCAAGATGATGTCAACATGATGTGTTTTTCCTTAGTGAAATTCTACTTTTTACCGTGGTTAGATCAACGACTCTCATGCGTTTCGAACCTCCCTATGCAACTTCAGATCGATGGTTGAGATTTACTTCACAATTCTCTTTTCAGAGTCCCATTTGAAATGGATCTTGCAACACTCTGAAGAGGAACTAGCTATGATGAATGGTCCACATCTATTCAAACCTCATTCAAGTGGGATAGATCAATGGTCTAGATCTTCCCTTAGATAGTGGAGCCTCTCAGTCAAGTGTCAAGTCAACATGCTAGAAGGAAATTGTTAGGGAAAATCATCAACTTCCACATGGACAGGTGGAACCTGCCACATACATAGGTAAAAATGTCAAATCTGAGTGACATATGTCTTACCCCTCTACCACATTAGTGACAATGCAACCCAGTTAGAAATTTCCATGTGTCTATGCTTATGTCAGTGCGATGGTATTTTCCCTAGCCAATTTTTTATTTTAAGGCCTCGATGAGATCAACGACCATTGTTTGTTTTTAGTTCCTCCAATGGATCAATGGTCGTTGAAGTTCTTTTTTCAGGGTCCCGTTTAAACCCGATCCTTCAACAATCTGAATAGGCCTCACTCCGACAACGGTCCAAATTTCACTCTAGCTTAGATCGACGGTCGAGATGTAATCTCATAGCTCCCTAGTCAGATTCTTGTTTGAATCCCAAACCTCTATCATTCCAATGAATACAAACTCGATCAACGGTTGAGATTAATCCATATGACAACTATTGAGTCTCACGCTTCTACAAATTTGATTTTGAGCATCCAACCACCCAAAAAAATGATTGCAAGTATGATAAGGGAAAAAATGGAAGAAAGATGTTGGTCTGTGAATCTCCAGATGTTTCACAATCTTAGTTTAACATAATTTCACCCAGGTGAAGGGAAACCAAATTTTACTGGGAGGAAAACTACTCAAGAATCAAGAAGTCGTAAGAATAATCAAGAAGCTGGAAATGGTTTCAAGAAGCAATTTTAGGGCATGAGAGAGAGGAATAAAAGACAATGAAGAAACCCATTGTTAGGGTTGAAACTTTGGGGAGTTAAAGAGTTTCTTGTAACCAGAGTTGTTTGTCCACAAAAGCCTTGCGCATAGTCATTTGGTAAATTTAGCAGGAAACAAAGATTCATCCCCTGCATTTAGTTTTTAGTCTGTAATTCCTCCTTATAATGTTATGTTATGAGGAAAATCTCTCTATGGCTAGGGGTAAACCACAAAAGACAGAAATGACTACAAAAATCATCTCTAATCTCATGTATGCAATATAATAAAATATGCTAACAAGAGAAGATAAAGATCCTACCTCATCCAGACGTTTGATGAAGTACACCATTGAGCACTTGAATCAAAGCAATACACCTGCAACTTGTCCTCAACAACCAAGAAAATCAAGCATATGGTGATAATATATAAAGTTATCATATTCAATAGCACAATCCATCAACATTCATAACAAATATTCCCATGGAATAACAATTCAAATATTTCTAAGATATTAATTAGATGAGAAAAGAGTATTTCTATTAAAATGTAATCCACAGAAGTGAATGAATTACAAACTTCTGTGTCAGCATGGTTCAAAACTGAGAAGCTAAGTCCCTTCCAGCTGGGCCTCCACCACTTCAATCCTCCAGCGAAGGAAATATCATATAAGAGAGACAATGAGGTTCTCAATATAGTAGGGAAGAGCTTGGGGGATGAACAATGTGTTTAGACTTAAAAGGACAAAGGGTTGTAGACTCAATATGAAGTGAATAATTTCTCCAGAGTAACTTTGCTCTCAAAGTTGAATTCTTCTCCTCTTTTCCATAGCTTGGATATAGCCCATTTATAGCCTTCAAATGGAACTGAAGGGTCGAGTCAAAATGTTTCTAGTATATGGAAGGTCAAGGATCATGGATCCCGTGACGTGACATGGAAACCCGACACTATTTTTAATTTTGGGCACAAAACCCAATGTACGTGGGATGTAATGGTGAAACATGTGTATACACATGTTGTATAATAGTTAGGGCATGTATATGTGGAAAAATATTGTTTTATCTCTAAGATTTGAAAAAAGGGACTTCAAGTTTGCATAGGGAAATGGAAAAAGGCCCTATGAGCAACTTTGCATAGGGTGAGGAAAATATTGCTATAACAGATGCCCCCTAATGTGTGAGGTCATAGGAGTATCTGCGATGGCTGAAATACATTATAATACCCAGAAGTGGAGTAATGGAGACTCCGCTGGAAGAACTAGTTGCTCATGAGAATATTACAATCTATACTGACTTTGTGCACATGGTTGCCAATTTGAATTACACTGCAGATCTATGTGAAAATATATCGAACAATTTTTCATGGCCAGGAATAGGAAATACAAAGGTGGATACATGCCAAAGGATATCATAATCACGAACAAGGCCCAGTAAAACCAGTCTCAAAATCAATCTGAAGATATTTGTATACAATGGAGTACAATCTGATCCCCCATGATCACTGAAGTCACATAGGTACTGGTCCAATGAAAGATGTTGGGCCCTTCGTTTTTTATTAAAAGTTTCACAAGGAAGACTACAGTCCCAATTTTGGTCAAACACAAGTTATGCAAGCCAAAAATGAGATGGACAGTAGAGCAAGCAAAGAAACAGAAAATGGTTGGAAAGAGGGACAACGAAATACCAGAACAAGAACAAGAAAGCATGCGAAGTCTAAAGCCAAAAGATCCTAGTCATCCTATATATGTATATATATATATATATATATATATATATATGATATGTATATGATTGTAAAGGGTTAGCTAATATAGATGGGTAGATGGCATAGAGGGTGTAGACAGATTATCATTTACGATGGCGTAGAGGGTGTAGATAGATTATCATTTACTCCATGTAGGTTTTGTGATTTTAATTCACATACATTTTGGGAAAAGGGTAGATAGAGCTCTGAGGAATGAGTTTGGAGCTAGAAAAGCTTGTAACAAAGTAATGACTTGTATTTGTCAAATTGTATCAGAGAAGCTCTTTTGATAATATATATGGAAGGACCTGAAATTTTGAAATATTGTGTGTAATTCTCTGTTTATGATTATGAATCGTCTCTTTAGTGTAATTCTTTATGTCTGATAAGATCAATACACTATAACTATGTGCAAATTTTGTCGCAACTTCATTGTCTCTATTACTAGTTATGAATGAGTTCAAATATGTTCTTTGGTTAGTTTATCTTGCACAATGTTATAGTGAATCTTGAAGATTCTGGAAACCTGTCTAAGTATTCTCCTTGCCCTTCCCTATATTCTTGTCTTGGTTGCACTTCGGGTGAGACTTCTTCTCTCTAGAGAATATGAAAATTCCAATGGTCTAGACTACACGGTACCTTTTGTTGGTAACTTGAGAAGGACCCTGGTTTGATCAATTCCACGCCAACAAAATGGTTCCATTGTCAGGACTTGTGTTAAAAGGAAACATGTAGGGAGAATGATTCTGCGGATTCACTGATCCGATATTCACCAGTGGTGGGAGAAAAATTGCGATGCCTTCATAGGGAAAGAAGTGGAGCAGTGAGGGAAATCTGTTAAAGATACACGAGAGGCTGTCTTTTACTCAGAAAGATCTAGTGACCAATACAAGATATTTTGGGTTAAGTTTATGGAGGAACTTTTCCAATGGATATATAGGGTCCAAGAAGCTCTGAAATTCCAAGAACGAGTCAATAAGAACTTTGCTTTGGATATAAAAAATATTGCAGCTCTTCATCGACTAGATCGTCCGGTAATGCGAGCGATCGATTTTTGGGTTAATACAACATTAGAAGGATACATTATCGAGTTTGTAGCTGAGAATCACCAATATTTTTCATGGGGAGAAGAGGATTTCAAGAAAGACACAAGGAGAAGACTATCGAGAGAAATACCCCTGTGGATTAATATTTTCTTGATGGAGGATGGGATGCTTACTATGTCCCCGACTGAGATGGAAATGTAAACACCCTCGCTTGGGGTGGGGTGAGTATGGGGTGGAATCATGGCCTTAGATAGGGGAGAGGGTTCTTTGAAAAATGAGGGAGAAACAAGAAATGGATTCGAGGGATGAGAAAGCCTTGAAAAGAGCCTCCATAGTTGAGAAGTGGTGGCACGGTAAGATAAAGAAAGAAGTGAAACAGTCTGAGAAGTTTTGGACAGAATTTGGACCAGGAGAAGTCAAGGAAGGACAGATGGAAGAGTTGAAAAAGATGAGAAGACATGAAAGAATGGCCAGTCAAATATTAAATGAGAGAGAAGAGAAGAGAGAAAGAAGTCCCCAAGAGGGTGGACAAGAAGATGAAGATGTAGATGTATGGGAAAAAGAAGCCGACATGGATCTTGAAGAAGAAAGAGAAGATTCAGTCCTGATTTCAGGAAATATCGGGAATCCGACTAAAGAGACCACTCCAGAGGATGAGAATGCAACCCCCCAGATCAAAGAAACCTACCTCGAAGCTACTGGCACCAGCCCCGAATCACCCTTACCTGAAGTGTCTTCTATACAAGTGGTAAATTCTATACTACCTTCTTATGCTATTCCCATTCCATTACAGTAAGTTAGTCAATCACAATCAGGAAGCGAGGATAATGGGAGGATATTGGGATCCCCCAGTAGATTGCAACTAGGACCGTTAGGTTTTATCTTCTTAGGAGAAATAACATCAGCAATGGATAGTAACACAGGAGGTTCGATTGCTCAATACCCATAATTATGGGGTAAGGGAGACGAGAATGTTGAGCAACATTGCTTCTTATGTGAAGCAATCTGGAGGTCCAGAGGGACTCTAGACATAAATAAATTGGTCGAGTTCTAGACTACCTTGAGAGGCCATTCTCTCAAATGGTACATGAAGGCTATTGAGCCAGGAGTTCCAGGAGTGCAAGGACAAGCATTCACACTTGACCAGGTACAAACAAAATTCATAGCGGAGTTTAAGCTACCTCATTAAGAAGAACAAGCTTTGTATGAGTTGCGAGAAATTCAACAAAGGGAAGGTGAATCAGCCTGGGAATATAGTCAGAAGTTTAAAGATGCTATAGGGAGGTTAGCGCATCCAATTCATGAGGAACATAAAAGAGAATGGTATATCCAGGGATTTCTATCTCTAACACGGATTCCATTAACACAATAATGGATAGGCACTTTGACAGATGCCTTGTAAAAATCAATGAATATTGAAGCCATGGAAGGATATCCAGGGAGCCTGAGAGTAACCAAACCCCCAGCAGATTCAAATTTGGTGCAACTACAAGGACAAATATCAACACTTACAGAGAAGATTCAAGAATTAACGATACCCAGACCAGGACGATCGCAAGTCTGGTGTACCAAATGCTACATAGAAGGACATCTGGTGAATGAATGTCCACAGATGAGGGGAATGTGACCTCCTTAGAATCTGATGGGACCCTTTCCAAGACCCACGGGAGGATTTGTGCAAGTGTCTGCGAATATACCATTCCATACCCCAACCCCGTATCATTCTTTTCCAGGTAATCAAGCATCATCGTTAGTTGAGTATTGCGATATTTTCCAAATCCATGGGCATGGGACAAGATAGTGCCCCATTATTCATAAATATTCAACATTACCGAATACTATGAATTGTCATTTTTGCGCATCTACCACACATGCTACAAATTAGTGTAGAGCGTTGGATGCACTTGTGGATAGAATGGATCGAACATCATTCAGGGTGAATGAAACCCCTCAGGGATCAGGAAGAGGTCGAGGAGTTGGAGCTGGAGGAGACTTCAAAGGAGGGAGAACCTAAAAAAGAGGACTAGTAGATGCTACAACTGTGATGAGCAAGGCCAATTGGCTAGATATTGTCCTCACCCGAGGTGACCATGGTGCTCTCACTGCAGAACCAATGGGCACGGAACTGAAGACTTCCCAAATCTAATTGTGAAAAGGGAAGATCAGGTACATCAATGAGGAACTAATATTATAATCTTAGAGATAAAGAGAGTCATTAGAGGATACCTACCCGACCTAAATATCGTTACTCGAGGAGGAGCAAAGACTGGCGCAGATGCTGATAATTTACCTCAGATCCAGAAAGCAACGCCTAAGGAGGACATGTATGATTGTCTAAAACATAATTTGTTCTTTAAAAATGCAATAGAACTATTTCAGAGTATCCCTGGCCTGGAGATGGAAGAAAAACCCCTTAGCCTATTGTTTATCCTAATATTGGACAAGTCATTGCTTCACCCCCTGCACCCTGAAACCTCGTAGTCCCGATAAGACAACATGAGTAGTCAAAAAATGTAGTTGAAATTTGGTTTCATTTATTTTCTAATATTCTTGGGAATGACCAATTGACAAAAAAGTTGGGCAATGTCCTGTACCTAGTCCTAGGAACTGAAGAATCTCTAGAAACTAGAATAAGGACTAATCTTCCTAAGAAGAATACTTAGAGAGTGCAAAGAAGGAAAACACAGATTGGAAAAGAGTTTAGATTAGAAACCCAACTAGATGAGTTTGAGATTAAGGATGTTATGTTAGATCATGGATATGATGTTAACATACTTCCTAAAACTACTTGGGAAGCTTTAGGGAAGCCCCATTTGAGATATTCCCCAATCCACTTAAGAATGGACAATCGATGCTATATTTTTCCAATAGGAAGACTAGAGAATGTGGAAATAGATGTTGCGGGAGTGAGGACTGTAGATGATTTTGAGGTGATGGAAATAATGGGGGATAAGGGCCCTTATTCTACACTACTTGGTATTGATTGGGATTACGATAGCTATGCAGTGATTGAACTAAAGAGAGACACTATGAAATTTGAGGTAGATGGAATAAAAGTAGTTCAACCATTGGATCCATATTTAGGCCCTCGATACACGAACCCAACAGACAACAATATGGAAGGAGAATATTTGGAGCATTTATACACTGTAACAATAGGAATGAGAAATGACTACATAAATCCTACTGCTAATGGATCAGTAAGTTGGAGGAGCATACAATTGGTGGACGAAGATTCAAAACTAGCATTTGACAGTTGGAAGCAAGGTTCATATGAAGGATTTTCAAGAAGATGTGCAACTATCAGAGAAACCATATGGGTTGGAACCGAGGTTAGAGAACACTCGATATACGATGGTACCTTAGAAATTGACAATTTTCTGGTTAGCATGGAGAAAAGATAGCGGAGGATGAAAGGATTTCAGTTTTGGACTTAGCCCTCCAGGACATCCCTGCTATATGGTGGACTAGTCACAAAGCCTTGATTAAGAATTGGAAGGATGTGAAGCAAGCTATCTGATATAGATTTCAAGATAAGGAGCAATTGGAATCAGATATGGGGATGGATTTCTGAGTTGCGCAACTATTCAATGGATAGTTTGATCCTAAAGCACATATTGAACAATGCGTGAGACAGTGGCAAGTTGCGGAAATACCATATCGCTTGTGGGTTCAAGTATTTCCCCATTCTCTAGGGCCGATTATGAAATATTGGTACATGCATGAAGAAACCAGAAGACAGACCAATGATTGGCATCTGTTGGCAAATAAATTTTGCAAGGACTTCTCATTTACAAGTAAGTACCCTGAGCTTAAGATAGTCCTACAAAGAATTAAAGAATTCCTTTTTACCGATGTTGGTGAATGGAAATCAGACCTAGTGGTATGTGAAAAGCATAGACAAGAACTTGAGTATAACCTTCACCTAGACACAAAAAAGACACCTATAGAATGCTATAATATTGAGAAGGATTTGGAAAACCTGAATGATTTAGAGGAGTTGCGAAACTTAGCCATTAAGGAAACAAAAGTAAGCAGAGAGATTCAAAACACCATACCCAACCATACTGATAGTTCTTATAATTATCCATTGAAGTTGTGAAAAGTCAATATAGGAACCACATAGTAACCTAAGATAGCTTTGGTATGAGATTACTCGGATGAGAAAAATAGCCAAGAAATACATAGCCTATTGTGGGAGTATGATGACTTATTCCCAAAGACATTCTCAGAGCTAAAAGGATTAAAGGAGCTATGGGAGAGATGGAAATTGAACTAAAACCAAGATCAAAGACCATATCGTCTTAACCCCAGGGTGAAAGAGAAGGTTAAGAGGGAAATAGACAAGATTCTTGAGGCTGGACTTATTTTTCTAGTAGAAGAAGCATAATGGGTTAGCCCAATAGTCATTCAGAGCAAGAAAGGTACAAAGGACATTAGGGTATGTGTAGAATAAAAAATCCTTAACTCTGCATGCGTGCATGACCCTTTCCCAACACCTTTTACTGACGAGGTGATATAACAGGTTGCGGGGAAATAATCTTACTCATTTACAGATGGATCTTTGGGGTATCACCAAGTGAGGATTTTTGAAGAAGACAAAAATAAGAGCACATTCATAATAGAATGGGGGTCATTTGCATACAATTCGATTCCCTTCAGCCTAAAGAACACCCCTACAGTTTTTTCTCGGATTGTAATAGCAGCTTTCTGAGAATTTATTCACAAGTTTATAGAAGTTTATATGGACTATTGGAAAATATACAGTCTACTCAAGGAACATGTAGCACTACTATATTTAATGTTTGATAGATGTAGCAAATTGCAGATATCCTTGAACCTCAGAAAGTGTATCTTCTGTGTGCCACATGGAAATTTGTTAGGCCACATAGTATGCTGAGAAGTGTTGAAATAATGTAACTGCAAAGAGTATTCTTATTATTATTGATATATTATTCATAGGATCAATCCCCATTATGGATTCATCATGTTGGTTATTGTAATAGGACCAAATCCCCTTTTGCGGATTGGTCAAAAGATAATTGTAATAGGCATAATAAGAAGTCGGCCCCAACAGTTATTAAAGAGACCCACAAATATAATAAAGGTGGGTTTACCCACCCAGTTTAAGAAGTTGGCCCTGCCAGTGAAGAGACACTTCCAACGTGCCAGACTTGTATAAATAAAGGAGGCTAGCACCTCACTTAGACACAACTAACTTGTTCAATTTGAGAGACAAGTTCTAATCTGTTACCGGCAAAGGAGAGAGAGTGTGACGCATATCTAGGAGAGGACTTTCTGTATTAGCATAAGAGATCTTTTGGAATTGTATTGGCTATCTATATTAAGGAAGTTTTGCTGGGTTTTCTTCCCCTCGAGGGTTTCCTAGGATAAATGTTGTGTCTCTTGTGATTGTGTATTTCTCAGTGATCTTGGATTATGCTATTGTTATCTAATGAAATGAAAACACCTATAATAATGGCTTAAACATTAATATGGTATCAGAGCCAAGCTGAAGGAAGCATATTTCGCAAGAGAAAAACGTCATTGTTGTCGTACCTGCAAATTAGGGTTTTTCAAAAGTGAATCTTTTCATTCCTAAAACTATTTAGAAAGTTGTGCCCTCCCCTAAGGATCAATTTGGCATCATCAACACACTTTTTCAGTGGTTGGATCTCCCGAAAAGTGAAACCCTAGTTTTACAAAGTACCAGAAAACCAGTACCAGAAGTACCAGAGTACCAGAGGTACCAGAAGCACTAGTCCAAAAATCCGCAGATCATATTTGAAGGAAAAAAAGTTGGATTTTCTCATATCCAAGCACACCAGGCTGCTCGCCTTAGCCAAGCACATCTCCTGGTAAGTTCATTTTTTTATTTTGAGCACTTTCATTTTTCGGTCATTTTCCTAGCTCCAGGTAAAGATGTCTGCAAGCATTAAGCTTGTTAACAAGTTAGAAGGAGTGGAAAAATTCTGTGCCTGGAAGTATAGGATTGGCCTCATTCTTGAAGAGAATGACCTAGAAATATTCATCAAAGACGAAGTACCGGAACCTGACGATTCCACAGAAAAGTCAAAGCATCAAAAGAACACAATAAGGGCCAAAAGAATCATTGTTGATTCAATTAAAGACCACTTGATTCCTTGTGTGTCATCTAAGAAGAATATGAAAGAGATGTTTGATTCCTTGACTAGACTGTATGAAGGGAAGAACATAAACTGAAAGATGAATCTTAGAACTCAACTGAAGAATACAAGGATGCAGAAAGGAGAAATGATTCAGGAATACTTCTCCAGAATCTTAGAATTTAAAGAATATCTAGAAGCTATTGGAGATACCATAGATGAAGATGAACTCATAATGATGGCCCTAAATGGTCTCACAATGCCTTGGGATTCTTTCATCCAGACAATATGTGCCAGAAAGGAGAAACTGAAGTTTGACAGTCTATGGGAAGAATGCATCCAAGAAGAAACAAGACTATCGAATCGTGAAGCGTTACTAGCAAGGGATGATGATCAAGCCCTAGCCACCCACACCAAAGGAGGAAGGAAGAAACCCTACTTCCAAAAGGAGACTCATAAAGAGCCTCAAAAATCAAATGAATGCAATCATAAATAATCTCATCCAAGGAGATTTCAGAAGAAAGGATAATGAAAGGAAAGAGACTACTCATCTGTACAATGCTATCATTGTGACAAGATGGGACACATTGCGAAGTTTTTTCCAGCCAGACGAGAAGAATACAAGAGAAAAAAAAAGAGGCTCCATGCCCATGTAGTCGTAGATGAAGAGCCACCCGTAAAGATGATAAGAGAGGAGATCAAAGACCATGTGTTGATCTCGTCCCTCCCAGGATCTATAACACCTGGAGAGGACACTTGACTCATTAATAGTGGTGCATCTAAGCACATGACGGGACAAAGAAGCATTCTCTCTTATATCTCAGAAAATAAGTTTTGTCAGAAAGTGACACTTGGTGATGATTAGCAATATCCCATCAAGGGAGTGGGAGAATCAAACCATAAATTGAATTCAAGGAATTCACTAAAAATGAAGGACGTACTATATGTACCAGGCTTGAAGAAGAACCTACCCTCCATTTCATCTTTAGAGAAGAAAGGCTTCAGAGTTGCCTTTATAGATGGAGAAGTTCTTATGTGGGCTAAAGGAGAAACCTTAAAAGAAGAAATCATCATTGGAAATGAAGAAAATGGCTTATATAAACTAAAGGGTCACTCAGAGGCTGCCATGACCCATGCCATTGAAGAATCATGCGATATTTGGCACAGAAGGTTGGCCCACATCAACTACAAGGCACTACCATACATATGCAAAGCAGTCACATGTTTACCAGAACTCAAAGGTGACCATAAAGGCATATGCAATGGATGTGCACAACGGAAGAATATCAAGAACCCATTTTCGAAGAGGGACAACAAGTCAGAAGGAGTCCTAGAACTCATCCATTCAGATGTGTGTGGCCCAATGCCATCATCCTCCATTAGAGGGTATGTATATTATGTATCATTCATTGATGATTACTCTCATAAAACCTGGATATATTTCTTAAAGACTAAAGATGAAGTGTTCAGTAAGTTCAAGGAATTCAAAGCCTTGATAGAGAACCTTTCTGAAAAGAAGATTAAGATACTTAGGTCAGATAATGGAGAAGAATATACCTCAAAAGAGTTTGTGAAATTCTGCAAAGATGTTGGGATCAAGAGGGAACTCACTACTCTCTATAATCCTCAACAAAACGGTGCAGCTGAACGAAAGAACAAAGCCATACTAGAAGCTGTGAAGACTATGATCCATGATCAAGATCTTCTTATGTGCTTATGGGTAGAAGCAATAATGGCAGCTGTTTATGTGCATAACCGATTATCCCATAACGCACTTGGGCTCAAGACACCGAAAGAGATGTTCACTAGAAATAAGCCAAAGGTAAGCCATCTCAAAATATTTGGTTGTCCAGTGTTTATTTATATACCTAAAGAAAAGAGAAACAAGCTGGACCCTTCAGGAAAGAAGGGAATATTTGTGGGATACTGTGAGGTCTCCAAGGCCTTCAGAATCTATATACCAGGTCAACATCACATTAAGATCAACAGGGATGTGACCTTTGATGAAGATGCAGTGCTCAAGAAATCTAAAATATGCCAACTTGAAGAGGTATATGAAGAGGAACCTGTAGTCCCCAATACTGTAATAAGGGAGGTTCCCAGAGCTGCAGAACCAGTGAGGGAAGTCGTAACTTCCCCTGATGAGGAACTTCTAGAAGACCATGATATAGTAGAAGTGCAAGAACCTCCTCAGATGACGATCCTCCATAAAAGAAATCCATCTTGGGCTAGAGAGCTTATTCAAGATGGAGAGAAGTAAGGTTTTCCCCAAGGAACTACGAGACAAGTGAAAAGACCAAATCCATTCTCCAGTTATACGGCTTTGATGTGTGACCTCCTAGAAGAGGAGCCCACCTTCTTTGAAGAAGCCATTCAGAGAAAAGAATGGGTAGATGCCATGACAGAGGGATACCAATCCATAATGAAGAAGGAAGTATGGAAAATAGTTCCTAGACTGGAAAATAAAGATGTGGTATCCTCCAAATGGCTCTTCAAAATAAAACATGTTGCTGATGGAAGTATTGAGAAGTATAAAGCAATATTTGTCACTCATAGATTTTCCTAGAAGGAAGGTGACTATGAAGAGACATTCGCTCCTGTGGCTAGATACACTTCGATCAGGACCATCATAGCTCTTGCAGCTAAGATGAAGTGGAAGCTACACTAGATGGATGTGAAGACAACTTTCCTAAATGGTGTCATCGAAGAGGAAGTGTATATAGAGCAACCTCAAGGATTTGAGGTTGAACACAGGAAGTCTCACGTCTGTAGATTGAAGAAAGCCTTATACGGATTGAAGCAAGCTCCTAGAGCTTGGTATGGCTGTACTCGGAATGAAAGTACTCGGAATGCGACGAAACCTGTACCATTGCGTTCGTCTCGTCTTCCTGAATTCGGTGGTATAATTTTTATCGCAAACGGAGTCCGTATGAGGAAGATATCGCCTTCTGTCCGAAAAGCCAAACAGGCAAAATTTTGGGATGCTGACTGTACCTGTCCGTACAGTCTGTACAGACACGTGTCAGTCCGTACAGTGCTGACGTGGAATGTCCGTACAGTGACACGTGGCACGTCCGTACAGTGACACGTGGCAGGACGTACAGTTGACGTGGGCCAACCAGAAGGCGACACGTGGCAGTCCGTACAGTGCTGACGTGGCGGTCCGTACAGTGACGTGGCAGCACAGGATGATGACACGTGGTGGTCCGTACAGTGATGTGGCAGCACAGGATGATGAGACGTGGCGGTCCATACAGTGACGTGGTAGCACAGGATGATGACACATGGCAGCCTCAGGGAGTGCCACGTGGCATGCTGATTTGGCACTTTTGGTAGGCGAACGGGCCAATATCAAGGTGACACGTGTCACCACTCACAGGGTGACACGTGGCACCAGGTGACGTCATCGCTGACGTGGCAGCACGACAAAACGACGCGTGGCTGTACGG
>JZKD02S1916673.1:78882-94435 GCA_000966675.3 Picea glauca
TCCTTCCTTTATTATTATCCAGCAAATGAAGGGATACAACCTATAGAAAAACCCGCTGTAACTTCCTCTTCTTTCTCTCACAGTCTCCTCTCTCAGAATACAATATTCACCATCACCCATATCCGTAATACATTTCCCTCATAAAAGAGGGTTGCCTTCTAGGGCCAAAAACCCTAACATAATCTCTACCGTTAGATCTGCAACCTTATAATGAACGGTCCAGATTTACAATGAAATTACAATATACTTTTACAAGGCAATTTTTACTTTGGGGGCTTTTCCCCAGAACCCCCATCGGGGGATGTTGCCCCCGAACCCCCGCTGGGGGCCCACTTGCCCCTAGACTCCCCAGCTGGGAGGATGGACCCCCCGGACCCCGCAGAGGGGGTACCCCCCCTATGAACTCCCTCGCGTGGAAGAGTGTACATACTTCTGGGGTGTAAATACTTCATGGGGTATAAACACGACTGAAAGCAAGGACCTCTGAATCAGGAAGATAATCAGGCTCCACAACCAACAATGAGAGGCGAAGAAACTATATTTCTCAGTGTCACATACAAAAGTAGAAGGCAATGAGGGGCAACAATTTTTTTTGAAGTGGAAGAAGAAGTAAGGGAAAATCAACCGGAGGTTGGACAAGTGAAAAACATGGGTGATGATAATGAAGAAAGGGGAATGCAGATCTTGGAGAGCTTAGCAGCTGGAAAACAACAACTTACTCAACTTATAACTCAGTTACTCGCCAATCAATCTAATCATAATCATGGGAGTAACAACGGAGTAGGGGGGTCCAATGTGAATAATGGAGCCGAGAACAGTAATGAGATTCCCATACTTAACAATATAGGGATACCTTTATAAATTGGTGCTAGAACCACTATAAGAACATTCCCTAGACCTATTTTACCCAATTTTTGGGAAACCAACCAACGGAAAATCAAGGACAACAAGATCCAGGTGAAACTTTTTAGGACTATCTGAGAGAATATCAAGCCCTAGGTGATGAGTTTCAGGCAGCCATGTTACTTCAAGACTTCTGCACAATCAAATATAGGAATAGACCAAGGGATCATAACAGGGTGCAATAGAACAAAGATCTAACATGGAAGCTGGGGAAGGTATCTATTCCTTCCTTCGATGGGTCTAATAGGATCACAACCAGGGCATGGGTACAAAAACTAGATACATACTTCCAGCTCAACCCTATGACCAAGGCTGATGCGATCAAATTCGATACTTTGCACCTTGATGGACAAGCCCACGAGTGGTGGTACCATGGGTTGGTCACACTAGGACATGCAACTATTACTTCCTATTTGGAATTCACTCATAAGTTAATGGAGAGGTTTGATAAAAAGGATACAGAGCTACACTTCAGAGAGTTATCACAACTCAAATAATAGGGGTCCCCATATGCTTACATCATAGAGTTTCAGAAGCTAGCAGTGATAGTGTCAGATATATCAGAGTAGAGGCTTGTCATGTTGTTCATCGAGTGGTTTTTAGAACCACTTCGTGGTTGGGTAAAGGATTTCAAGCTTGAGACCTTGCAGGATGCTATTGTCAAGACAAGGGACATGGAGGGCATAGTCCCTAAAACAAATGTTTTTCCAAACCCTTTATTCCGCAGAAAGGCAAGGATAAGAAGCCTACTCGGAAGGAAGGTACGGGTAAGGAAAGGTTGGATGAGGCAACAAGAAATGAGGTAAGGAGAAAGAATCTTTGTTTCCACTACAAAGATCCATGGGTACCAGGACAGAGTTGTCAGGGGAACTGTCGAGCCCATTATATTGATGTACATTCATAATCCAATGAGGAGGAGGAGGAGTCTGAGGTTGTTCTTGAGCAGGGAAAAGAACAAAAGGAAGAGATAGAGGAGAATCATAGTGAGGAGGCCAAGGAGGTTATCATAGCCTCATTATATGGTACCCAAGATTCAACACCTTCAGATTTAGAGGAGTCATAAGAGGACAGGGAGTCACGACCTTGATTGATGGTGGGGAAACCCACAAATTTATTGATGCAACATGGGTGGCTAAGAGATGAGTAGCTACAGAGGACTTTGATGGGTTCAAAGTAGTGGTGGCTGACAGATTTAATGTGTCTTCCAAAAAGAAAATTTCTCGATTGCCCTTGACAATTGGTAACTACACCTTGACATAAGAATTTTGTGTGGTGGATGTGGCAGATTCAGATTCAGTGTTGGGAGTTCAGTGGCTTCAGACATTGGGGGACATTACCACAAACTACAAATAGATGACCATGAAGTTATTCACACCAGGAGGGAAACAAGTTGTACTGCGAGGCATGGCGAGCAATGCCCCTACAGTAATGTCAAACAAAAGAATGGAAGCCATATTCAGACATGGAGATGTAGTATATGCATCACAGTGCTTTATTATGTCCTAGATAGATAATGAAGGTAGAAGGCATTATTGTGCAAACATCCAGGATTTATTGAGCAGACATGACAAGGTTTTTGGGAAAATACCTCAAGGGAGACCTCCTGATAGAGGTTTTTAGCACACCATTGAACTTGAAGAGGGGGCCAAATCAGTGATCACCACCCCATACAGGCATCCCAAAAAGTTCAAATATGAAATAGAAAAATCAATCAAGGAGTTTCTTGACATGGGAGACATAAGACCCAGTTCTAGTCCTTTCGCTTCTTCGGTGGTCTTGGTTAAGAAGAAGGATGGGACAATGTAGATGTGTATTGATTATCGAGCCTTGAATAAGAAAAAAATAAAAATTAGGTACCCTATACCCAGGATTGATGAGCTGCTAGACGAGCTAGAAGGAGCAGTGTATTTCTCAAAGATTGATCTTCGATCTGGATATCATCAGATCAAAGTCCGTGAGTAGGACATTCATAAAACTACCTTCAGGTGCCATTATGGGCAGTATGAGTTCTTGGTCATGCCTTTTGGATTGACCAATGTGCCTGCCACTTTTCAGTCATGCATGAATCACATATTTAGGAAGCAGTTGTGGAAGTTTCTATTGGTATTTTTTGATGATCTCTTGATCTACAATAAGACTTGGGAGGAGCATTTGGCGCACTTGGAGGAAATTCTAAGCATCATGGATGAGAAATACTTATATGCCAAGGAATCTAAGTGTGAATTCAGTATGACAAAGGTTCTCTACTTGGGGCATATAGTCAGCACATAAGGAGTGCAGGTTCATAGGGAGAAGATACACACTATTCTATATTGGCCACCACCTAAGGATATCACGCATTTGCGAGGGTTCCTTGGAATATGTAGTTACTACATGCACTTTGTGTTAGGATTCTCTCAGTTGACCGCCCCTCTTACAGATCTTACAAAGAAAGGGGATTTTTGTTGGAGAAAAGAGGCCCAGAAGACCTTTGATAAGATGAAGGAAGTGATGAGTTCTTGCCCCATTTTGGCACTTTCTAATTTTACTCAACCCTTTGTGTTAGAGTGTGATGCATCTGGTGTGGGAATAGGAGCAGTTTTGATGCAGCATAAGCATCCTATTGCATACGAGAGAAGGAATCTCTTCACCCTAGAGAGACTTTATTTCATATATGACAAGGAAATGCTCTCCATAATGCATGCATTGGCAAAATTCAGACATTACCTAGTAGGTGGGAGGTTCGTGGTCAAGACTGATCACAACAGTTTGAGCAACTTCTTGGGGTAAAAGGATCTAAATGAAAGGTATTAGAAATGGGTTAGTAAAGTACAAGCCCATGACTTTGATATTGAGTCCATCAAAGGAAATAACAATGCAGTTGTTGATGCTCTATCCAGAAGGCTAGAGTTGTGCTCGTTATCAGAGATATCTACGGATTGGAAATACGAGATCCTGGTGGAGTATTCCAAGAGAAAATTTTCTTGTGAGGTGATGGATAACAATGTAAAGAATGACATGTACAAGGTGGTAGATGATATCATATACTTGGTCCTAGAATCCAAATTAAAGGAGATTATTATCAAAGCCATGCATGACACCCCTTTAACTAGGCATCCAGGATATTTCAAGACATACAGGAAGATCAGAGAGAGGTCCTCGTAGAAGGGCCTCAAAGATGATTTATTGAGACATGTGCAAGAGTGTGTGAATTGTCAACAGAATAAGGTGGAGCAGACCCACCCTGTAGGATTACTTCAGCCACTGCCCATTCCCGAGCAGAAATGGGAGAGCATATCCATGGACTTCATCATAGGGCTGCCAAAGACACAGGGTCGATATTTCATTTATGTGGTGGTCGATAGGTTGACCATGTTCACTCATTTATTTGCCATATCCTTAGAGTACAAGGCAATATAGGTAGAATATTTATTCTTCAGGGAGATATTTAGGCTCCATGGGTTGCCAAAAAATATTGTTAGTGATAGGGATAGTTGATTTATGAGTGCTTTTTGGCAGGAACTGTTCAGGCTCGCAGGCATAGAGTTGACCCCTAGTACGAGTTACCACCCAAAAACAGATGGACAAACAGAGATAGTGAAAAAATGGTTAGAGGGATATTTGCGTAACTACGTGGCTGGGTAGCAGAAGACATGGGTTAAGTGGTTACATTTGGGTGAGCATTGTTACAAAACCACTTATCATATGTCCGTGGGGATGTCACCATTTATGGAATTATATGGATATGATGTCCCATCCTTTGTAGACTTGGCGTTTGGGGACAACAGGGCTCCCAAGGCCAAATACTGGATTCAGGAGAGCAAAGACATTATTAAGGCTCTTAAGGATAACCTGCAGATGGCCCAAAACCAACAGAAAATATATGCAGATAAACACAGGTTCGAGTGCACCTTCAAGGTAGGGGACTTGGTGTTTCTTAGGATGCAACCATATAGACAGTCTTCTCTGAAGAAGAGTGGTGCCCAAAAACTTAAGCCACGATTTTACGGACCTTATAGGGTGACCAAGAGAGTTGGAAAAGTAGCTTATGATCTGGAGTTTCCAGAAGGGAGTAAGATTCACAACGTGTTTCACGTCTTGTGTCTCAAAAGGCATTGGGACAACACATCACAACTTCAGTAGAACTGCCTCCATTGGATGAGGAGGGGAAGCTAGTACTAGTTCCTGAGGAAGTATTGGAGGTTCAAGAAAAGAAGCTTCGAAACAGGGTAATCAGGGAATATTTGGTTAGATGGAGAGAGTTTCCTACAGAAGATGCCACTTGGGAGAGTGAACAAATTTTGCAGCACCCGAATTTGCAATTGCTTGGGGACAAGCAATCTTGGGGAGGGAGGACTGTCATGTCCCCTTCTGAGTGATCAAGGGACTTGGACGCAGTAGCCTAGGTGATTCTCGTAGGCTATATTCCTTAAGAAGGGAATTGATTAATTATTTATTGTCCCGAGGGGAAAAGTGCCTAACAAATGACATTAGATAATTAAAAGAGGGGAAAAGAGAAAAACACCTAAAGTGACTTGGGAAGAATATGAAATGTCACTTAAATTGATTAAAAGGGTAAAAGGGTTGCAAAAGAGTCAACAAACAATAAAAGAGAAAAAGGAGGGCACCCTCTCTCATTCTAGCATTGGTATTTTCCTAATTTTCTCATTGAGAGAGCTCATTGTGGTTTTGGAACTCTTGGGACAAAAACCCTAGGAGGATTTTCAGAGATTAGCTTTGGTGGTGAGACCATCCACCCTAGTTAGTCCATCCGGGGAAGACATCACATAGATTTCTTCGTTGCGCTTCAGTGAGACAAAGTAATTCTTCTTGGATAGTGAAGTTCTCAGTCTTGGGAGATGAGATTAACTTGTGGCGGTTGGGATTTTTTTATTGAAGGAGTCAATTTGAGTTTGGGAGATGTCGAGCAACCTCTAGACTGCATTTTGGCATTTGGAGCTCACATTCCTTGTGGGTGGGAGGTTGATTTCCTTTGAGGGACAAGTTGTGGATGAATAGAGGGTCGAATCTCTTCAACTTGGGTGTGTTCCTTACAGCTAGGCGCAAATGGTGATGAGAGGCAATGCCATTCTTCTTATGGGTCGAGTTGGTGCCTCAAGGAGGTCGTGAACACTTGATGGGTGAATATCAGAGCCACTAGGGTTGATTTCAATTGCCAGCCAATGATTTATTACCTTGTTTGGCATAATAGACTTGTTGGACTCTTTATATGAGATCTGGGAGCTAACTCTTTCATGGTGGGGTCGTGGTTCTTCTCAGGCTGAGCCTCTTGGTGCTTGGACATTGTTGTATGTGTGTGGGAGGCGCTAGCAATAGTACGAATTCAGTTGTTGTTTAGGATCAACTAGATGTTGTTTAAATACCCATAAACAAAGGCATAAACTTGTATTATAGACCAGCATACTGCTCAGGTGCTTGTTGTCCATATTTCTCCATTATAAGAAGCCATAATATTTTCTGAACAAAGCAATAATTCATGTTTATTTATGTTTTTTTTGTGAATAAAAAGTGAAACCTTATATTAATTTCATATGAAGGTTTACAAAGAATATCTGCAGCCTATCCTCTTACACCAAAGGGCTATCAATGAATCCATTAGAACCAGATCAACGGTCCAAATTTCCTCGGAATCAACGGTGTAGGTCTTCTCTCTTTTCACGATTTCATGTTTCACGACTTCGCGGCTTGGGAAAACAACTTCATTCATGTTGCGAACTCCTGATAGATGAAATCCCGTAATTCGCTCGTGTCATTTTCATGGGACCAGATCGATGGTCCATATCTCTTTTGGTGCCAATAGTCCTGATCTGATCTCGATTTTCGTGATTTCATATTTTGCGATTTCACGAATTTGGGGGGTGGTTTCCTTCAAGCTTTGGACTCCCGATAGCCGAAATCCTGAAATTTCCTCACATCATTTCCATGGGACCAGATCGATGGTCCAGATCTATTCTGGTTCCAATGATCCTGATCTAATCATGTTTATCGTGATTTCGCAACTTTGGGGAGTGACTACCTTCAAGCTTTGAAATCCCAATAGCCGAAATCCCAAAATTTGCTCGCATCATATCCATGAGACCAGATTGATGGTCCAGATCTGTTCTGGTTCCAACGATCTTGATCTGATTGCGCTTATTGCGATTTCACATTTCACAATTTCGTGACTTTGGGGAGTAGTTGCCTTCAAGATTTGGACTCCCGATAGCCGAAATCTCGAGATTTCCTCGCATCACATCCATGAGACCAGATGGACGGTCCAGATCTGTTCTATTTCCAACAGTCCTAATCTGATCGCGCTTATCGTGATTTTTCATTTCACGACTTTGGGGAATAGCTTCCTTCAAGCTTTGGACTCCCGATAGCTGAAATCCCAAAATTTTCTTGTGTCATATCCATGGGACCATATCGACGGTCCTGATTGCTTCTGGTACCAACGGTCTTGATCTGGTCCTAATTTCGTGACTTTCGGAAATAACATCCTTCAACCTTGTGACTCTCGATTGCTAAGGTCTTGAAGTCTTCTGTCAACTATTGATATTCTATGCTAATGCTTATGGTAGTCCTCTCCCCTAAGCTTCGGATCATTTCTGACTTGGAAGGAATTCTAGATAGACAAAGGTGGCACCTCATTCAATTTGGGGCCGTTCATCTAGGCAAGCTCCTCGCACTGGAGCCAAAGGGATAAGCTTTGGGACTGCCTAGTATCTTGGAGATTGATCTGCTGCATCAAGTCTACTCCTGCATTGGCCATTCGGTCTGCAAATTTATTTTCATTTTGTCTAATGTGTGAGGGGGTTAGAGTTAGAGAAGGCCTGAGAAGATCCTGGAAGGCATGAAGAGGGTGAAGGAGGCGCCAGCTGGGAGTGATTTTTCCTGGATCTCTGCCATTCAATATTTTTGTTGCCATGTCTATTATTATTTTGGAGTCTCCTTCAATAATTAGAGGTTAGGTTTTGATCTAGAACCATTTTCACCCCTTTGTCGAGATCCTAGATTTCTGCAAAATTGTTGGTGTCATATCCAAGATTTCCTGCAGTTAGGCTTTGAATTTGGCCCAAGATGTTTCTTATGGCCGCTCCATATCCTGAGTGTCCTGGATTTCCTTTTGATGCGCCATCAAAATTGACCTTGTGGAATCCTGGCAGGGGGGGGGGAATCACTTGGAGGGACTGAGGGCTTTTGAAAATAGAGGGGGCTGTTGAGGAAGGGTGGAGTGGAAAAATGAGAAGCCCCAGGAGTTGAGGATCGAGAGCTCACCTGGGTCAGAGGGGAAGTCTTCCTTGAACCATGAATGTAGCTGGAGAGTTTTCTGGAGATGCAAGAGGATTGTATTCTAGAGGAGGGTAGGAGGAGATGGATGAGAGTGAAAGATTCTTCTATTATTCTCTTTCCATATTTTCCAGACTATGAATCCTGGTAAGAGTTTCCAGGCTCTATTCAAGATAGGAATTTTGAAGGGACCGGAGCCCCACTCGATGGTGCTGATGATGCTATTTTTAACTCGATTGGTTCTTCTCATGAGTTGAGTGGCTTGGTTCCAAATGTTCTCACTGAGTAGAAACTTATTTAGGAGGTGCTCCATGGTTTATGCCTGGAGATGAAAGAGATGGAAGATCGAGGGGCCAATGAAACCTCGTCTCTAGATATTGTCCCATGTTAAGATCTTGTTTTGTAGTAGAAGCCAGAGGAAAGTAGATATTTTGGGCAAGAGTTTTGATTTCCATATTGTTGTCCAGATGTTGTCTTTTTGAAGGTTATGGAAATTCTCCTCTAGGGTGTATCCCTCCTTGAGAGTGAAGATTCCATGAGGTGTGTATCCCCATCTAAGAATGTCGAGGTCTGTGCTTTTACTGATTCACCTTTGGGTTATTGCTTGTTTACATTGTTGCAGGTCACAGTTCATTGCCACTTGGAGTTCCTGATGAGTTGATTTCCATCTTCGCCAGGGAGAGCCGCTGGGGGTTTCTGTCCACAGATATACCACTTTGAGAGTGGCAAGATCTTCAATGTGATTTTCATAGGATTGTAAATTTTCTTCCATTCGAAGGGGTGGCATTTGCTGCCAGGAATCCATCCAGAATAGGGCACTCTAACCATTGCGTAATTCCCAGAAATCATGTTCCTGAATGAGTGGTCAATTTTTCCAGGCCACATTCCAGATGTTGGAGCCCTGAATTTTCCCCTGCATTCTTATAAGTTGACTTTAGTGCGTATTTGGGGCATATTTGCATTTTCAGAGTTTTTCCCAAAGCTCTGTTGGAGTTTTGAGCCATATCCACCAAATGTTTTCTCCCATGATGTTATTTAATTTACCAGGGTCCCGGAGGCCCATACCACCTGAAGAGTTAGGCTTGAAGACTTTGTCCCAGCTGGCTAAGGCCCATTTTTTGTTCGAGTTGTGTCCATGCCAAATAAATTTTCTTTGCAGATTTATGATTTTCTTTATAACTGATTATGGGGAAGCTAGGGTTGAGAAGAGGTAAGCTGGGATGGCCTGGAGGACTAACTTTAAGAGAACAATTCTGGCTGGAAGGTTGAGGGAAGGAAAGCTCCAGTTGCTGAGACAATTAGTGATGGAGAGTAGGAGGGAGTCCCATGAGATGTTTCTGGTTGCAGAGTCAGTGAGAGGGAGTCCTAGGTAGCGAGAGGGTAGATTGAAGATAGGGGTATTCAAAATTTGAGAAAGGTGATGTTGGATTGCCAAAGGAGTATTGAAAAAGAAGAGTTGTGATTTAGTCAGATTAAAGGTGGTGCCAGAGGCTTCCCTAGAATCAGAGAGTATGGAGCTTAGTTTTATTGCTTCTTTCACGGTGGGGGTATTCATTAATAGTGTGTCATCGACAAATTGGCTATGGGAGGTTGTTAGTTCTAGTCTGTGAAGAGGGAGGCCTTGGAGGGAACCATTTTGAATTGAGGTCTTGATATAGCATCCTAGTCCTTTAACCATTATGACAAAAAGAAAAGGGGAAAGAGGGTCTCCTTGCCTTATCCCTCTTGAGGGGGAGAAGGGTTGAGAGGGGACACCATTGATGAGGATTGAGAAGAAGGTAGAGGATATGAGGTTCATTATCCAAGAGATCCAATCCCTGTCAAAACCGAAAGCTGATAGAAGCACTTTCATATATTTCCATCTTAATTTATCAAAATATTTTGAAAGGTCAAGTTTTAGAAGCATACCTGGAGTGCGGGTGATTTTGAGTGAGCGAATGATTTCATGGACAAGAATGAAACTATCCATTGTTTGCCTTCCTTTGACGTATCCTGATTGCTCCTTGGAGATGATGAAGGGTAGAATAGGATTGATTCTTAGAGCTATGACCTTGGAAATGATTTTGTAGATCAAGTTGCAAAGAGGTATGGGTATGAAGTTCCTCGGGTTTGTGACTCTTTCTTCTGTAGGTATTAGGGTGAGGAAAGTGGCATTTAGTGCTGGAAGGAATTTTCCAGAGATTTGTGATTCCTCTACCAACTGCCACACTTCCTCTCTTAACATTGTCTAGCAGGAGTGGAAGAATTCTATTGTGAAACCAAATGGACCTGGAGCCTTGCTAGTAGGTAACTCCTGAATAGTCTGATCCACTTTTGCTTGCGTTATTGGTGTCATGAGAGCCTCATTCTATTCTTGGGTGATTATAGTTGGGATTTTTTGGACCACCCACTCTATTTCTGAGGTGCGATCCACCTGGGGTTTGGAGAGGAGATCCTTGTATAAATCTGTCAGCTCATGCATTATTTCCTGATGATTTAACAGGGTGTTGCCTTGCGAGTCTTCCAGCTTTGTGATGCGATTGATATTGCATCTGTGGATCATAGAATGATGGAAGAATTTGGTGTTCTTATTTCCTTCATTGAGCCATTGAACCCTAGATTTATGTCTCCACAGTATCTCTTCTTGCTTGTGCCTTTCTTCTAGTTTCCTTTTGAGTTCATTTTCCTCCTGCTGTTGGGTGATTGTGTATCCTGCTTGAATGAATTATGCTTGGAGGTTCTCAAGTTTTTGTTCTAGTAATTTCCTCTCCTGAAAAATGTTCCCAAATACCTCTTTGTTCCATTTGCGTACATGTTGTTCGAAGTGTTTGAGTTTTTGTTGGAAGCAATACATTTTGGTGCCCATCAGTGTTTCCGCAGTGCTCCACCAGTAATGAGCCATCTTCTGGAAATCTGGATGGGAGAGCCAAAAATTTTCAAATCTGAAGGGTTTAAGCTTGCGGGTGGTAATAGTGTCAACCCAAAGTTGAACCGGCCAGTGGTCTAAACTCGCCTTCAAGAGGATGTTGGATTCTACTAGGGGGGCTTCCAAGAGGAGATTTTACAAGATGAGAAATCGATCAACCCTGCAAGCTATTTGGTGGTTTCTTGATCTTTTGTTGGTCTAGGTGTAGGTGCCATTTCTATTCTCAATGTCTACCAGTCCGAGGTTCTCTATGAGTTCCTGGAATTTAGCGCTATCCTACTCTAGGCACTTTTTTCCCCCTCGTTTTTCCTCAAATGTGAGAATCATGTTGAAGTCACCTCCTATTATCCATCACTTACCCTCCGCTAAGGAGCCTAAATAAGCCAGGCTCTAAAGAAAGAGTTCTTTGTCTTGGCTGATCTATGGACCATAGGAATTTGTGATCATTCCTTCTTTATCCAAACCAATGTCTCTGTAGTGCGTTGTGATGGTGCATGGACTGGAGAGTCTTTGATTGAGGATGACTGTAGCAGGATTACAAAGGATGGCCGAGCCTCCTGAATCCCCTTTGGAGTCCATTTGATAGGATTCGAAGTTGCGCCAACATCTTTTGATGATATCTTCTGCAGTTTTCCCTGCACATTTTGTCTCTTGAATTAGGAATATATCAGGGTCTTCCATTTTGATGCAGTTTCAAAGAATCCTTTGTTTGGATCTTCCATTTAGGACTCTGATATTCTAGGTAAGGATCTTCATAGTTAACAATATGGTGGGTGGGAAAAGGAGCTCTCTGAGAGCCCGTGAATATGTCCCAAGTTGATCATATAGTTTCCTGCCTCCTTTATTAGCTGATGAGCTGGTTTTTTGCCCCTTTGTTTGTTTTCTTTTGGGTGTTTTCTTAGATCTTGGTTTGGGTCTATGTTGATCCCTAGCCTAGATGTAGCCCCTGCTGATGAGTTCAAAAATACTTTGTGGAATTTCCTGAGTTAGTCCTCTAGTAGGGTTTGGAGGTCCTTCTTGTTGAGTGCTTCTTCTAACCTATCTAGGCCAATTTCTATTAGGTCCTACTCATCCATTTCCATGATTGTATCTTCCTCTCTTTCTGGTTCTTTCCCTGAGACCGAGTGAGTCTATGGATCTGCTTGGTTTTCTAGGGTTTGATGATTTTGTGCCAACTTATCTTCCTTGTACTTATTAGGATATTTCCCTGTAGTCTTGTGGGGGTTTTCCACCTCTTTTACTTCTGGGAGGCGGTTGAGGGCTTCAAAAGAGTTATTAGTTGGGTTCTTTTTTCCATTGATGGTTATGGGCTTCTTCTGCACTTGTCTCCTTTGATTTTGAACCTGAGTAAATCCTTCCTTTGGTTTCTCTTCAACTTCCTTCTTGGGGGGGGGCATTGAGAGGGAAGTATTTGAAAAGGTGTCCATGTTCATGGCATTTTCGACATCTGAAAGGGATGTGTTCATAGTCTATGGTTTGGTCCCATTCCTCATCTTGGTATTCTAAAGTAACTATGCCTGGTAGAGCTTTGGAGATGTTCATATAGACACATATCCTAGCATAAGAGGTGTATTGTCTTTGTTTGGTAGCTTCAAAAGATTTGACATATTTTCCTAGGGTGTTGCCTATGCCCAGTAAAATTTCCTCTAAACAGAACCCTTGGGGTAGGGAATAGAGGCGAATCCATACAGGTGCATATGTGAAGTGTTGTGTCTCTTTTTTCACCTAAATGAGCAAAATAGAGATACTTACAAGCCTAGTTAGGTCAGCTAGGCAAGACAACAGTGAATGCAAGAGTTAGAAATATCAAGCATATGATATAAAAAAAAGACTAAGCTAAGAACAATAAAAGAAACTAAACTAGAGTGCATAAGGACATTAGAACAAGAAATAAACAACTTTCATGCCACCAATGGAAATGATTGTATTAGTGGAAAGAAAAAACCAAAGAGAAAGGGAGACTTATGGGTCTCCTCTTCCTCCAAGGGAGGGCTCTTGAACCCCCAAGATTGAGTTCTTCTTACAACTAGAAAACTTGAAGGAAATGGTGAAAGAATCCCAAGCTCATTCACTCAAGAGGTGATGTGAATAGCTCAAATGAAATGATGCTTTTATGCTCTTGGCAATGAAAGAGGATCCTCCAAGAGAATATAGGCAACATAACCATACAAATGAATTCCTTGAAAATGTAGTGCACCCATGGCCTCTTTTTATAGCATAGCTTTGAGGAATTATTCAACCAACTTTTAGTGTGAACAAGGGTCCCTTTAGGGAACCCTTAGGTCTTTGACCAACCCCCCAGTTGGATTCAACCGAGATTTGGGTGTCAAATCGACTTGGAAGCTGAATCATAAGTGGGTGGAAGGTTGACCAATATCATAAATGCACCATTTTGAGGGGTGCATAGTTTTTTGAATCCACATTCGTGCCTCGTGTGCATGTGTGCTTTCCTTGTGCTTCTGGATGAAGCATGTGCGCGCGCTTCCTGTGTAGTCTTAGCGCATGCTGATTTAATTACTGGTTGTATAGTTTTGGAACTTTTGGAAATGTATATTTTTGGTCCATGGATGAACTAATATATGTTTGGAGATGATGGATTCCTGTAACCATTTGCAAACGATATTTCAGTGATAATGGATGCCCCCTGATGGATGAGGTTAGGAGCATACGTATAGCCAATATTCATCACTGTTTCTTCTACTGAGAGTACCATTGTAGGAAAGAGCGATAATGAGAGTGTCAAGAGCGACCCGTTGGAGAGGGAGGGGAAACTATAGGACCCAAACCTGTTGCAAGGTGTAAAAAATAAAACTGTGTACAAACAAGGCGGGCATGCCCCATGCGCATATCATGTAACTCAAAAATGTGTAATACAGTAACTGAAGCTGTGTGTTGGTGTAGATAACTGTAGTGCCCTCAGGGGCGTGTTGATAACAGCAGAGGAAAATTCTTATGGTGAATAATCTCTGAAAAGAGGCAATGACACCGATAAGAGGTGTCGAGGATTCACAGGCATTGATGGCCTAACAAGTTTCGGAGGTCTTTGGCTAATATAAAAACAACTGCAATAGTCACAAAGTAAGACCCACCGCAACATGAGAAAGTATTGAAGTTGAATGTGGTGGGGGTCAACAATAGAAGAGAGCAATGATGGTTGTCTCTGTGCCGTTCGAGACTCCTCATTGTAAGGTAATGAGAGTCAAGATAATGTCACCTGTCTGAAAACTGTGCTGATGTCAAAAGAAAGGGAGACGCGATGTCGAGAAGCAGAGGGTTTCATAAAATCCACTGGATAAAATTAGGAACTGATGAGTAACATGGGCGAAGTCCAGGAGTGGTGAGACTCAAGACTGCCCTTGGTTGGGGAGATATGTAAAGTGGCAGCAACCATGAAACTAAATCTAGCATCAGGGGGACAACTAGATGAGGGTAAATTGTGCCAGAGGCATGACAAAATGGACAAACACAGAGATCAAAAAGTTGTATGGAATATAAGAGACTTGAGGTTTATGGATAATGTCAGTGATGGGAGGAAGTGAAAAATGCCTCAACCAAGGGCGACAAGGGTTTCTTTTCCATAAAAGGTAGGCCACTAAAGGGGACAACAGAAAGCTATGTAAATGTGGGGAAACATTTTTTTTTTTTTTGTACAATTACCGAAAGAGTAAAGAATTAGTTGGGATAACTGTGTAGATACAGAAATGGGTGCCCTAGTGAAAGATGGCTTGGCCGATAATGGTGCAAGTTGCTTGGAAAACAAGTGGAGGGTTGGGGTCCCATAGACAGGTTCCTGTATTAGGGAAATGTATGGAGGACAATCTGCAAATGGGCAAACTGACGGTGGATGAAATGGATGGTTAATGATGCTATGGGGGTGCAGTCAAAATAGAACCATGATGAATTAATCCTGGGAGTCTATTGGGTAGGCTAGCAAGATGAGGAGAAGGAGTATGTGGTTAGTTCTCGATGATGCGTAAGACTATCAAGACTCCCATCCCTAAAGGGTGAAAACAACATGAGTGTCAAAGTGACAAGGGGGACTATGAATGGGACAACTCATGTGGGGGAGAGTGCTAGAGGGTAACAGTACCAAAATGTAGCAGAGGTGACAGTACTGCAGAGCCAGATATGGGGATCGTACAGGCAAAGATCGGAGGGTGTGACTAGTAGATGCAATTTGATATTCAGAGGGAATGACTACATGCCAGTATCGATGATATACCTGAAGGGATATTGCTGATGTATAATGATAAAGTACCTGCACACATGAAAAATGAATTTTCGATGTGAACAATATCTGAAGACAAAGATCTGTTGGATTACTGAGAGGGGGGGTGAATCAGTAATAGAGCAATTAAATTCCTTTTAACCATATAATCCAAGTGTTATATCAATGAAGCATTATTATCCAATAACTGCAGAGTAAATAAGCAATGAACAAATGAACAATCATACACATATACAGTACACCAGTGT
>JZKD02S1916673.1:101436-117340 GCA_000966675.3 Picea glauca
TATATTACATCAATCATCAATCAATCAATCCTTTGACATCAATCAATCACTTGAAATCAATCAATGACATCAATCAATCAAACCATTGGCATCAATGACAACATGATCCAACAAGATCATATAACAAGTATTCAATAATGTGTGAATGTAAGCATGCATACTTGAGCGTAACATAATAAAAATTCCCCCGGGGGGCTGGGGATGGAAAGAGTCCTGGGGAATGGAATGGTGTAGGTGGCGGGATTCTGATCCCGTGGCTGAAGACGGATTGAAAAACGGATGCCCAGAGCTCCTAGAATTGAGTTTGGAAGTGTGGAAAAATGGACTATATATAGTTGTAGGGCCCACAATGCCACCTCATTTGTACCTGCTGTCTTATTGAGTGGAAGAGAGATTTTAGAGGAGATTTGAAGATTCTGGGAGATCAAGGCAGATGATTCAGGATCAATGAGTTTCAGGTTAGTTGTCGTAACCTCCTGTACAGTAGTTAGGGTTTTGGTTTTGGGTAGGGCTTGTACAGACGACCGTACAAGGGGTTTTGTGAGAGTGGGCCCTCCAGTGCGTGGGTGATCGAGTGTTTCCCACGCATGAGTGCATGGTTGTAATTGGGCAAGCCATGCATGGGGGTGCTCAAATCGGGAAAATAGACACACATAAGATGTGTGCCTGTGCAAATCACAGTAGCGCATCCATGCATGTCTGTGCCCCTGATAGCTGCACATGTGTGTGCAACTGTGGAGCGAACAAACGCATGATGAGGCACGTCTGTGTGTGTGATAGGGGTGCATGAATGCACCTTTGTATGGCCAATCAATCGTGCATGAGTGTGCGACTGGGGGATGAGAAGGCACGCATGTGTGTGTGCTTGTGGGGGAAAAAAGTCGCGCCTTTGAGGCAAAGTTAAAGGGTCTAAAAAGTTGTCTTTTTTGGAGATTTTTATGTTTTAATGGGTTTTGATGGCTGATCAAGTGTTGTACATGTGGATGTAGGTGATCATTGGGATGGTGCTAGTTCATTGGAGAGAGAGAGATTGGGCACGCCTGAGGGAGGCAGTGAGGGATGAGGAGCCGGTGGTCCTAGACACTTTGGTAGCTTGTGGGATGTTGAATTGTTTTGAGTGTTCGCTAGTGAGGGAACGGGAGTATCTCTTGCAGTTCCTGATTAGGATGTGGAGTCCAGATATACATTTTTTTATGGTGCAGGGTGAGCATCTAGCCTTCACTGCAGTGGAGGATGTATATTTTCTAACTGGGCTCCCTTTTTGGGGAACCCCATTATCGGTGGAGCCTATAGTACCCAAGGATGGGCGGTTGGTTGTCTTAGCCCAGAGGTATTGTTCGGGGCATAACTTTCTATCAGGCTTCATGGTGAGTATTGTGGTGATGGATGCCCTTTTGCATCATTGTGTGGAAGCAATCATCGTGAGAGTCTATGAGTCTCTCGTGACTCAACAGATCAGTCGAGGTGAGCTGAGGATCATGGAGAGGGCACTAGCGGGTGAGCATTTTTCCTGGGGCTTGATGCTACACGCCAAGATGGTAGGGCAGCTTGACAGGTGTTGTGCTGTTGACTCGGGGGATTTTTCCTTCAGGTCTATCTTGGTGGCGTGGTTTTTGGAGAGGGTGTCGATGTTGCACCCTAGAGTGCTGTTGGACGCACCTAGTGTGCGAGAGCCATGACTCAGGCGGTGGGAGATGATCTTAGTTCATCACAGTGGTGGGGAGGGTGGCCATTATTTTACGGTCGAGGCTACACGGGTGTGGTGTCAGATGCCACAGATTATCCTCTAGTTTCCATACAATGGGGTTGACTTCTGGGAGAACCCAGAGATGGTGCTTCCCCCGAGCGAGGTGTTCGACCGAAGAGGTATGTGGATGTATTTTCTTTGAGGATTTGATATTTAGATAGTATAGCATATATTTTTTTATGGATGGATGTTGATGTTATCATTTGTTTGTTGTGTGTGCAGATGTGGGGCCTCGTGGGTGTGAGGTTGAGTTGGTTAGAGTGCTGGCTCGTTAGGGGCTGGTGAGACCTCTGCGGGGAGAGCCACGGGTGTTATAGGATAAATCAGTATGTGAAGACACTATATATCTCCCTAGATCCACCTAGATCTAGAACAAAATAGGACAAGATGTGACACTTTCCCTAAGTTACAATCATTGAATTTCCATCAAGGAAGGAATAAGTGATGTACCTTTAGATAGCTCTTCCTTATGTCTTTGTTGTCCCTACTTCGCTTCGGCGGCCTTGTAATATCAGATCTACAACAACACGGATCGACCAAGGTGAAAGAAACAATAATACATTCAATGAAGACCTAAACATGTGATCAAGGAGTCATGTAATAAAATAAGAGTGATTTTATGGGAAAGGGACATGCCACTGTATCATATTAAATGAAAGTAGAAGACACAACCAGATTGCCTTGATGTCGCAAGATTCCTTTCGGTGGTCCTTTGTTCCAACACACACACTTGCTCCAAACTTGCATGAAGAAAATGCACTATGGCTTGATAGACAAATGGAGGCCTCAAGCATCAATTCAAACAGGACTTCTCACACAATTCTGAACCTATATTTCATTAATTCTTGTTCAATCTTGCTTAACCTCTTCCATGAGAAACCTTTCAATTTATATTAGAAGGAGAGATGGTTAAAGGGATGAGGATGATCCCACTAAATCTGAGAAGTCAATAGGATGCCAACCATGTGAATGCCAACTAATTTTCTAGAAGAGCCTCTTCTAAAACCTTCGTAACCTCTTCTTCATTTTTTAGCTTTGAAACAGGTTTGCACCCTGTCTATATAGCAAACTGCGAACCCCTCGCAACCCAGGTATAGTGCAACCTGCGAGAATCAGGGTTTTTTCACCCTGCGAACTCACTATAAAAATATGTTTTGTCGAAGAAGATCATAGTCACTTTTCTCAAGTAAAAAGTTCTTATGAGAGACTGAACACATCACTGTGGAGACATCACCAGAATGACCAAAATAATGTGTAAGAGAATGCCCCCCAAAGTATGAGGCTGGAACTTGTGACAGCCGAAATACTTTGTAAAATGCGTGTGTGTGTCAGAAACAAGGATCACACCTAATTGGAAACCTACAAACGATGAAGCATCTGCAGAATATAATACCAGTTCTGAGTTAGGCATTCCCATGCTTAGACTACAAGTGAACGAAATCACAAATGTAGGCCATGGCCACCAATCATACACCATGGATCAATGTCATCAAAATGCTACATGGCCACCAGGAATACAGTTTGGATCTATGTGTTAGAAGACTTAGATTAGGACATAGCCACATGACATACAAAGTGGATCTATGTGTCAATACAAATCATAAATACTCCATCCCAACTTGGACCAAAAATATGAGACCCAGGGTCTTCAATCCCGTCGTCTGAAAAGTACGAATCTAGTCATGTGATTACATGTGTCGAAGTCGAACATGATAGAAACCACTTGATTACTGGTCATTGATGAAAACCATTAACAAGTGCGAGGGAAATCACCATTGATGTCAATGACTCCCAAGGTACCTAAGTAAAATCCGAACGAATGTGAATAGATGAGTTGAAGTTGAACACTCGGTGGAATCTCTCGATCAGGGACCAATGATGTGAATCCACTATCGAGAGCGAAGAGACCTACCATTAATGCATGCAGGTTCTAAGGTATTAAATGATTTCTAAGTATTATTCCTGGATAATGAGTTGAAGTCGATGGAAAAAGAATTGTCATAGGAGGGCCTTGATGTATCCCCCATCAATGACACAAAATAAGTAACAGATTTTTAGGATGAGTCAAAATACGAATATGACTTGAAACTGACATAGGGAAGGCCGACACGGTAAGAAATGACAATTGCAGATGGCTGACTCAATAAAGGGCTTGGTTGAACTTCTCTTGAACATATAGATGGCATGACACTGGTGTTGGTAGCATTGACTCAAGGACGACCCAAGATATGAACTTGCAGAAAGTCAGACGAGAGACAAATGGATTTTCCAACCTGGGTTCAAATGATGAAGGGGGTGCCATGTTCAAGAGCGACACTTACTGCCACTAACAAGTACAAAGACACATCTCTTTCCCAAATTTCCCCCCACCATTTTTGGCAAGTACCTCTTTATTTTTACGCAAGCTTGAGGAGGATAACATATGCTTGTTGATGTAATATCATCCTTCGGATGAGTCCCTCGTAGTATGTTTAACGAACCCTAGAAAGGAGTGGTTCGGTCCCATGTGGGTGTTTCGATGTTTGTTTAACGAGTCCAAAGAAAGAAAACTCAGAGGTTTTTCATGTTTTGAGAGTCTGAAAAACACTTAAAGAGAACTCTCCCAGTTCCTTTTTCATAAATTAGTTCGACGAGACCGAAAAAGTGATAAACTATCGCTCATTGAACATTTTCTTCAAATACTTTTATGAGTGTGAAAAGAATAATATTGCTCGACAATCTTTTCATGTTTACAGAGTCTAAAAAGAGCTTAAAGGGAACTCCAGGGGGTTCCTTTTTCATATAACCTTTACGAGCCTGAAAAAGTGATAAAAGTATACTGGGTTACATTCTCATTGATTTACGAGCATGAGAAATAACAAAGACTGAGCTCGAGGTTTTTCTACAAAACCCTAAAAAGGTACTCGTCCATGTGATAAAAAACAAATATCCGTATACCGTGGTTCAGGATTCTAGGTCATCTATCTGTGGAAAAACCCATACTCACAAAGCCATTAGGATATTTAGGTTTTTAGGTGAAATAATAAGAATAATAAAAAAAATCAATAAAAAATAGTAAAGAGTAAATAAATGTGGGTGAAAATCCCTTTTTACCATTTTATTGTTACTTTGCCAAAAACTTGTCCAACACACCACCCTTTTTTTCGATTGCGAGAGATACAGGTGATCATTCGACGAAAGGTCTCCATCAACAAGGTAAGCCTTCGATCCTTCATCTTTTACATGGATTAAAATTTGTTTTTGTTGGTAAAAAGTAGGTTTTTTGAGTCAATTCTTAGGCCGGGGGTGTGCACAGACAGGTTCGCAAGTGGGCCTTTCGAGACCTGTGAGAATGAAGGTTTTTGTAGGTGACCTTCATCACACCTGCGAACCTCTCTCATTGTACGAAAGTGTCACCTGCAAGGGCCATGAATCAAAACTTGAAGTGTGTTTTTTACTCAACAAAAATTGCTAAGGAGTTTAAATCAAGGTTTCTAACTTCCTTCCATGATTTTATTACAGGTTTGGACTATCAAGATGCTGGAATGGAGGGAAAGAGAGCACGAGGATGAATATTTTTCCTCTGAGAATGACTCGGGTATTGTGGCTGCTCTTCGGGAGTGTGGACTCTTAAAATTTTTCAATATCCAGGGGATGAGAGCCCAACTCATATTGCTTGAGTACCTGGTCCACATGTGGGATGTGGACCAACAGGTATTTCATGTGAGGGTTCACACTCTTTCATTGGATATCGAGGATATCTATTTTCTCATGGGGTTATCTCCCCGTGGATTCCACGCGACTTTGATAGGAAGTAGAGGTGGAGGTCTCCCTATGAGTGAGTATGTCTGTCAGTATTGTCTTCCCGAGGCAGAGAGAAACAAGGGTAAATTTTCCATATGGGGTGTCCAAGATCTGACCCTATGGAATATCTTGTTTACTATTGCATGCATGGCTGGGAGTGCAGCTCCGCACATGGCTCTCCAGAGCTATTTCTAGTATGCAATAGAGTGCACAGAGCCTCAGGTTTTAAACTAGTCAGACGTGGTTCTTCGCAGTATGAAGAGGCAACTGAAAAAGTGTAGAAGGGGTGACCTGAAATAGTTTGGATACGGGTTAGTTTTGGTTTCTTTCTTCCTTAAGAGAGTTCCACTACTACGTCTATAGGTAGATTGGGGTTTACTGGCCTCACGAGATCTAAGGATGATGAGGTGGTGTGACCTCATGGATCGACACGCAGCAGGCTCTATAATCAAATATAATGATTCATTTTTTGATTGGTTGAGGCCCCAGATGATGATGATCGATGACTATGCTTATGCTGGCTTGGATTTTGGAGGATATCCGGATTTGGTTCTACCTGAGGATGCTCAGTGAGGTGACTTAGGTAAGAAGTACACATTTTTTTTTTTAATGTTTTTGTAAATTTTATTATATCAAATGTTTTTTATGTCTTCGATCGAAGGACTAATCAAAAATCTCTTTTGATGACACAGATGTGGGGCTGCATCAGCCTCCAAGAACATCTCCTATCTAGAGAAGAGGAGAAGTGGCTTCAGTGGTAGGATGGGGTGTTGAGGATTATGAGCAGTTGAATAGAACTTAGAGGGATTGACTACAGATGTCCCAGACATCTCTATTGGGGAGATCCCGAGACGTTATCAATGCCATATTATGGGCATGTCTAAGTCTCTTAGTCGACTGCTCCGTAGGGTAGCACGAGTAGTTGTGTGTTACCATGAGCATCATCCGTGATACTATTTTGTAGAAGCCATGGGCTTCATATTTTGATATTTTGGTCTTCAGACAAAAACATTTTGTAAAAAATTTTGATCATTGTACATATATACATGCAGCTTCTACTAGCTTATTTTTATTTGTATAATACATGTGATGTGTGATTGGGTTTATAAATCTATCAGATGTATGTATAACACATAATTAGCTAATGCATCAGTTAATGTATTTAGACATCTAGGAATGTGTTGATATTTGATGTAATCAAAATAACGTTCTAAGAGGCGAATTCATAGATATACCCGCAATAAAGTAGGACTTCAGATAGCATAGACATTACTTAACTGTAGCACTACTAGTTGTGAATCAAGTCATATAACCAAGTGACAGATACCAAGGGAAATAACATCAATAAACAATTCGATGATGACGCTATACTATATTATTGGTTGCACGACCAAGGAAAACACCTCGTAGACTGACAAGTTCGTTTGTAGGTGCATAAATTTCCCATGCAGCAGAAGCTAGGTTCTGAGTACTATGACTAGCACCATCGATGAAGCCAATGTGAGGTAGTGAAGACTCTTACATCTGGAAACCAAGAACAACGCAAGGTAAGCGGTCGAGGGTAGAAACCAAATAATGAAAAAGCACACTAAAGTAACGCACAAAAGTATGGTACAATAAAATACAAACACTCATGCACATATGACCTAAGCATAGTACTTCTTTAAGTAAATCCCATTTATGGGCTCACTCAAAGGGACACCATCATAATCTACTAACTCATAAGCTCCCTTCTCCAACACTCGTTTGATGATGTAAGGGCCTTGCCACATAGCCTCGAATTTTTCGGCACCTAGCAAATCACGATCTTGTTCATAGAGGAGAACTAGATCACCCTCAGAGAAAACGTGTGGCTTGAAATGCTTGTCATATTGGGATTTGACACGTTTCTTCTGGGTTTCAATAACTAGGGTGGCATCACGATGGGCTTCGTCCAATTTCATAAGATACAACAGACGTTCTTCTTCAACAGAGGTGTTTGGGAGAAGTTCAATGGCAAGTTTCAATGACAGTATCTCACATTCAATCGATAGAAAAACTTCTAAACCATACACTAATTGGAAGGGTGTAAACCCCGTGGCTGACTTCACAGATGTTCGATAGGCCCATAATGATGAGAACAACATCGTGTCCCAACTCGTTTTGTGAATTCCTATAATCCGTCGAAGCATAGTGATGAGAACTTTATTGATTGCTTCAAGTTGGCCATTAGCCTGTGGATAGTAGGGGGTTGAGTTTTCATGTCGAAGACCCAACTTTTCTATGAGCTCGGACATCATGAAGTTTCTAAAGTGGCTACCATGTTCAGTGATGATAGACTGTGGGATTCTAAATCGTGTGATGATGTGATTGAATATGAATAGGGTTGTATTTTTTCCTATGTTATCGAATGCATTTTTTCCCAGTGGAGTCACCAATTTTTTTATAGGATATGTCAGTAGGTGCGGACACTAACTGATCTCCTTAGATCCACTTAGATATAGAACAAAACACACCAGAACATGATGCTTTCCTTAAGTTTTAGATATTGAATTTACTAACTAAAGAGGGATGGGTGACATACCATTTAAATGTCGCTTCCTCTCACCATCACCATCCTATCTCCCTTCCATCGCTCATACAATGATGAACCTACAAAAGAACGCAACCAATGAAAGTGATAGCAATAGCATAAAATCAACATAAACCTATGTATGGGATCAAGGAATCATACAATAAAACACAACAAGATTTATAGGAAAGAATCATATTACTGTATCATATTAAATGTGAAAGAGAGATTACAACCGTGGCCTTGATGTTGTAAGGTTCCTTCCAACTGTCCTTCGTTCCCCACACACTTCCACTCCAAGAATTCTGAGAGAATAAATCTGATAATATTCACAATCTATCTTGACAAAGTGGCTCATCTAGCCAAGCTACAAACTCAGTAACTTTCTAATCCAATCTAAGCTAATCCAAAAAGATCCAAAGTTAATCTTCTCCATGAGAGCTCCTCTCCTTTTATAAGATGAAGAGGATAGGGTGAGGAGGTTAGGATGATCCCACTAAATCATGAAAGTGAGTAAGATCCAAACCATTCAGATGCCACCTCACCATGGAAGTTTCTCCTTCTAGAAGCATCACGAAAATGCTCGTTTTTCCCACGTATGATAATTTTTTCACCCTGCCTATGTAGCAACCTACAAACAATTCGCGACCTAGCTATGGTTCAGCCTATGAAAATCAGGCATTTTTTCACCCTAGCTATAGTGCAGCATGCGAAAATCCTCTTTAATAGGATTTTTACAAAGGAAAATGCAACTTCTTTTCTCAAGAAAAGTTCTTCTCCCTTCTTTCTTTAGGAACTCATGCCACTGAACCCTCTGAAGGAAAAAAACAGGTTTACATCATTAATGGTCATAGGGATGATGAAAATAATGTGTAACAGAGAGCCCCCCAAAGTATGAAGTTAGAACATAGTGATAGCTAAAATACTTTGTCAAGTGTGTAAGGAACAAAGAGCAGTCGGTCGGAAACCTACCAACAAACAAGGAAATACAGTACACTAATATATCATCACCGAGGTAGGAATTCCCATACTCATAATGCAAATGAATCAGAGCATAAATTTCGACATGTGAAGATCCATGTCAAGTAAGACAGGTCATGGCCACCAAACATACACTGTGGATCCATGCCAATATGACTCAAATATGAACATAGCCACCAAAAATACACTGTGGATCTATGTGTTAAAGACTCAAATTCGAACATAGCCACCAGACATACACTGTGGATCTATGCACCAGTAAAATCTGAATATACTCCAATGCAACCTGAATCTGAAAGAAAAGATCCAGGGTCTTCATATCCACCACTCTATAGTACAAATCTAACCATGCGAATACATGTGTCGAAGTCGAACATGGTAGAAACCACTTGATTACCAGTCATTAGTGCATACCGTTAACAAGTGTGAGGGAAATCACCATTTATGTCAATGACTCCCAAGGTACACTAGTACAATCCAAGGAATGTGAATTAATGAGCTGAAGTCGAACACTCGGTGGAATCTCCTGATCAAGGGTCAATAATGAAAAACCACTGTCGAAAGCAAGGAAACCGGCCATTGAGGCATGCAAGTTCCAAGGTACCAATTAGAAATGTGTCTAAACCTGTACTTCATGGGAGAGTCTCTTTTGAACATGACACCCTTTCACTCACCTTGTGTCTAGGTTGGAAAATCCGCTTGCCTCTTGATCATAATCCTTTATAAGATTACAAATTGGTTTGTGATCCTTGTTGTTGAGTCAGTATTTCCAAGACATTTGTCGTGTCATCAATATTTTCAAAGAGGAGTTCAACCCAGAAAGCCTTCTATTGTGTCAGCCATTTATGCAGTCCTTAAGCCTTCTATTGTGTCGACCATCCCTGAGTCAGTCCTGAGTTACTGGTTACTCTGATCTACATCAAATATTTTTACCCATTTCGTGTCATTGATGGGGGATACATTAAGGCCCTCCTATGACGAGTCTTTTCCTGTTGACTTCAACTCATTATCCAAGAATTAGACTTATCATATAGCCAAGCTACAAACTCAATAACTTTCCAAGCCAATCTAAGCTAATCCCAAAAGCTCCAAAGTTAACCTTCTCCATAAGAGATCCTCTCCTTTTATAAGATGAAGAGGACAAGGTGAGGAGGTTAGGATGATCCCACCAAATCATGAAATCAAGTAACATCCAAACCATTCGGATGCTACCTCACCATGGAAGTTTCTCCTTCTAGAAGCATGGATAAAATGCTCATTTTTCCCACGTATGAGAATTTTCGCACCCTGCCTATATAGAAACCTGCGAACACTTCGTGACCTAGCTATGGTGTAGCCTGTGAAAATCATGCATTTTTTCACCCTAGCTATAATGCAGCATGCGTAAATGCTCTTTAATAGGATTTTTACAAAGGAAAACACAACTTCTTTTCTCAGGAAAAGTTCTTATCCCTTCTTTCTTCAGGAACTCATGCCACTGACCCCTCTGAAGGCAACATATAGGTTTACATCATTAATGGTCATAGGGATGATGAAAATAATGTGTAATAGTGGGCAAGAGAGAGGTTGGGGTGAGGCCCGTTGAGGATGAGAGAGAAGGCAGGAGACACTGTTTTGATGACCCTGGGGCAGGGCCTTCTCATGCTCCTCCGGCGGAGGCTGGGGGAGAGTTCGAGGATATTCGCCGCTGCTTGGAGGCAGTACTACAGGGAGTGCCTGAGGGCATGTGGTCATGGATTCAGGACGAGGGAGTCCTGGAGCAGTGTGTGGGTGTTCCGGTGGTGTGGCAGACCTTGGTCTGGAGAGCGGCTATGGCAGGTGTGACGATACTGGGCGACTGCCTCCAGGACATGAGGGACCCCTAGCTGGCGGGGCCCCTCCTCAAGAGAGAGGACCATGTGGTGGATCTCTAGAGGTGCCATGAGGGTCTCTATATATGTTTTTTTGTATTTATATAGGCCTGCACATCCATTTTTGTATATGGCATAGTGACACCAGTTTTGTATCTATAGGGGTGAGGTGGTTCACCAACCTACAGATGGATGTATTTGTATGATTTTTTTGTAAATATTGATAGCACATTGACAGATATATATATATATATATATATATATATATATATATATATATATAGATAGATGGATATACATTTTGGGATATTTGTGATGTTCACATGTGTTGATGTTTTTTAGTGCTTTTTATGATGTCTAATCTATATGCTGTGACAGACTGTTGATGATTCATGCATGGGTATTGGTATCTTGATGTGATAAATGCAAATCTGACACTAGGTTAGCTATATTATCTACTATTTGATTAAATTGTCGTGGAATATGTGAAAATGTGATGGAATCAAAATGTCAAGATAAAAGTCTAACTTGAAAGTATTTGTGGAAGAGGAAAGGATCACGAACATGGTACACATTGTTCAGCTGGATGACAACCAGTTGGGAATCGATTAATATGCTAAGGTGATGAATATGGTGATGACTGGCCTCAACGAGGAGGCCAATGACGATGATGTACTCTTCTTGGTTATTGGTTGTTGAACCCAAACATATGCCGTTGGAGTGGAGCAACTCATGTGAGGGGGAATAGAGGGCCCAAGTAGCCAAAGAGAGATTCTATGTCCAGCGGCTAGCTCTGTCGGTGTAACCGAGTTGGTAGGCCAATGGAGGAGGCATCTGTCAATAACACAAATGGTATATTAGATGCAAGGCATGGAAAAAGGAAGATTGAAAACTCTACAAAAACGTGCAAAAAGAAAAAGCCTAGTGTAGAATGGCTACGCTTAGGCATAAAATTTATTTAAGTACAACCCATTAACGGGTTCTTTGAGAGGGTGGCCTTCAGAAGAGGCCAGAATGTATGCGCCTTTAGTGAGGTAATGTTGGATGATGTAAGGTCCATGCCATAATGACTCAAAATTTCTATGGTTGTAGGTATCATGAGCAATATCGTAAGCAAGGATGAGGTCACCTTCATTGAATGAGTGAAGGTTGACATGGTGATCAAAGGTGGCCTTTGACTGTCTCTTGGTTGCCTCATTGTTATGTAATAAGGATCGACGATCCTCATCTAGTGATTCTAAGTTCAACAAACGTTGGAGCAGTGTCGGGTAATATCTCAATAGTAGTGCGTAAGATAGGGATTTCACACTCGATGGGGAGAGTGGCCTCAACCCCATGAACGAGATGAAATGGTGTAAAACTAGTGGCAATTTTAACTGTCGTGCGATAAACCCATAGCGCAGAAAATAACATACAATGCCAATTGGACTTATGTTTGTTAACCGTGCGCTACAACATGGTTTTGAGGACCTTGTTGACTGCTTTACCTATCCATTAGACTGAGGATAGTATGGGGAGGCGAAATCATGGGAGAAGCCTAACCTGGATGAGAGTTCAATGAAAATCTCATTCTCGAAATGTTTCCTGTGATCAGAGACTAGTTGTAGTGGTACTCCAAAGTGGGAGATGACGTGGTTAAAGAAAAAATGTGTTGCAGTGTCAGCGGTGTTGTCGAAGATAGGCATGGCTTCAACCCACTTGGTGAAGTAATCAACTGCAATGATGATGTATTTGTGTCCATTGCTAGACAGAGGGTTGCAAGTCATGAACTCTATGCCCCATTTGCAAAAGGGGCTGACAATAATGAATGGATGTAGAAGATAAGGTGGTGCTCATGCTTTGTTGGCATAAAGCTAACATTTGTCACATTGCTTCACAGCATGGATGAAATCGTGAAGCAATATAGGCCAAAATTAGCTGAAGTCAATGATTTTCTGAGCAGTAGACATCCCTGAGAGGTGGCCTCCGCAAGCATCGCTGTGGCAGTCATTCAAGACTCTATCGACCTCGTCGATAGTCAAACATTGATGGATTACAGTGTTGACCCCTCGCCAATATAAGATATCACCGATAAGGAGGTAGCGGGGGACCTGGTGATGAATATGTCGAAAATCATCCCAGGAGAGGTGGTTTCCAAATTTCTGTGTTCGGAGGTAGACAAGAAGATCGCCATACCAAGGATCATCTGAGGGGATGTGAAAGAGATGTTCGTTGGGGAAATCGGTATTGACGGGGGTATTGGTAGTATCGGAGGGGAACGTTGTATTGAGTTCGGTGAGGATGAGGGATTTCTTGCTCTTGGGTGTTGAAAATTCAAGGTCGTACTCTTGAAGGATGACGATCCATTGAGAAAATTTACCATTAATTTGTCGGTGACTGAGCAAGTATTGCATGGGGTTGGAATTTGCTACGATTGTGGTAGTTCAAAGAAGAATATAATGGCGCCGTTTCTGGACTGCGAGGGCCAGTTTCTCTTCATGATTGTATTTCATGGGTGTCCCTGAAAGGTTTTTACTAATGTAGTAAATTACATGCTCACGGTAATCACCCCCTCTTTGGACAGGAACTCCTTCTACTGATACGGATGAGGCTGATATGTAAAGGATATAGTCACGGTTATAGTCGGGTGGACTAATCAATGGGGCGTTGGAGAGTGTTTCTTTAAGATCATCAAAAGTGTTTTGATCATGTTCATCCCAATGGAATGGGATGTCATGGTGTAGCAAGTGAAGGAAGCCATGTGTACGAGTGGCGTAATCTGGGAGAAAGTGTCGTAAAAATTTAGCTTTGCCTTTTAGGCTCTGCAGTTGGCATAAATTCCGAGGAGGTGGAATTTCTGTGATGGCTTGGACTTTGAGGGGGTCCATGGTAATTCCATGTTGGGAAACAATGAAACAAAGGAGGCACCCAACAGTGACACAAAACACACACTTGAGGGGGTTCAAGCGGATGTTGTACTGACGACACCTTTGGAAGAAGATTCGTAAATCATCAAGATGTTGAGTGCATTTCTTGGATCGAGTTGTGAGGTTGTCCAGGTATGCGAGGATGATATGAGCTAGATCATGAAAGATGTATGTCATGGCCCGTTGGAAAGTTGCGTCGGCATTTTTGACGCCAAAAGGCATGACACGATATGCGAAATTTCCTCAAGGGGTAGTGGATGCAGTTTTGTACTGATTGGTTGGGTGAATTTAAATTTGGTTGTAGCCAGAGAAACTGTCCATGAAGGACAGAGCCTCGTGACTGGTGCAGTACACGATAATTTGGTCGATAAAGGGTGTTGAAAAGTTGTCTTTGGGACAGGCGTGATTGAGATCACAAAAGTCCGTACATACATGGATACTGCTCTATTTTTTGTTAACAAGGATGGGGTTGGAGACCCATTGTTGAAAAGTCAACAAGAAACATGTGTCTAATTTACTTTTCCTGTAATTAAATTAGACAATAAATATTAATCTATTATCTCATTCATAACTGAGTGATTTGGAATTGTAATAGAATTATAAGTGTAGTTAAGTGAGTTAAGCTTAGTTGCACTAGTGAGAGTTCAGTGAATTAATTATTCATTAATTCACAATTAGTGAACTCACATGAAACTGAAGATTCGCCATGGTTAACTACATGCATGTCAGTTCTAGTGGACATCTAGTTGAGATAACAGGTGAAAGGGATAGTTGGCTATCTATTGTGATTCGTTCACACATGCATTGGATATGCTTATGAGCATGTGAAAACTAGGCAATTCGTAATAATCGAGATCATTGTGAGAATTCGAATTGCAGAGATTGTGCAGAGGAGGTAGGCTGTCTGGACACAGAAATTGGCACATGTATTTGCTAATTTGTGTATGATAGTGTGGAATGATTGTATTGTACTGAGAGCTCTTGGATTAGAGTTTTGTATGAGATTGTTTCATGATTCATGATATACATAATATATGATAGTGGGGTTTTTAGCTTTACGCTTTCCTGGTAAAACTTCTATGTTGTGTGTTATTGATATTGTCTTTGTGGTCGTGGTTTAATTTTCCGCAAGAATAATAGTAGAAGAGATTCAGTATTTAATAGTGGCAAAAATTTTTAGATCAGGAGAATCGCAGAAATAAATTAAGTGTATTGAAATTTTTACATGGTATCAGAGCCATGGAAGGCCATGGAGCTACGGAAGTGAGGTGTGAACATAATTGCATTCTCGTAGGTCCCATCTCTAGCAGGGTGTGAACCCTAGTACTGAAAACTACACTCATTTTCAGGAACAATAATTCTCACACCCTAGACAAAGGCAGGGTCTAAACTTTCATTGGCATTCTCGCAGGCAAATACACTAGCAAGGTGTGAACTCCCCTCACCCTATAGTCGAGTACAATGCAAACTTCACAGGCAAGTTCATAGGAAAATATACTAGCAGGGTGCGAACTTCCCTCACCCTACAGTGAAGCAGGGTGCGAACTTCCCAGGCAAGTTCGCAGGCTACACAAAGGCAGGGTGTGAACCTCCCTCAAGTTGTTCTTAGGTGGGGTGCGAACCTCCCAGGGCAAGAGGAAAGATAGAAGTTGAGTTTTGGGTTGGATAACATTCAAATTTGCAAATTTTCTTGGTGCAACACTTGATTCAAGATCGAAAATGCCTTTCAATGGCTTGAGGTTGGAGTATGCACTCAAGGGCAACTCTAACTACATTGCTTGGAAGGATAGGATGGAGGCAGTGATCGAAGACAATGGCTTGAAGGGTTACATTGACAATGATGTTCCTAAGTCGGCTGCGATAGATACTACAAATCTTGATGCATGGAAAAAGAAAGTGGCGAAGGCGAGGAGGATTCTGTTGGAGGGAGTACAAGACCACATAGTCTCAAGTCTCCATGGGAAAACCACACCACATGCAATGTGGAAGGTTTTGACAGATCTGTTCCAAAACAGTAGAGACCATAGGAAATTAGCGCTCAAAGATAAACTTAGGAAGATCAAGACAGAGAAAGGTGACACCATTC
>JZKD02S1916673.1:120831-146743 GCA_000966675.3 Picea glauca
AATTTTCCCTTAATTAAATTAGACAATAAATATTAATCTATTATCTCATTCATAACTGAGTGATTTGGAATTGTAACAGAATTATAAGTGTAGTTAAGTGAGTTAAGATCAGTTGCACTAGTGAGAGTTCAGTGAATTAATTATTCATTAATTCATAATCAATGAACTCACATGCAACTGAAGATTTGCCATGGTTAACTACATGCATGTCAGTTCCAATGGACATCCAGTTGACATAACAGGTGAAAGTGACAGTTGGCTATCTGTTGTGATTTGTTCACACATGCATTGGATATGCTTATGAGCATGTTCAAACTAGGCAATTCATAATAATCAAGATCATTGTGAGAATTTGAATTGCAGAGATTGTGCAGAGGAGGCAAGTTGTTTGGACACGGAAATTGGCACATGTATTTGCTAATTTATGTATGACAGTGTGAGACGATTGTATTGTACTGAGAGCTCTTGGATTAGAGTTTTGTATGAGATTGTTTCATGATTCATGATATACATAATATATGATAATGGGGGTTTTAGCTTTACACTTTCCCGGTAAGACTTTTGTGTTGTGTGTTATTGATATTGTCTTTGTGGTCGTGGTTTAATTTTCCGCAAGAATAATAGTAGAAGCAATTCTGTATTTAATAGTGGCAAAAATTGTTAGATCAGGAGAATCACAGGAATACATTAAGTGTATCAAAATTTCTACACCCATGATGTATAGGCGATGTGGTAGATGAACCTTGCAGCACGTAATTTGTCAATCTCGGATTTGATGGTCGTTGCTTTGGCGACGTCTGTATTCAATGATCATAGGACATTGGTATGTGAAATGATCTAATGATTCAAAGAGAGAAAAAGGGCATCGCATACGTTCGTTGATTGAGGTCATGACATAATGGATGTCGGTGAGATGTGTTTGAGATGATGCGGATGGAGTGGGTTCTTGTTGAAAGATCTGGCGTACTGCTGTTAGCGTCTGTCAAAATTGAGGTAGTGCTAGACAATGGTGCATATAATGGCCATATTCTTAATAGATGGTGCATGCAAATTTGGTTTGCAGTCCTTTGCTACTTGTGGTAGGGGAGATAGCGGTAGTACTTGATGAAGCGACGAGCGGTTTTGGTGCTAGAGGGAGTTGAATTAGATTGCGTAGCTCAGGTAGAGATGGGAATTTGTTGGTGGGGTGTCCGTCCTACTCGCATAGAGCACATGGAGGTTGGACATGAGGAGGAAGGGGAGCAATGGGCTCTTTCTTCTCCCGTCTGCCCCCAGTTGTAGTGGTGATGTTAGAAAGTGGGGGTGGTGGTGGTGCGGTGGGGGTAGGTACCAGAATCTGCATCAGGATTCCTTTTGGTTGGGGAAGGAGGGATGGTTTAGGGCCCATCATGGGGAGAAGTAGATACCAGAATGGGATTTCCAACACCATATTGGGAAGGGTAAGTGTTGCAGATATTTGGAAAGCTTGTACACCTGGTGGAGGGTAAAAGAAAGGGATTTGAGTAAGGGCTTGAGGGATTGTCTCCCAAGCCGGGATGTGACCTTGGGGTAAGGTGCAATCAGGAACAGGTGAAGATGGGGGGTTTTTAGAGAATTCCTAAGGAAGAAGATCTGCGACTAGTGGGACATCAAATGTAAGAGAAGCCTCATTGGGAGGAAGGGTATCTCCAGTTTCAGTTCCTTTGGATGAAACGACACATACCTATGCTAAAGGATGGATGAGCGATGGTGCTCCATGGTATGTCCCTAGCAAGGATGGGTCTTGGAAAATTTTGGGGCCCATCTCAATGAGTGGTTAAGTATTGGGAATTGTGTGGATGAAAGGGAAGATGTTATCGATGTTGGCATAAGGGTTAGGATCATAATGTGAAACTTGATCAATGGTAATGATCTTCCCGTTATGGGGGAACATCATGGTTCGAAACACGCAAGAGGCAACTGGCTTCATAACATACATGTAGCTACGACCGAACAAGATGTTGTAATCGAGTGGGGCATCAATAACCTCAATGTCAATAAGAATGGTTTTTCCCCCGAGTTTGATGAGGACATTTTGGAAGAGCCCTTCGGGAGAAGATGGTTGTTCATCATAAGATCTTAAGGTAACGAGAGATGGTATGATTTTGGGTTAACCAAGTTTCTGCCATACGGATTTGGACATGATGTATGTGGATGCACCTTCATCAATGATGCATCGATGAACTGTAATGTTTTGGATTTTAACTGGTATTTGAAAAGAAACGAGAGTGGGGAGGCGAGGTTCTCCACTATCGAGATCAAATGTGATGAGTCGGGTATTAGCAGGGTCAACTGCCCCCAGGGCGGAAAGTAAGGACTTTCATTGAGTGGGACAAGTTTGAAGGACTTCTAAGATTGACATGGCGACAAGAGATTGTGCCAAGTCATCGACCAGACTGTAATTATGAGCCGCCTTAGCCTGAGGTTTGTGGACATTCCTATGCAATGGGATGCGAGGAATACAGAGGGGTGTTTTAGTATTAGGGAGAGGAATCATCAAAGGGGGTCCAGTTGTGTCTGGGGGTGCTTCCGAGGTGGTGGGAGAAGATTCATGGTGTGCGTTGTATTGACGACTACGCGTTTGTAGAAGAACTTCTTCCTCGCTAGTGAGGAGGATAGTGCGATCTGCAGGATTGCCCGGATTGGGATATTGTCCCATTTGTGGTAGGGTAGGTTTCATATCTTGTTGGGTGTTCATTACCCCTTGGTGTGGAATGGGGTTTTGCAACACAGCTGGGGGTGGTTTCTTCACATATTGTTGTGGGGCCTACTGAGGGGTAGGCGGTACTGGAGGACGTGGTCCATTCACAAAGTCTTTCATCCATTTAAATTTGGTGATTTTGGGGAAATGGTGAGTATAATGGCCAAACTCACTGCAAAGGGCGCAAGGGAAGTTTGTCTGGAGATTGTTGTTATTCTTCCCTTGGTGTTTGTTATTTCCCCCTTGAGGATTCTGGTTCATTTGATTCTGGTTGCCCCCAACAAGTTGGTTTTGTTGGGGATGATTTCCTCCTTGCCCTAGATTGTTATTGTTCCGATTTTTTCCTTTATTTTTGGCATTATTCGACTGATGGGTCAGATTTTCCATATTCAGTTGTTCAAAATTTTGATATTGTTGAATGGGAGAGGGCTGAACAAAATTGACCCCAGCATGTGGGTGTCCTTGTGGTGGAGCCATGGGTTGTGGAGGGCCAGGAAATGGAAAGTAAGGATTATGTTGTGGCAATGATTTGTAAGGTACATAGGAAGGCATGGTTCTTTCACTAGTGCTTAGGGTATAAGCTGAGGTAGAGGGAGTACCAGAACTGGGTTGGATAGGTGGGTGTATTGTGGGTGTCGACAGGGGTCCACTTATGGGTGGAGGAAGGGCAACAGGGTATGGTTGTTGATAAGGGGGAGGAGGATAATAAGGGAGTCCTCCATATACCAATGGATATTGAGGTGTTCCATACATAGGTGGTTGTTGGGGTTGTTTATTGTGGTGTGTGGTGTTACCAATCAATCCATCCGCCAAGTGAGACATCCCAGGTTTGTCTTGGCCGAATGGTACAGGTCTCAGAAGGTCAGGTAGTACTATGTATAAGTATCTTGATTGTGAATAGATGAGGTCATATTGTTGGGCTTTGCTGATGGCTTCTTCTTTGGATTGGGGGAAGGTGTAAGCCACATCTTTACTGAGGAGAGAGACAAGTGATATGAGAAACCAATCAAGGCATTGTTGTTTGGTGGTTTCTTCTTTGCATAAACTACGCCATCGATGCCACTCATGAATGTGGTCAACGATATGTGTGGCTGAGGTTTGTTTAAAATCAGAGAATAGTTCAAGACCATTGTCATGGCGGATTGATAATTGAAAGAAGGTAAAAAATGATTTGGCCAAAGATTTGAAAGTTGCATGGGACCCCGATTTTGCGTCTACATACCACTTGGTTGATGGGCCAGTGAGTGTTCATTGGAATAACCTTAGTCGGATGGAATCATCCATGATGCTGTTTTAAGAGAACCATAAGTGGAAGGTCATGACATGGTTGCCAGGGTCATCTCCTACCTTTCCTTCAAACTTGGGGATGTCTGAAGGTAGTTTGGTAGGCATTGCAAGCCATGTGGGGTCATGCAATATAGGATCATTTGTGAGTTTTCTCATATCCAGTATGTTGAGGGAAGCCAAGTATGGCATCTAGAGTGGTTGTGGAGGATTATTTCTAGCCATAGTTTGAGTGTTTCGTGTACCTAACCCATGAGGGGGGTTAGGTGGGGTTGTACTTCCCCCTTGGGAAGAAGTTTTCCCCTCACTTACATGTAAAGGAGAGAGAGTGGATGGTTGATCTTGGGAAGTGGACCCAAGTAAAGTGGAACCAAGAAAAGATGATCCTAGGAAAGTTGCACTCACAGGGGTGTGAGAAGGTGAAGTCGATGAGTGGGCAAGACTAGGAACTCCCCCTAGAAGAGGAGGTAGATTTAGCAAGCGTCTAGAACGACGAAGATTCTATGGGTCCCCTATGATGTCCGACTATCTAAGTGGATATGTGCAAATGGTGATGAGAGCAATGAACAAGAGCCTTTGCTGTAATTTTTTGAACCTTGACAATATATTTCACAATCAGATGTAATCACAAGGGCATCATACATAAAATATTTTGATAAAAAAGCATATATGTGGATAGGTGGATTTGTTCCATGTGGGAGAACAAATAAAACAAGTTCTCGTGTCCTAAAATACATAATGTCCTTCCTCTCAAATAGCAATGGACCTTCCAATAGCACTCGACAATGGGGTCTAAAGCCACCGGAAGAGCAACTAGTGAAGGATGAAGTAATCAGTCATAATGAGGGGTAGAGGGTGCATATCTTGAAAGAGATGGTGATATTTCCCAATAGCCACACAAAATTTGATCAAGGTGGAATTGCATCCCACAACTACCACCTGGGTAGATGTCCTAAATTTTGGTCACTAGGTACGTCGGTCAAAGTGCGATATTTAGATTTTTGGCCTCAGAAATGGGTCACAGGTTAGATCTCGTCCAAGAGGTGGGTGCCTCAAGGGGGACACATAGAACAACCAGACCTCGGCCTTCAACCCTTCACGAGTATCTCCCTTCCTTATGGTGTAGGAACACTTGACTTGAAGGATTTGAAATTTCCCTATTTGACAACTGCTACTGTTTTGACGATGTGAGAACCATATAATGGGGAGTTATTTGGATGCCTATCCCCAAAATCCTACCTAGACTACATAATTTCTTTTGGTACCTCCTGTGGAGGAAAACTTAGTGAGTTTTTAGAAATATTTTAGGTGTGGTTGTTTGAGAGATTGGGGGTGTGAACCAACCTCGTTGAAATTAAGTGGGAGTGGATAGTCTCGTCAAGAAAAGGGTGGGGCATTTCAAAATCCTGTTGGAGGAAAATTACTTCAACCTCTATGATTTCTAGATGAAACTGTGTGAGTGATTGGTGAACTTTGTGTGTTAGCAAGTGAAAGTGTGCCAATTTTTAATAATTTAAGTGTCACCTTGTTGCATGTGGACTTCTCTTGGTCCTTACAAGTCTTGATTACCTAGGTTCCTATGTGTCATTGGTACAACCTTGCGGAATTTTAAAGTCCCTAAGAAAATAGCATGTGGAGATGTGGGTCCTTACTATTCCTTTAACTCCCTATTGCAATTTTATCTAAGAAATCTTTGAAACTATCCTATATTATGCACATGTGGGCATGTATGGGCCCTTTACAAAACCTTTAAACTTCCCTAGTGATTTAATCTAAGAAAGTAAATTTCAACACTATCCTATCTTTGCAGCATGTGGGCATGTATGGGCCCTTACAATTTTAAGATGTGTTCAAAAAATAAACTAAGAGGAGTCCCGAGGGGGCTATTGTCCTCTCCTAAAGATTTTGTCTTTTTAAGGGAGATGAAATTTTCCCTCAATCTCTTTCTGATTCTCAAGATTGCTCTGGGACGCGAGAGAAGAGCATACTCAACAATTGATATCCAATTTCTAGTCCCAATGCAAGTTTTATATATGATGTAGAATGATTCCAACTTAAACTCTTAGTCAAAGCAAGCCATCCATGTGGAAAAATGAAAGAAAAAGAGAAAATAATGATTTTAACCCCATAAGTGCCTATGTTTTGACTAATCCCTTTATATGGAGAGGGAATTTAAGTGTGGTTCATATTACAATGTGCATGGAATCATTTTCAAGAAGGCTATGGGCCCTCCATAGATCACAAAAAACCTTACAATATTTGATTTTCTGGACAGATGCAAGGGTCATAGAGTAGATAGAGGAGCTTTGAGTGCTAATGCGCAAACAAAAAATGACTGATGGGTGCAGGAGCATAGGAGGCTCTAAGCAATGCAGTGGGTTTGGTGCACGCGCACTGAAGACACGCCTGTGGGTCAAAAAACCTGTGCACGCCTGGTACATGGCCGTGAAGAAAATTCCTGATGAATTTGGCTTTCTGCAGGCCGGCTTGGGTCGGTTATGGTCTCTGCAAGTTAAATAAATAAAAGGAAGAGCTAAAATAACCCAAATGGGTTAGGAAATTGATATCTTTCCCCAGTGGACTCGTCAATCTGTTGCATCTCTTTTGTCACCTAAATGAGCAAAATAGAGATGCTTACAAGCCCATTTGGGTCAGCTAGGCAAGGCAACAGTGAATGCAAGAGTTAGAAATATCAAGCATATGATATAAACAAAAGACTAAGCTAAGAACAATAAAAGAAACTAAACTAGAGTGCATAAGGACATTAGAACAAGAAATAAACAACATTCATGCCACCAATGGAAAGGATTGTATTAGTGGAAAGAAAACACCAAAGAGAAAGGGAGACTTATGGGTCCCCTCTTCCTCTAAGGGAGGGATCTTGCACCCCCAAGATTGAGCTCTTCTTACAAATAGCAAACTTGAAGGAAATGGTGAAAGAATCCCAAGCTCATTCACTCAAGAGGTGATGTGAATAGCTCAAATGAAATGATGCTTGTATGCTCTTGGAAAGGAAAGAGGATCCTCCAAGAGAATATAGGTAGCATAACAATACAAATGAATTCCTTGAAAATGTAGTGCACCCATGGCCTCTTTTTATAGCATAGATTTGAGGCATTATTCAACCAGCTTTTAGTGTGAACAAGGGGCCCTTTAGAGCATCCTTAGGTCTTTGACCAGCCCCCTAGTCAGATTCATCCGAGATTTGGGTGTCAAATCTACTTGGAAGTTGAACCAGAAGTGGTTGGAAGGACGACCAATATCATAAATGCGTCGTTCTAAGGGGTGCGTAGTTTTTTGCGTCCACGATCGCACCTCGTGCGCATGTGCACTTTTCTTGCGCTTCTGGATGGTGCATGTGCGTGTGCTTCTTGTGTAGTCTTAGCACATGCTGATTTAATTACAGGTTGTGTAGTTTTGGACCTTTTGGAAATGCATCTTTTTGGTCCATGGATGAACTAATAGATGTTTGGAGATGCTGGATTCCTGTAACCATTTGCGGACGATATTTCAGTGATAACACAGAGTTTTCCTTTTCTGGGTAGAAGCGGTCTATCCAAAAACGTAGGTAGAGGCCAACCGAGTTGTAGAAATATGGTCCCCCTTCAAAGATCCTGTCCTTGTCCTCCAGGTTGTAGAATATTATTGTAAAGAAACCTTTGGAGCTCAGTTGAATCTCATAGTCTCCCTTGGGGTTCCACCATGCCTTGATCCAGCAAGCTAGATATTTTTTTGTGGGCCAGAGTCCTTGGAATTTTCCTATGAGGGTATGGTCTCACATGAACTATGTATGTTCCCCTATCCTGGTCGTTTTGATGATATACCTGGGTGGAACCGAGGCTTGGGGGATGAATTTTCTGGGTATCCAAACCCGAGATACTTTTGGATGTGAGGACTCAACCTCTATGTTTGATTCTTTGCTTATTTCCATCTCTTCCTACATGTATTTTTCTCGTAAGTGCGATGGTGACTCAAAGGATGGTCAATGTGCTCGTAATTTTTCTGGATCGTTGGCAGCAATGTTTAGGTAAGAGGGGGCTTTTGCCCCCCCTTCTTCTCCCATTATTCTGAGGCGGTCAGTGCAGCATGGCTGAGTTAGTCAGCGTGTACCAAGGGAGTCAAAGAAGGTTCAGAACTGATGTTGCAGAGCCAAGCATGAAGAAACCCTAAAGTTGCAGAGTTCCCAGATTAAGGTTGTAATATGTTTATTGTGTCTATTTATGTTACCCTTTGGAGCCCATTGGAATAATAATGAGTGTTGACATTAAACAAATTCCATAGCATTGTTTATGAGGATATTTGTATTATGTGCATTGTTACATGTTAAAGAGAAAAACAGAGTTGAAATGGAAGGCAATAGTTGAATTATTTTTGGTGTCCTTTACATTCCTGTAGCAGATTTTGTGTTCAATGTGTGAATAGGGTGTTTGCTACAAACAGTTTGTTGTAATACCTGAACCAAGAACAAAACAAAAAAATATATATATCAGAAAATTTTAGCAAGGTATTTTATAGTATAGGTCAACATGATTATGAGTAAGAAATGAGGTTCAAACGTAAAGTCATGTATTAGCTACAAGGGAATCCCGATCCTACGGAAAAATTCTCTACATGGGAACCGAATGGAGTAGGGGATCTAATTAGGGTGCCCATATTTGGTAAGTCTCTACCATTCAATAACAACACTTTAGTTGTATATAGAAGGTTTTGTTTCGCTATTAAATGGGTTTGTACCTAAGGCATATGAGTTGTAGTCATAGGATGATGCAAGTGTGCATAATGGATTGGTGACCTATCCTATATGTTGGATGAAGAAAATAATTGTCCAAAGTTACGAATGGCCGACATGGCGTTGAAAACTGCAAGTATCCCTGGATAAAACCACCAAAACCAACTCCATCCACTACCGTATTAGTCCATTAGGCAAAAATATTAGAAAAAACTATGTAAAGTGGGTACAAACTTTCTATAAATAGTAAAAAAACCAATTTTACTATACCATTTGTATTTTTTACCCAAATAGTGCATTTTGGACTAAATTTCCCCCGAATTTCAACTGTTGATTGTGGGAGCCACGAGCAATGGAATAAACAACCATCTAGACCAGGTAATTCATCTTGTTCCTCTCTTTATTTCTAGTGTATTTTCAATTAGGTCTCCTTTTTTGAGTATTTTAGGGCACAATTTAGAAACTAAGGAATATGAAAGCTATAGATCATCGGGTTGCGTATACGCATACCTATACATGAATGTTTTCAAAAAAAGAAATGTATGAGCAGCCCTATACGCGACTATGTAAAATGTATCTCGCGTACATGTCCGTGGATAAGGTTTTTAAAATGTTGCTAACTCAAAAAATGGTTTGAATCTTGCAGGATGGTGCTAGAGTCGAGAGAAAGAGAGCATGAAGAGGTGGATGTTGTAGTGGAGAGAGATCTAGGGGCCCATATGGAATTAAAAATATGTGGGCTATACAAGTTTTGTGCTCTCAAAGGTATGAGGGCTCAAGTGAGACTGCTTCAGCTGCTCGTGAACAACTGGGATCCGGATACTGAGACCTTGAACCTTGATGGATAACCATTAAGGATTGAAGTTGAGGACATATACTTCTTGACAGGATTATCGCATCGGGGTGAGATGGTACAACTCAAAGCCTGGAGAGCTGGGAGTTGGGAGCCAATTCTCGATCAAAGCGATAAACAATATGAGTCTCAAGAGTGTTTTCCTAGTGTTGACACAGATCACAAGGTTGACCTCTTTGCACCAAGCATCGATACCACTTATTTTCTATTCAGTGGAGTTCTTGCGACCCACTATTTACGATTGGTGCACCTCACTGTTGACCAACATCAAGAGCCAGTTGATAGAATGAAAACTAGGTAGAAAGAGGAACTTGAGGTTCATGTCTATCCTGTGCAGTTTTTTCTTCAAGCGAGTTCCAGGCTTGGGCCTTGGAGTTGAGATTTTTTCGCATGGACCTTGCGATATAGCCATGGCATGGTGGACTGAGGTGATGAGACGACATGGGTGTGGTAGGGTGAAAATACCCTACAATTATGAGTTTTTCTTCAGGTGGAGTTGATAGGTGATGGCTCTGGAGGAATACCCTTACACAAGGATTAACTTCAGAGGAGATTCATACATGCCATTACCACCAGGTTCTGCCTACGGAGGCATAGGTATGCCAAAGTTTTGGAATATCTCATTTTTTGTATTTTTGTATAAGAAAAAAAAAATATTTTTGGATGATGTCAGGTACTAACTAAACATGTATGTGACACAGATGTGGGTCCATGATGGCTGGACGAAATTCCACAACATCGGAAGAGGAACCGGGGGGATGAGCTAGTGGGAGGGGATGTTGATAGAGTGATTCAAAACATGCAGAGTGACCTATCTCATTTGAAATAGAGGATTCTCATGGTTCAGGTAGAGGATCTACCAGAGGCGATGCAGTAACAGGTGGTAGGTGTGCCTCGTGCTTGGGTACGACTCTTTCAGTGTCTCGCAAACGTCATAGTATGTTATCATGACACACATCTAGTTCCACAGGTGTATATGTCGCGACTATTGTATGATCGACTGTATATGTATTTTGAAGGTGTCAGCCCCAATTTTGTACTATAACATCATATTTTTTGGAGAGATGAAATATATAAAAACATTTATCTTCATATTTACTTATGTTACAATGTGTACATTGATTAAAGTGTTTTCTTTGCTTTAGTTATGAGAAAAATTCCAATCTAAAACAAAATTACCATATGCATCGGATACATAATTAGAACTTCTATGTATGTGATGATAAGTAATAAAATCAAAATGTCATTCCAAAATTCGTACTCATAAGAATCATCGGAGTAGAGTAGGGTCTCGCACATGGTAACTGTCGTTCAAATACCATACTATTAACTATGAGTCCAGACAAACTTCTAAAGAGTGAATACCATGTAAAATGGATTCACGTAAAAGTTATATAACAACTCTATACTCAACCACATTATTCGTGGATGGCTTTAGGAAAATGCCACTTAAAGACACCAGTAGACCCCGGAATGAGTAAAAAATCCAAGTGGCGGAAGCCAAGTTCCGTGTATGACGACTGGCCCCATATATGAATCCTAATTAGACTAAAGAATCCATTCACATATGCCAACCAAGGGAAAACTTGATAAGCAAGCTAAATATGAAAAAGAGGGAAGAGATATATACACTAAAATACATTAGTATACAAAGAGTTACACCCAAGCTTGAAGCTCAAGTGTAATATCTTTTCAAATAGAGCCCATTCCTAGGCTCCACCAGCATGTTCCCTTCATAATATTCTAATTCATAGGATCCTTTTTCTATGACATGTCACACAATATAGGGATTGTGCCACATGGGTTTGAACTTGCCTTCCCCCAGTGGTTCTTTGTCTTGGTTGTACAAAAGGACCAAGTCACCCTCAACGTACTCTTGAGGACAAACAAACCTATCATATTGGACCTTGACACATCTTTTATTCACTTAAATATCTATGGAGGCGTCTCGACACTGCTCATCTAGACTCTCTAGGTGTATGAGGAGTTGTTCGAGATCGCAAGTGTCAAGTAGGAGTGCAACTTCCAACCTAAGAGAATGGATTTTGCATTCAATAGGTAGGATCGACTCCACACCATGTACTAATTGGAAAGGGGAAAAACCGATGGAATTCTTAACCGAAGTTTGGTATGCCCAAAGTGCTAGGTAAAACATGATATGCCAGTCATATTTTCTCTGGCTGACAGTTCTCTACAAAATGGTATTGAGATACTTGTTTACAGCCTCTACTTGTCCATTTTCCTGGGGTTAGTAAGGGGAATAATGACCATGTCTAAACCCCAGTTTTGATGCTAATTCTTTCATCATTTCATTCTGAAAGTGAATACCATGATCAATGACAATCTCACTCAGGATTATGAACCTGACTATAATTTGATTGAACATGAAGAAAGCAACATTCTTACCATCGGGTTTAACTATAGGTATGGCCTCAACCCACTTAGTAAAATAATCTATGACCACGATAATGTGCTAATGCCCCCCAACCGAAGTTGGGTTACAATCCACAAAATCCACCCCCCACTTGGTGAAGGGACCGAAGGTAATGACTGGATGGATGCAAGCGCATTTTTTGAGTGAACACCTGGTAGGGGTGACACTTATTAACCACTTCAATGCAATATTTAAAAACAAATGACCAAAAATAACCATCTCACAAAATTTTCTGGGTTGTTGCAAGCCTAGATAAATGACCACCACAAGCCCCACTATGGCAGTCATTTAGAACAGACTCATATTCTTCATGAGTCAAACAACGATGCAAGATATTGTCTACTTATCAAAGACACAGAGTTTCATCGACGATAAGGTAGTTCTTATCTTGGTATCATATACGTCGTTGGTCATCTCACGAGAGATGCTGAGGGAACTTCAAATTTTGATGATAGGCAACAATATATCCATACCAGGGGTCTGATGGTGAGACAAGTAAAATGTGTTCATCTGCAAATGAATCAACATGAATAACATCCTCATCTAACCAAGGGAAGTCAAATATTAACTATGCAAAAACTTGTAACTTTTTGGACTTCGCAGAAGCGAAATAGAGATCAAATTCTTGTAGAATGACAATCCATTTATTGTAATTCCCCCCTATAATACACCTAGTAAGGATGTATTGAAATTGATTGACATTGAAAACCATAGTAGTTTTGCAAAGAAATATATAGTGTTGTAATCATTGATCTGCGTGAACAACAACCAAAGATAGATTTTCAACATGAGAATATTTGAGTTCAGGGCCGACTAAGTTTCGATTAAGATAGTAAATGACGAGCTCACAGAGATTGTCATCCTCCTGAACCAACACCATACCAATCGTCTCTTTGGACACGACAATATAAAGAAAGTAATATCTACCATAGTCTAGGAACTTTAGCAGAGGTGTCGATACCAAGGATTTCTTCAAAGCATCGAAGGATTCCTGAGCTCACTCATCCCAGATAAAAGGAGTTTCCTTCTTTAAGAGACACATGAATCCCTTAGCAATATTGGCATAGTTCACTATAAACCATTGTAAAAACTTAGATTTCCCCTGTAAACCTTGAAGTTGATGAATAGTGCTCAGGGGAGGCAATCGAAGTATTGCCTTAACCTTTAATGGATCTACCATGATCATAGTCTCAGAGACTAAAAATCCTAGAAGTTGACCTGACCTAACGCAAACAATGCATTTATGAGGGTTCAAACCGATGCGATAATGGAGACATATTTCAAAAATTAGCCGAAGGTGTTTAGGGTGATCCACTCTCTTACGAGAGTGAGCAGCGAGATCATTAAGATAGGCTTTGACTATATGCTTGAGATCATGAAACGCAAAGGTTATAGCTCATTGGAAGGTTTCTCCAGCATTCTTAAGGCCGAAAGACATCTTTCGATATGTGAATGTACCCCAAGGGAAAATAAATGCCTTCTTATGTTGGTCTTCAAGCTTAATATAAATTTGGTTATACTTTGAAAATCCATCCATAAAAGAAAAAAATTTGCTTCCTGCACATTCATTGAGAATCTGATCAATGAAGGGTGTCGGGAAGTTTTCTTTGGGACAGGATTTATTTAGGTCATGAAAATTCATGCATACGCGGATGGTTCCTTTCTTTTTATTCATAGGAAAGGGATTGGATACCCATTCAGTCAAGGGAACTGGGTAGATAAATCCAGTGTTAAGCAGTTTTTCTACCTCTGCCTTAACAACAGGGGCCTTCCTAAGATTGATAGATCCAATTCGTTGTCAAACAAGCTTAGCATATGGGTAGGTTTTAATCTCATGTTCAAAAATTGAAGGGTCGATTCCCGCCATCTCTTCATATGGACAAACGAATACATCAAAAAAATATTTGAAGAGCTCGGTGTAGATCATAATTTCTTCCGGCGAACAATCCGCACTGATGTATACATTTTCAACCATGCCAGTAATACGAGAGATATCGATTGTGATGGTGGGAGAGATACTTTCCAGGTTTCCCTTGGCATAAATGTCATGCGTATCAAGTGGAACTACGATGTGACCGACTATTTTGCTCAAGGTAGATCTAAAATCATCTTGTTCAATTATAGAAAGATCTAGGAGAAAATAAGAGCGATGATGCATATCATCTCATGGCCTATTATAACCATTCATGGCCTCTATGATAGCTTCATCTGAAGGTAAAGTCTCATCGAGGGATTCATGTGAACAAGACGATGAAGTGGCCCACACGGGATTTAGAACATGATCCTCCTTGTTCGTCTACGAGGTAACATGATATGGATCGAAAAAAGAGTCAAGAACAACCTGATACGCTATCTCTGCTACCGATAGTGGCATGGCCATTCCAGTATGTGACTGACCTTCACAAGATGCAGACAATGAAGGTAGGGTCCAAGGATATTTAAAATATGAAGTGTGGAAAGGAACAAACCTCTTTGATGAAGCAAACCTACTGGACATGGCGTATATATGATGAACCAATTCCATGAAGTTGAAGGTACCCATAAGGGATGAATACATTTCGACACTGATATTCTTATTTGTTGGCTTAGAATTGTCAATCACGGTAATCGATAGTGCAACCGATGCATTGGGGCTAGCGTACAAATGAAATCTGGTCGATTTTCATGATATTCTCATCGTGAGGAAAGAAAAGAGTGTGAAATACATATGATACAATTGTAGTCATAGCATAAGTCCAATTGCATCCTAGTAATAAGTTATAGTCGAGGGGAGCATCAACCACCTCGACATCCACCTCTACCGTCTTCCCACCTAACTATACTAGGAAGGTAGGAAGAATATCATGAGGGTGAAAGGAATGACTATCAAAATTAGTCAACATGGTCGGAGATTGAGAAAGGCTCGGAGAGCCGAGGGCTTTCCAACAGACCAGGGACATCACACATGTTGTAGCACCTTCATCAACAACAATACGTTTGATGGTATACTTTGAGTAACCCATGTGGATTTAGAATTACACATGGTAAGGAAAGTGAGGCTTCACATCTGTGACGTCAAACTTGATAAATTTAGACCCACAAGGATCTATATCTCCTAACGTAGATAGAAAGGAATTCCTCTATGAAGGAAACATCTGGAGTACCTCCAGAGTCGACATCGTACAAGGGGTTTGACCTAGGTCCTCAACAATAGAGTAATTTTGGGTGGCTCTAGCATCGGGATTGTGGCTAGAGCGCTTGAGTAATCCTTTCAAAATATGAAGAGAGGGATATGTATTTTTTATCTGTAAAGGTGTCTCCGGAGGAGGGGGAGACTCTAGGCCAGGTAAAGTATGTGAAGAGTTGTAATCACGAGACGAAGTGGCTACATTAACCTTAGAATTAACCATATTGATGCATAGAAGGTCACTATCTTGTGTTGGTGGGTTTTGACTCCCACTCACCACATTTTTGGCATTCAAGGAGCTCGATACCATGTGTTGATTATGTGGAAAAGGATTAGTCAGCACAGTGGGCAGTAGAGACAAAATCCTTGTAACTTACACAAGTTTGGGGCATAAGTGGGTAAGGTGATCATCTGTATAAAGATTGTAGGGAGACTTCACCTTCTGCCTTTCTTTATTTCCCTCACCAAAATTATTATTTGACTTCTCATTATTACTGTTTTCCTTGGGTTTATTACTATTTTTCCCACCCTTACGATTGTTACCGCGTCCTTTCTTTTTATTCCCTTCTAGTTGTTGGTTACCATTCTGGTTGGTCGACGACTGCACAGAATGTACATACGCTGACTGAGTGGGAGTGGAGGACACAGACAAATTTGGCCCTCCTACAGACTGGTTTAGAGTCAATTCTTTCAACTATCTTGTCACCAATCCTTCATATTTCACATTGGCAGAGCCTACAATGCCATCAACATGAGGCCTGAGATTTTTTCTAGGGTCATAGTTTGACCTTGGTGCGTCTGGAAGAATCTCGTATAACATCCCATATTGAGCATATATATGATATAAATTCTTGGATTTAAAAATCACTTCTTCCTCAGATGTAGCCCCTGATGTAGAAACATCCTTCGAAATATAAGGTTGTACAGACTTAAGGAACCAATATAGCAGGAATTTTGGGGGTATGTAGGCCTTGATAAAACTCTTCCGTCTATGCCACTCCTGGATGTGATCTGCGATATAGGTGGATTTTTCTTGACGAAAGGCCGACAGAAGTTCTAAGCCCACATCATAACGAACTGACAATTGGAAGTGTTTGAGGAAGACTAAAACCATCTAATTAAAATTTCTGTACATCCCCCTGTGGTAGCTCTATATACCATTTCTAGGCGAACCCTGTGAGGGTGCATTGAAACAATCTTAAATGAATTGAATCATTGTTAATGGAGTTAGAAGAGAACCAAAGGTGAAAATTAGTGATGTGATCACCATGATATTCACCAGCCTTGCCTTCGAATTTTGGAGTATCTGAAGGAAGCTTGGTGGGGATGAAGGGCCATGTCAGATCATGATGCATAGGGTCATTCATCAAACTATACAAGTCTAGCAGATTCAGCATGGTCAGAAAAGGGAGACAGAGTTGTGACATCTGGTCCCAAGCTCCCTAGAAAGATTTTTGTTGGGGAATCACAACCCATCTAGGGTTATTGTATGCACCATGCCTTTGTCCGGGATTGTAAGAACCTCCTCCAAATTGATTCATGAGGGATTAGTTGGGCACCATTACGATAGGAATGTTATGATGAGGGTTGTAAAAATTTCCCCCAACCGGAGTGGCTCCAGGTTGGGGGTTTCCCAAGGTATGAAACTAACCTCCTCCGGGTGTGAATATGGAGGATAAAGGTGGATTTGTCATGCCAAACATGTTGGTAGGAATTGGTACAGAGGAGGTACATGTAAAGGATGGTCCATAAGCAGTAGTTTTTCTGTGAGGTTGGTTACTCCATCTAGGAGCATTAGGACCAGGATTATACCTGGGGTGAAAAGGAGGAAGGCCTCCAACTGTAGGAGTCGTTTGTGGAATATGAACACCACCAAATGAAAATGGAGTATGTGGAGGAGTCATGCCCCCAAGTCCAATACTAGTATTCAGATTAGATGGTTGGATGGAGGATGAGAATTGCGATGTGAAATTTGTCATACCATAAGAAAAAGGGCTAGAGGTCATAGGGATGGACTGAATATTTTAGCTTGATGAGTGACAAAGGGACCCAAAGGGTTCATGGCTATAGGTTGAGTATTCACTATACGATGGACATGAGTGATGATAGGAACCTCCGACACTACAACCATTTTGGTTGAAGGTGTCGAAGGAGTACCGTTAACTATAGTGGGTATGGGAGTTGAAGGAATCCCAGTATATTTCTGACTCAATTAAGTACTCATCCTTGTATGATCACAAGTCTGGTAAGTGGAGGTGTGTGTAGCACGTTTGATAAATTTATGCCTTTTAGAATATAAAGACTCAATATGCAATGGTAATCGTAACAAGCAACAAGACTTGCGGGGAAGTTGTTCTGGCTCCACGATGACTCAAGACTTGAGATATAAAAAAAAATCCTAAGGCCAACTAGTAATCAAGGAGCACACAAAAATAAAATAAACAAAAGGAAAATATAAAAACAAACAAGATAAAGTGTCTGAAAGGGGCCTCCCTCCCTAAAGTAGGTATGCCTCACCCAAGAGGGTCCTGAGACTCCCTGCAAAACATCGGAGGTATCATAATCAATTATAAGGGCCCTCATGGGATTAACAACCAGTCGGTCAGATCTCCCCAGAGAGGTAATCCTCCATAAAGGTTGTGTGTTTTTTGACCCTTATCTGACCCAGGGTACCTGTAGAATAACCCCTACAAGTAACCTATGTCAAGAAACTAAGAAACCATGATATAATCGATGCACAAGCGAATAGTCGTAAGTCAGGTCTACCATATGGGTAGGGTAACAAAGCTCAAAACCTTGAAAGAACCACCTCTAACATAGGTAAAGGTACTAGAAAGATCCCCATATATAAATAGATCCCCAGAAATATATCTGACTTTAAGAAGGTATTGGGGAATATCCCCTCAACCAGCCTCATGTGACCTCGTGCTTAACTCCGGTGTAAGCAGAGCCTCCTGACTTCACCAATTATACAATGGATTTCAACACTCCCTTAGCTAGACACATATGTTGATTTAATAGCCTTGGAGAAGTTTACTCACAAAATCCTATTCCAAGGCTCTAAATCCTAAGTTAGTTTGTGCACCCTAGAAAATAAAATTGTTTCTAATCAATTTTAAATTATCAGTGTTGCTTTTAGTGGCCTTGCTTACTCAAAAATGTGTGGTCATAAAACTAATGATGTTACGACCCAAGAAGTAAAATAAATGAATATGAACAAAATGAAAAATCTGGATTTCAATTCCCAATAAATGATAAGCTTTTCAAAATGCAAATTTCAATCTAGTTATGCAATTCCAAATAAGATGCAATATTTCTATACATGTACTAAGATCAATGATAAGGACCCAAAATATAAAATGCCAACAATATAAAATGCTTAATATTTTTGTATTTTCAATATAAAAGAATGAAAATGCAAGGACTGAACAACAACTTGATATAAAGATTCTAGTGTATGAAAACAAAGAAAAACCAAGTAGGATATCAAGAAGCAAACACCCATCCAAAGATACAAAGAAAATCATTGAAAATGATGATGAGAAAGGAACCGCTTGAAAATTCAAGCAAAGAAAGGTTTCCTATCATTCTACAGGAACTTAAGGGTCATAACAAAGACCCAAGAAGACTCAACAACCATAACAACTTACCCAACAAACATCAAAATCAACAACCAAATAAAAAAGGATGATGTACGTGATTGTTCAACAGAAATCCACATATATACGCCTCTTACAAAAGGACAACGCGCATATGTATGCGACTATCAGGTTAAAACCCACATATATGTGTTAAAACACTGCCAGGCTAAGGATAAGGCTAATAAACTCAAAATCAAAATGAACAGAGGTTGTCAAGCAATCAGATGAAAAGAAACTCAATATAAACCAGAGAAATCAAAGGAGAAAAACACTCCAAACCCCGAAAAGAAGATGATATCCCTAGTATGGTTGCCAATTATGTTACAAGGAAAATATATCTATGGCTAGGGGTAAACCACAATAGATGGAAATGATTGCAGAAATTAGCTCTCATCTCATGTATGTTATATAAGAAAATATGCTAACAAGACAAGATAAAGAGCTTACCTCGTCCAAGCGTTCGATGAAGTCCACTGTTGGGAACTTGACTCAAAGCGATACACATGCAACTTGTCCTCAACAACCAAGAAACACAAGCATATGGTGATAATATATAAATTTAACACATTCAATAGCATAATCCATCAACATTCATAACAAATATGCCCATGGAATAACAATTCAAATATTTGTAAGATATTAATTGGATGAGAAAAGAGTATTTCTATTAAAATGTAATCAACAGAAGTGAATGAATTACAAAATTTCGTGTCAGCACGGTTCAGAATCAAGAAACTAAGTCCCTTCCAACTAGGCCTCCACCACTTCAATACTCCACCAAAGGCAAGCTCATATAAGAGAGACAATGAGGTTGTCAATCTAGTAGGGAAGACCTTGGGGGATGAACAATGTGTTCAGACTTAAAAGGACAAAGGGATGCAGACTCAATATGAAGTGAATAATTTCTCCAGGGTAACTTTCTCTCAAAGTTGAATTCTTCTCCTCTTTTCCATAGCTCAGATATCATGTGTTTATAGCCTTCAAATGGAATTGAAGGTTAAGTCAGAAGATTTCCAATATATGGAAGGTCAAGGATCATGGATCCCATGATGTGACATGGAAACCTGACACTATTTTTTTAATTTTGGGCACAAAACCTGATGTACGCGGGCTGCAATGGTGCAAACTATGTATACGCATGATGTATAATAGTTAGGGAGTGCATATGTGGAAAAATATTGTTTTTATCTCTGGGATTTGCAAAAAGGGACTTCAAGTCTGCATAGGTAAATGGAAAAAGGCCTTCTGAGCAACTTTGCATAGGGTGAGGCAAATCTTGCTATAACATGTTATGTTCTTGTAAAACATCTCTTCCATTTTTTTAGTTTCCTGTATGGGATCTGATTATAAAAGCTCAGACAACAAATTATGCTTTGTGTTCAGTTTTATTGCATGATGTTTGATCTTGATATAGAAGTGATTTCCTATGAATGTATGACCATTTCTTATCATATCTTTGCGCATTTGAATGATATGTAGAGGGTACCTCCTTGAATTTGAGTGTATGAAGGTATTAACTATTTGAATCATGTGTTAATTGATCTGTTTACATTCATTGAAGCTGTTGAATTCTTAATTGATCAACACTTTGTTCATTTCCCATAGGCTATATGATTCACTCTGAGAAGTGTCCTGTATGTTTATTTTGTTCTTTCCTCTAATATAGCATTCCATCTCCATTTTAAGCTTCAATGTCTGAAAAACTCGTAGGCATATGCCTCTGATAGTTGAGAGCATTTGTCAGTTGAACTGAGAACTGCTTAGTTTTAAGAAAGAGAGAGGGAAAAACTTTCCAAAATAACAAAATTACTTTTCTGCGAATCTGGCCTTAAGACTCATTCTAAGTATTGCCCCTTGGGGTGCCTTGTCATCATTCCAATAACAACCTGGAACATCTCGAGGGATAACAACTTGCACAAAGTTTATATGCACTTATGCTAAATTGTTGCTGCTTATTTCAATACTTGATTTGAATATGTATTTTAAACTAATATACCATTATTCATAATATGGGAACCAACCTTATTGTTAGGTCATTCTCTATATCATTAGCAAAAGCATTTGGGACTTTTTCTTCTCATTACACCCGCTTTTGTATCCTACGTAAAGGGTCTCTTCTAGAGAGCATGATCCACCCTTCCCATCATATAAAATTTGAGAAAGACCCAAAACCCTAACTCCATTTTTGCATCCTCGAGTTCGTATTGAGAGCAACTCCAAGTCATCTATCAAATTTTCCAAGATTTTAAACTACTATTGATGAGTCATCATTAAAACTGCTCTCTAGTACATGATATTAATTTCTTCGAATTGATGTGCAAGCCCTTGGTAATAATAATGTTAGAATATAAGATCCTCTCAGTGATCAAGACAATATTGTTGATGAATGTGACCCCATCAATTACATGATTTTTAAGAAAGAGAGAGGGAAACAATTTCCAAAATAGCACAATTATTTTTCTGCAAATCTGGCCTTAAGACTCATCTTGAGTCTTGGCCCCTATGGTGCCTCGACATTGTTCCAACAACAACCTGAAACATCTCAAGGGATAACAACTTGCACACCATTTATATGCACTTATGCTAAATTGTTGCTGCTTATTTCAATACTTGATTTGAAGATGTATTTTAAACTAATATACCATTATTTATAATATGGGCACCAACCTTGTTGTTAGGTCATTCTCTACATCATCAACAAAATCATTTGGGACTTTTGCTTCCCATTACAATCGCCTATGTATCCTACATAAAGGGTCTCTTTTGGAGGGCATGATCCACCCTTCCCATCTTATCAAATTTGAGAAAGGCCCAAAACCCTAACTCCATTTGTGCATCCTCAAGTTCGTATTGAGAGAAACTCCAAGTCATCTATCAACTTTTCCAAGCTTTTTAACTACTATTGTTGAGTCATCATTAAACCTACTCTCTAGTACATGATCTTAATTTCTTCGAATTGATGTGCAAGCCCTTGTAATAATAATGTTAGAAGATAAGTTCCTCTCAATGAAAAAGATAAGGTTGTTGATGAATGTGACCCCATCAATTACATAAATAGCAATAAAATAAGCTATAGTTTGTTGTGGATCAAATGGTAAAAATGGTTTTTGTGGATACAATAAAAGCAACTATAGTTTGTTTTGCAAGCCCTTGTAATAATAATGTTAAAAGATAAATTCCTCTCAGTTATCAAGATAAGATATCAAGATAAGATTGTTGATGAATGTGACCCCATCAATTGCATGGATAGCAATAAAAGCAACTATAGTTTGTTGTGTATCAAATGGTAAAAGTGGTTTTTGTGAATACAATAAAAGTAACTATAGTTTGTTGTGATTCAAATGGTAAAAATGGGTTTTTTCAATACCATCAATGTCTTCGAAATTATTGGGATGGTAAAAATGGTTTTTGTCAATACCATCAATGTCTTCGAAATTATTAGGTGACATCACAAAAAGGAATTTCAAAAGAATCAAAAGAAGATGCATGCACATGAAGTCACATGGCCTTGGACATACGCTTCCCAATGTTTAATGGAAAAGAGATAATCTAGGCTTAAGTTTGATCAGTTCCCTCCCTTGCATGGTTGATTTTGTAGATATGTCAACTTTTGATCATTGATTAAGTGCATCTCTTGAATGATGACAGAGATCAGTTATAAATGCTTTAATTGCCCCAACTATTACAGAAATTAAGAGGCTATTGAGAAGTATGAGAAACTGAATAATCTACTGCTTATATTGAGTTTTTAATGATGATACATGTTGATAAACATGGTAGAAGAGATCATAATCAAATCAAAGAGATGAAACTCCGTCTACATCTTGATTTCCAGCTCTATAAAATCATGTCTCTACGCCATATAAAAGAAAGTGGACTATCACAATGCCAGAATGCCAGAAAGTGGACTATCACAATGTCAGAAGGGGAGCAGTGTAAGGTTATCTTTCATTCATTTTCTGTACATAGTTTTGATGAAGTTGTTGATAGCAGGGAATATCTTGCAAAGTGGCAAAAGGAGCATAGCAAGATAATTTGTTTATTTGCTCAAGTCTGCTGTGTTTTAAGTTTGAAATTTCATTGCTAATCAATTTGCCTATATGTAGATAGTTTCCTTGAATTTCACCCACATCGCTCCATTAAAAATTTGATTTGATTTTCTTCTTTCTCTTTCTCCAATACTAGACTATTGTATTATATATACTAGACTATTCTATTATAATGCTTAAAGACTACTCTGATCCAAATTTACACAAGGACTTAAAAGCTTAAAAAATCCAAATAAATGTATGGAGATTATGTCTAAATAAAATATTAAACTTTATTTTTCCACTATGAGTTTATTTCTTTTTTTCAGTTGATTCTTTGTTTCACTTAATGTGTTTTTAAAGATAACAAAGAAACACAAATACATTATTTTATACATTTTTATTTATTTATTTTGTATATAGCTTTCCTATTTCTTTGCTTCATTTTTTGTTTTTGTTTTACTAATTGAAACATTAAAATAAAAACATAGCATTCCATTTCATTAACTTTGACATTTGAAACAAGATACAAGAATCATTATATTAGCAAGTTTGTTTATATTTTGTTTTAACACTTTCACTTTAATTGTTCACTAACTTTGTTTAAATTATATGTTTTTATTTATGAGCTTAAAATAGTTCGTGTAAATATTAATTGATTTGTTTACTAATTTATAAAATTTTAATAATTTAAAAGAGAAGAAAAGATTCATTTAATTATACTCTTTAGGGTTTTTATGTAAATACCTAACTAGTTGGTTTAGATAGTTCAATTTTCTTTCTTAAGTCTTACTTACATTTGTAATTTCAAACTAACTTTGTTTAATTTACAAAAGAAAATACAAAATAATATAAGTTGCAAAAATACAATGCAAATCAAATATTGCAAAATCATAAAAAAAATATCCATGCTTAGACTCTTGGGTTTAGGGGTCTAATGTGTTTTATTTCTCGAGCATAAAATTTAGGGTAACTTTGATATATTGGTTTCAAAAAATTATTTTTTCAACATAAACATATGACATACCCAATCCTTAACCAAAATTGTTCTTCTCATCAAGATCTTTCCAATGGGATATTGTGCACCCCAAACATAGTTTGTATGTGAAAGTTGCATCCCTCGAAAGTTAACATATCAACTAGACTCCTTGGGGCCCACATTCCTTTTGGCCACTTAGGGTTTAGTCCTTTATTAAAAGACCATTTTGGCCAATTGGGAACAAGTGTATCCAAAACCTCTCCCTCCAGAGAGAAGCTTGCTACCACCATTCTAGCTAGTTTGTATTTCTTTTCATTTCATAGTCTTTTCCTATTTCATTTATTAATATAATTTTATTCACACTATATTATTCTTCTATTTGGAATGTTTATTGTGTGTGTGTTTGCATTCATATTCCTGCATTTCATTTCGTTCTCTATAGAATCTATATTAATGGTATCAAATCAATATGTTATTTGTTATTTATTGAAACATGTCCCCAATGTTAGGGACCTAACCCCTCACGTAGGTAGAATAATATATTTCCATGTAATAAAGGTCAATATTAATAAGGCCTAGCAATAGGGAAGAATAAGTCCAATGTAAGAAGACCTAATAGAAGCTTCCGCTTCTATAAGGATCTTCCTCTAGATTGTTCTTTTGATAGACATATTTAGTATAAATAGTAGTCGAGGGTATGAGAAGTTTTGTCTTGGATATTATTGTAATAGATCTCTGCTCTGTTGGAGGTTGCCCCCTCGAAGAGGAAAGTGAACACTGCTCTCAGTAATCAAAGTGCTCTTTCTGGTGTTATTTTGCTATCATTTTGGTATTATTGTAGTGTTGTTCTGGTTATATTGTTTTTTTTTGTTTGTTAATTTGTGCGAGACTTGTTGGCTACGCGATTAACTTGTGGCTTGAGAAACCGCGACTCAGGGGCATCTAAGCCGTCAAAATCACCCGGGGATCGCACCCGGCTTGAGCCACACCAACCCTTAACATGGTTGGATTTTTTGTCCCCGCAGGTTTCGAACCGGTGACTTTAACATCACGGAGTGGCTTAGCAACACACTCCATCACCGACTATCCTACACCTCAAGGACTTGTTTTGGTTATATTCTTGTTCATCTTCCATTTCTAGCTATTTATTTATGTTCTGCATACTTTTTATGTAGGAGCCAGATTTAATTTAACATCTAGTAATTCTGCAACAAGACAGTAATTTCTACTAGTTCATGAAAGTTCAATAATTCCAAAATATTTTAACACGTACGCATGTAATTTTAACAATGAATAATAAATTTAATAACAAATTAATACAAAAAAAATGCATAATTATAAATGAATACCTGAAACTGATGTTATTATCCCTCCGTCTGTCCGTAGCTTGCCTCCTTGATCGCTTCTGAACACTGCCCAAAACTGTTCCTCCCTGCCAACTAGGTAGCTCCCTAGCTCCAGGATATCAATGGATATCCTGGCCCTCATGCCCAAAATCCCCAGCAACTCTGGTGCACTGTATCAATTCTACTCCACAACTTCACTCTCTCCGTAAATCCATAGCTCCCCAAAATTCATTCCCCCAAACCTCCGTAGAAAATCTCCCGTCCAACTCCTTCCCTTCCTTATCCCTCCTTCACCGACTCTCCCTCCCCATTTACTCCCTACCTAACCCATTTATTACTCTTGTCCTTTCCCGTTAATGCTTTTATCTTCTCGGGATTCATAGGTTATCCCTTGTTGTATACGCAACCATTTTATATCATATACCATTAATCTATTAAATTCATTACGTAAGTTATTAAATGTAGTTTGTAGTTAAATTATTAATTAATTAATTACAATTATATCCTTTAATTTATTAATAACTCACTTAATTAATATCATTAAATCGTCTTTGTTTAATTAATACTTTGTTAACACAATTAATTCCCTAATTAGTTTTACTTTATAATTTCTTAAAGATTTATCCAACTAGGGTCGTTACATACACCCACCCTTTAGGAAACTTCGTCCCGAAGTTAAGGTATCTTATGGTACAACGGAAAAGAGCATGGTTCACACATTCATAACAAGTAA
>JZKD02S1916673.1:158014-174334 GCA_000966675.3 Picea glauca
GTGCATCCTGACCTCCAAGATATCCTTTCCAAAAATCAAGTTGTTTTTTCCACCCCTCAGGGCCTTCCTCCTTCTCATGGTGTTCATGATCATTCCATTCCCCTTGTTCCTAGAATTCTTCCTCCCAATTTTCACCCTTATCGCCACCCCTTTGCCCAAAAGAATGAAATTGAGAAAATAGTGCAGGAATTACTCCAAGCAGGTGTTATCCGCCCCAATACCAACCCTTATTCTTCCCCTGTGGTCATGGTACTTAAGAAATAAGGTACTTGGCATATGTGTCTTGACTTTTGTGCCCTAAATAAGCTCACCATAAAGGACAAGTTCCCCATTCCTGTCATTGATGATCTCTTGGATGAGTTGAGTGGTGTTCAATACTTCACTAAACTTGATTTGTGTTCTGGCTAACACCAGATACGTATGCAAGAAGTTGACATACCCAAGACTACCTTTCAAAATCATGATGGTCACTATGAGTTTTTGGTCATGGCCTTTGGCCTACATAATGCACCCACCACCTTCCAAAGCCTCATGAATCATGTCTTCCATCCTTTTCTCCATCATTTTATCTTATTTTTCTTTGATGATATTCTCATCTATAGTAAAACTTGTCAATTTCATCTTTCCCATGTGGATAAAATTCTCCATCTACTCCCGTGGCACCAAATTTTCCTCAAAAAATATAAATGTGCATTTGGCACCTCGGAAGTCGAGTACTTGAGTCATCTTGTTGGAAAGATCGGTGTCAGGGTGGATCCTAAAAATATTGAAGCTATGCAAGATTGGCCTCACCCAAAGACTCTCAAAAGATTGCCTGGATTTCTAGGTTTAACAGGTTATTATCACAAGTTTGTTAAGAATTATGGAAACATTGACACACCTCTCACAACTCTCCTTAAAAATATTTCTTTCACTTGGACTCCAACAGCTGCTCAGGCTTTTCAAACCTTGAATATGGCCATGTGCACCACTCCAGTCCTGGCCCTTCCTGATTTCACAAATACCTTTGTCCTGGAATGTGATGCTTTTGGGAAAGGAATTGGCGTCATCCTTATGCAAGAGGGTTGACCTTTGGCCTTTACCAGCAAACAACTTTCAGAGAGAAATTTGGGAAAATCAATCTATGACAAGGAAATGTTGGCTATTTTTCATGTTGTGGATCTCTGGCGCCCATATCTATTGGGGAAATGTTTTCAAATTAAGAAAGATCATCAAACTCTCAAGTATTTTCTGGAACAATGCCTTTCCTCCCCTGAGCAACAAAACTGGGTGACTAAGCTCTTGGGATATGGTTATGAGATGATTTACAAAAAAGGAAAATACAATGTGGTTGTTGATGTGCACTTTCCATAAAATATGAAGATGAAGGGTCCCTTTTTTCTCTCTCCTTCATTGTACTAGATTGGCTCCAAGATGTTCGTCAAGAATGGCTACAAGATCCCAAAACTTCACAGCTGATACAACAATTGCAGTCCAATTCTCCAGTCTCCCCCGGGTACACTTGGCTCAATGATGATCTTCGATATAAAGGTTGTTTGTATTTAAGTACACAGTTAAAAATTAAATCCACAGTACTTTCTGAGTTTCATGCTACACCCACAGCTGGGCATTCAGGGTTTACCAAAACCTATGATCGGGTCAATCATTCTTTTTTCTAGGATGGTTTGAAACAAGAAGTTCGTAATTTTGTGGTTGAATGTGATATGTGTCAACGCAACAAGGGAGAAACAGTAAAAACTCCTGGCCCACTACAACCGCTTCCGATTCCACCTGCTATTTGGCAGGATATCTCTATGGATTTTATTGTAGGCTTACCTAAATTGAGTAATAAATTAGTCATCATGGTGGTAGTTGATCGCCTTTCCAAGTATGATCATTTCTATTCTCTTCAACACCCATTTACAACATCCATTGTGGCTCAAATTTTCATGGATCAGGTCTTCAAGCTTCATGGCATGCCTTATTATATTGTTTCTGATTGCAACCCAACTTTCACCAGCAATTTTTGGCAAGAACTGTTCAAGCTCCAAGGAACCCAATTGCATCTCAGCACATCCTATCATCCCCAGAATGATGGTCAAACTGAAGTGGTCAACAAGTGTTTGGAAACATATTTGAGGTGTTTTGCATCAAAAATGAAAAATCAATGGGCTCAATGGTTACCACTAGTTGAATGGTGGTACAACACTTCTTACCATACAGCTACCCACATGACTCCTTTTGAAGCGGTATATGGGCAAAATACACCATCGGTTCTCTCATATTTTCCAGGTGTCTCGAAGGTCTAGGAAGTTGACCAAACACTTACATTTCAAGAGGCTATTCTCTGTACCCTCAAAGAGAAATTGGTCATGGCCCATAATCACATGAAGCAACAAGCAGATCAAGGTCGCTCTGAATGTCAATTTGCAAAAGGGGATCAGGTGTTTCTTCGACTGTAACTTTACAAGAAAAACTCCCTCAAGGATGACCATTGTCAGAAACTGGCTCCCAAATTTTATGGTCCTTATATAGTTCTCAAGTGTGTGGGATATGTGGCATATCAGTTAGCTTTTCCCAGTCAGTCTAAGCTCCATCCATTTTTTCATGTTTCTTTCTTAAATAAGGTTATTGGAACTAAGTTTCAAACTCAAACCAACCTTCCCGAATTGGATGAAGAAGGTTGTATTTGGCTACAAAAACAAGTAGTTTTGGACCAACGTGAGCATCGTCTGCATCAACGAACCATCAAGGAAGTGTTAGTCAAGTGGAAAGATACCACTCCAACAGATGCCACTTGGGAACCAACTACAATTCTGCAACAATTTCCTCATCTCAAGCCTTGAGGACAAGGTTGTTTTTAAGGGGGCAGACATGTTAGGGACCTAACTCCTCACGTAGGTAGAATAATATATTTCCATGTAATAAAGGTCAATATTAATAAGTCCTACCAATAAGAAAGAATAAGTCCAATGTAAGAAGACGTAATAGAAGCTTCCTCTTCTAGAAGGATCTTTCTCTAGATTGTTCTTTTGATAGACATATTTAGTATAAATAGTAGTCGAGGGTATGAGAAGTTTTGTCTTGGATATTATTTTAATAGAGCTCTGCTCCAACTAGAGGTTGCCCCCTCGAAGAGGAAAGTGAAAATTGCTCTCAGTAATCAAAGTGCTCTTTTTGGTGTTATTTTGCTATCATTTTGGTATTATCGTGGTGTTGTTCTGGTTATATTGTTGTTCATCTGCCATTTATAGCTATTTATTTATGTTTTGCATACTTTTAATATCTGGAATATTACACCCAACAAGGTTAGGGTATAGAGAGTTGGGTCTCAAACTAATTTTTTTGGGGGAAGACCACTCTTGCCAACCCAAGAAACCTCCCATGGTAGATGAAAATAGAGTTTATGGAGCAAGAGATCCTATGAACTTGTTGTTTGAGGAAGGTCTCTCATGATTGAGGAAAGAGATGATGAATAATTTCACCTAGATCCTTCAACGAATTCCAACGATGATCAAGACACCTTCAACAAGAAACCATTTTGGAGATGAAACACCTCTCAAGGTACAAGTAAAATTTGAAAGTCATTTATTTGAAGGAAAGATAGATGTATATGATTTGGAGAAATAGTTAAATCTATTAGATTACTTTGTTAAAATATTTTCGAGCATAAAAAAAGATAAACTTTGTGCTCCTTAAATCCCTTCCCCATGTAAAATATTGGTGGAAAAGTTACTAGGAGAAATTCGATGGGGATGAGTCTACAATGTTTAAGATAAAACACACTTGGGAAACTTTTGTTGATGCCCTTAAGGAGGAATTATACCTTGTTAGGAACTATGATAATTGATACATGATATGGAAAAATCTACATCAAGAGAGATACCAGACAGTGTTGGAGTACACCAATATCTTCCATACCTTGTTCTCAAATATGGGTATTAGAGACTCTGAGCAACACCTGATTTTGAATTACAACAATGGATTACATAGGTACATCCAAATAGAAATGGATTTATTGGACATTTGTGACACACTCCACTATTCGATTGCACCAAAAACTCACCTTCCCGAGACGATTGCAAAATTTGATATCTTTCTTACAAAATGAATGAACATAATAATGTAAACACAATAACTGTTGATTAATTGCGTTGGTTGTCATTGATGTCAACCCTTGAAGAAAGTCTAGTAGCGAATTTTGGTAGCACAAAGGTTTGGGTAATGGACCCAAGTTTTCTTGATGTATAATGTTATGAATTTTGACATATTTATAGGTAATACTATTCTAGATGGATAATATATGTCATGCCATTTCCGGTGGTATGTGGAACATCACATAACTCCTCACGGTTTGAGAGTTATGGCCTTACAAAGTTGAAGGACCCTCATATGACTGGCTTGAAACCCCAAAAGGTCAAAGAAGTCAAAGTGCTTGAAAAGAGGATTATTTAAATAACAAAGTGAAGTGACAAAGCAAAAGAGGATTATCTAAATAATAAAGTGAAGTGACAAAGTCAAAGAGGATTATTTAAATAATAAAGTGAAGTGACAAAATCAGAGAGGATTATTTAAATAATAAAGTGAAGTGACAAAGTCAAGGAGGATTATTTAAATAATAAAGTAAATGGAGAACTTTCTAATTATGGAAAGAGGTTATAAGAAGGCTAACCCTAAAATGAGGAAAATGGGTTAAGTGTTCAAGTGGCTATTGGATACATGGACAAGTGGAAAATTGGGCGAAGTTGGACATAGGTGACTATGTGGCTATGTGGACAAAGTGGCCTAGAAGATGCTTCTAAGGAAGCTACTTGGAGAGTATAAATAAGAGGCAAGGCTCTCTCATTTTAATTACACTTGAGCATATTGAATAGCTACAGGTGACTGAGGTAACCAAAGGATATCTAAGCCTAATTTTAGAGGGAAGGTGAAGTAAAGAAGGCATAAATTCAAGAGAGGATAAATTATTTTGATGATGCTTTCTAAGGAATGTTATTTACAGGTCATCTCACCATTTCGCAATAACTTTTTTTCTAGAATGATTCAGACCGTGAAATTGGGAGACCATTGAGGAAACATATCCAAGTAGTTGTGGTACAAATTTCATCTTGTGGGTCGTTTTATTTTTGGAGTTACACTCAATGGAACATAGGGTTTGTGGCTAGTCCTGAAACTAGTCTAAAACAGGTGTTTCAGGTAAAAATTTCATAACATATCCAAATTCAGTAATACCAAATGTGTTGGTTAGAGTACATTTTGTAGTTATTTGTATACAATTTTTAGATCCATACAACAATTATTCTGTGCAGGGAACGCTCTACAAGTTAGCTCTCCAGAATAAGTCAGAATTCAACAAGGTATGCCATTTTTGCTATAACTCCTTTTCTGAGAGGTTCCAAGAAGTGACACCTGTAGGAATTGCATAAAACACACTGAAGAACATTGTGTACTATTTTTAGATATTTATTCATTATAGGTACATAGTTATGATTATTTCAAGTTAGGGTTGTTGACTAATCCAAAACTAGTCATGTGAGACTAAAGTAAAGTTTGATGAAAATGATAGTCTCTTGTTGTTAAAGTTAAGGAAGGTTTGCAGGTATGTGATCATATACACTAGGTCTATTACAGAGTTACAAATAAGATTTGGATGATGAAATTGATGAGGTATTTTGGTTGAGGTTGAAGTACAGGTTGGTTCAATGTTGATGCATTTGTTTATGGTATAGGTTGATTATAGGTTGAGGTACAAGTTGATGTATGGTTTTTGCATGGTTCAAGTTATTGGTACATGTTGTTTGGTGCAGGTTGATTGGTACATGTTTACAACAGTATATCTCACAGTGATAGTGTGATAGTGATTCCATCATTCTACTTATACATTAGGGTGGTTGGATGGGCCAAGGACATGTGGTTGTAGCCACCTTCCGGTTGTCGCTAGAGAACATAGGGGGTTGTAGCCTTGTTGGCCCTTGACCAATTTCTTAGGATCCTTGGTCATGTTTGACCTATTTTGGGACTTTGACAGGCTGTTGAAGGCAGAGCGCAAGTCAAAGCGTAGATCGCGGGATCTCGGCCCCTTGTTTAGGGATTTTTTGGGCTATGTAATGGGTATGGGGATGTCGACCCATGGGTTTACCCATGTTTAGACCCTTTTTGTAATGTATAAATAGAATTCTAGGGGATGTAAGAAGAAGGAGGTTTTGGTACCTTACTAAGTGTTAAGTGTTGAGTGCAAATTGTAAGTGCTTTGTGTATGCTGAGTTGAGAACTTGCAGAGCTATGTGCAAGCAACTGTAAGAGATTGTGTAAAGGCTTTGTGCTGTGACCTAGCTCGGAGAAGGAGGATCTAGTGAAGTGAACACAGATCTTCTGTCCTATGCAGAGTATGACCTTATGGCTTTGTGCATGTAGGATATTGACATAAGACAATAAAAAGAAGAAGAGTTGGTGGACGTAGCCCTAGGCTGGGGGTGAACCACATATATCATGTGTTGTGGTTTCTTTGTGCATTGTGGATGTTTTATTGTTCATATGATTTATGCTTAGTGTAATGATGTATGCTTATATGAATATGATAGCTTAGTGCCTAATGATGTGAATAAGATGTTAGATATGATCTATGTTGATATGCTTAGTGCTTGAATATATTAGATCTGGATGAATACTGTGATGCTCTGTAACTAGGGTTTATCTGCGCTGTAAACTAAGGTTAAATATTGATCAATAATGACTGCTAAGTGCTCCATTAAGGTTTTTTAATCACAGATCGATGTTCCAGCTAGGTTGCAGACATCTGAGTCCTGCAAACACCCCTGCCTCTACCTTGGGTGAGACTTCATCTACTTCGCAGGTGTTTCCAAAAGGGCCGGTAGTTAGGGTTTTTTTGGTGCGCTATTGAAGCGTTGAACCCTAGGTCTTCCCCTATGCCAACAAATGGTTCTGTTTTCGGGACTTGAAACTATGATTGTTGGGAACTGAAGAAAAGAGAAAGCTCTATGTGTAGATCTTTTTCCCTAGTGCGTAGTACTCTACTTGACTTGTGAAGCTCTGTGATAAGAAGAGAATTTAGATCTGAAGAAAAAAGGTAAGATATTGAAGCTTTGTGCTCTGACAAAGGTAAGAACAATGAATTTTTTTTATTGAAAAGGTAAGATAAGTGGAAATTTTTGTTTCGAAATTATGGATCTAGGTATGTTTGATAAATTTTGTCCTAGCTTGAAAACTAGGGCACAACTAGAAGAAATAAGACTTGATATGAGTAGATCTGATAAGAATAGTGAAAGATATGTTATTCCTATGCATAGAAAGAATGTTTGGACTAACAAATGGATGCAAGATCCTAGAAATAATTCTTTGTAGGTTAGCTACCATAATCCTAGTGTGTAGTACAAGAAATGATGGGGATCATTTCAAAGAAAAAGAGGATTAACCCTTTGTTATAGTTGCAAAAGACCGGGACATCTTGCTAAGGAATGCCCTGGTAGAAGACCTAGTTGTCTTTGTTGTAAAGCTATGGACCATGAAGTTTTGGATTTCCCTAGAATGATTGCTAAGATTAAAAGAATGAATATGAGACAAGAAAACCCTAAGGAAGGTCAAGAAACTGAGACCATGATAGAACCCTAGAAAGAATCAGAGAATGTATTACTACAAATGTAAGAAACCCTGAATCCTCATAGAAATATCAACTTATCAGAGATCTTCAAAGAAAAAGAGTGCATAGAAACAAGAATAGGAGAGTTCGACATAGAATATGTTATGGATGAGAAAACACAGGTGAATATCATGACAGAAAGAACCTGGGAAATTTTAGGAAAGCCTTCTATGAGTCCTTCATTAGGAGGAATAGGATTATTTAGAGGAAAACTAATAACCCTATGTGGAAGACTTACCCAGATATCTATGAGTGCTCATGGAACTTCGACAGAGGAATATTTCTAGGTTGTTAAATTTATTGAGAGAAGTGCCCCATTTTTTATGTTACTAGGAAAAACCTGGATTGAGAAGGATCAGACTAGAAGAAAAGAAGAGGAAACCCTAGAATAGAAGAAGCAAGAATTAAAATATTTCATGACAAGGAGAATAACACATTTTATTGAAGAACAAGAGAACAGATCAAAGCTGTTTAGAACTAGAAACTTGGATGTCGAAGTTGAAACAACACAAGAAGACTCACAGAAGAGTGGCGCACCTACCCCAGACAGAGAAGAAGTATTACTCTCTAACCCTATGAAAGAATCTCAACATTGCAAAGTTACTATGCCAAAAGGGGATAAGAATCAGAATGGAAAGAGGAATATTGAGATGAAGATCACAGGGAAGAAGGCTAGAAAGCTCAGTAAGAAGAGAGCAAATACAAAAAAGTTGTAGAAGGTTCCAGAAGGAACTTCGCAGAAGGAAGGTTTGAAAATTGGAACTTCGTCAGGATATTAGAACAATGCAACATGGCGAAGAAATATAACCATTGAAGGAATTATGACCTTTATATCGACGCCCCCAAACGGTTAGAACAACAATTATGACCATGAATATCACCATAAAACCATTGGGACTACACCGTAATGGACATAACTGCATTGATGAAGGCTTCTCGCCCGTTGGAGAGATCTGTTACCTCGCTATCTACTCAGTTCGTTGACTGTTGCACCGAGAACACTTTTGTGAATTGTATCTGATCTAACAAAAGAACTCATTGCTACCACGCTGTGTTTATTGAGATCGACACATGTTCTATTGCTTTGAGCACTCATTCATCCTCCTGAGTTATCCGATCTGAGTGTGCATGTCAGATGAACTCAGTGCCATAGAGAAGTCTGTAGAAGAATTTCTAATCAATTTAATGGCCGAAAAAGTAATGTCTGCAAGAATTCAAGATTCCTCAAAGAGAGGTGTGCAAGCCTCTCCGTCAACTGCTCACGAATCTGGACCATCCCGACCTATAGCCGAGAAAAGAACCAAGCATCGAGATGACTTGGCAAACATGAAGTTAATCCTGACTATCCTTCCCGACTACATTCTGCCTCTGGTCAGCACGGTGAGTCATGACAGTGTCCCCAAAGACTTCGATTACACCCTGGTTACTACATACATCCCGAAGGGGATACGTGCAGTTAGAACACAGTAGGATAATATCGTGACATTAAAATTCAGTGACTTCAACCTAGGGGACTGCAAGAACCATAGTATGCTTGCTCCTCACAGATACTTGACTAGGAAGAAGGGTAAGAACTTGAAAATAATCCCCCAACCATGGACTATGAACCTCACACAGTCCACCATCTTGAATGTGATGAAGATTCCACATTTTGGAAGACACCAGGAGGTTAACATGTGTGTTAAGATCCTGCTATCATGTTACCATGGTGGCTATCTATGGCTAGATAGACGCATTACAGTCGATCCGACACTGATCCATAGGATCACCGGATTGAGCATGCAAGGACCCGACCCATAAGACTTCTACCCAGGGAAGGCTGCAGACCGTGCCCTGGCACAAAGAATTAAGGATACCTATGGTGATCTAGAAAATGGGATGTGAGGCTACAAGGTATCTTCCATCTAGAATGGCACAGTGTGCCTGGCCTGCCAACTGATCATAGGAAAGCTAGTGCGAAAGAAAAAACCTGCGCAGGTCACAGGGTTCATTGTTGAACTTACCATAAAATGTGTAGAAGGACTCCAAATGAACTGGGTGAAGTACTTAGTCAACCAGCTAGAATTGGATTTCCGTGAAGCTCAGGATCAGGGCTATGAGTTCCATTTTAGCTGGTTTTTTATCCTCATCGCGTTTACTGCTTGGGAGATTCCAGAAGATGCGACCTTCCCTGACATTGAGCCATTCAAGCCACTCATTACAAAGTTCACCACGCTTTGGTACTCGAGCGATATGGGAAAACAATGGCAGTCAAATGCAGTATTCCATACATACTATCTCTAGTTAAATAGGGCTATCGGAGTTATCCCTCGTATGACTCCAAACACCCTACACTGGTTCATACCCCTTATGAATTTCCGCACAGATCGACACTTTTTCTACATCACTGCGTGCATAGACGAGATTAAATAAGAGCTTCAGTCACACTATAAGCTCACAGAGGAGGACCTCAAAGATATAACTAAGGACTAGTTTGCAGAGCTCCTTATCCCTACTGACCCCACAGAAATGTCTGATAACGAACTAATTGGTAGCTCGGAGGCCAGTCACCAAGAGCATGATACACCTGGACCTAGCAGAAGGAAGAAGACCGAAGAGGTACAAAACCTGAGCAGTGCATCAGATGAAACCGCTTCAGAATCACCTAGACGAGGAGGTGATGATGAAGTAGATAGAGAAGAGACCAATGGAAAAGATGATCAACAGAAGAAAGGAAAAGTAACACCACCTAGGGATCCTGTTGATGAGACTGATCCTTCTAAGAAAACAAAGGTTTCCCCCACGAAACCTACCTTGCGGAAGAAATCCAAAGCCACCAAGACTAAGTTGCAGACTGTACTCACACTTGATGACTTTGACTTCATCATTGCATCCATATCAGATGCCTCACAGGACCTATTATAGAACACTAAATCCAAACAAGAAATGATGTATGATAGGATTGAGGCAGAACTTAGAGGGGTACAACAGGCCCTTCACTCCAGCCACACAGTGTCCATTGCACCCCCGCCATTAGAAGAACCAGAGTTGGGAGATGAGCCTACCCAACTTCATAGAATAGCTGATGCAATTGAATCTCATCTTCATCACACACAAGAAGAGAAAGAATAGGACACAGTGGCCCTGTATCAAGAATAAGAGGAAATGGTAGAGCAATGTCAAGTTTTGCAATAGGAGAAGGATGACCTCCAAACCAAGTTTGAAGAGTAGAAAGAGTAGTTCCAACAAGAGAATGAACAATTGCTCACAGAGCAGGTTGGAGTAAAAGAGGCAGTCAACAGAGCACTTCACTCTCTGACCGGATTAGAACAAAAGGTGGAAGAACCAGTGGATCATCAAGTAGTGCAACTTGCGGAAGCTGTCCAACAGCTTCAACAAAGGATAGCAGACTTAGAGCTATGAGTAGTGCGAAGCACTCCAAAGGACGTGCGATACCAAAGAGAATCCACTGGTCAGAGAACAGTTGAGAGGATCAGAGCATTAGCTTTGGAATGTAAACATATTAGCAGTAGAAGTGCGTAAACCTATGAGTGACTTATTGAAGACCATGAACTAAAGACACTAGAGTCACATCTCCAGGAAGCAAAGCAACAAGCAGCGATAGTAAAGGAGGAGTTGAAACCTCTGCCAATAGTTGAAAGGATGAAGAGATCCCAAGAACAACGCACTTCTCAACAATAGGTCCACACCATTCAGAGAAGTCCACACCATTCAGAGAAAATTCATGGAAGTGACTCAGAGGCTCCAACCAATTGAGGATGAGGCTTGCCAACTATTCTAGGAGATTGAAGGCCGAGGAGAAGAACTGGATCAAGTAGTCACTATAGTCGAACAATTCTTAGAGGGACCTGTCAATGAGGCAGTTATTCAAGAGTTAGCCGAGTAGGAGGCCTTGGCGCAGCAACAGGTCGAAGCAGCTCAAACCAAGCTCAAAGATTTTGAGGCAGAGCTACACATATTAGAGTGACTCGGGATGAGCCACAGGTGAGTTTTGGGGGAATGTTGGCTCTTGACCAAGTTTTGATGATCCTTGGTCATGTTTGACCTATTTTGGGACTTCGACGGGCTGTCAAAGGCGGAGCTCAAGTCAAAGAGGAGATCACGGGATCTCGACCCCTTGTTTCTGGATTTTTGGGTTTTGGGGTATGTAATGGGTATGGGGATGTCGACCCATGGGTTTACCCATGTTTAGGCCCTTTTTGTAATGTATAAATAGAAGTGTAGGCAATGTAAGAAGAAGGAGGTTTTGGTACCTTACTAAGTGTTAAGTGCTAAGTGCAAATTGTAAGTGCTTTGTGCATGCTGAGTTGAAAACTTACAGAGCTAAGTGAAAGCGACTGTAAGAGACTCTGTAAGGGATTTGTGCTATGACCTAGCTCGTGGAAGGATGATCTAGCAAAGTGCACGCAGATCTCCTATCCTATGCAGAGTAGGACCTTATGGCTCTGTGCATGTAGGACACTGACATAAGAAAATAAAAAGAAGAAGAGTTGGTGGACGTAGCCCTAGGATGGGGGTGAACCACGTATATCATGTGTTGTGGTTTCTTTGTGCATTGTGGTTGCTTTGTGCATTGTGAATGTTTTATTGTTCATATGATTTATGATTAATGTAATGATGTATGCTTAGATGAATTTGATAGATTAGTGCCTAATGATGTGAATAAGATGTTAGATCTGATCTGTGTTGATATGCTTAGTGCTTGAATATATTAGATCTGGATGAATACTATGATGCTTTGTAACTAGGGTTTATCTGCGCTGTAAACTAAGGTTAAATACTGATGAATAACGACTGCTAAGTGCTCCATTAAGGTTTTTTAATCACAAATCTGTGTCCCAGCTAGGTTGCAAACATCTAAGTCCTGCAACCACCCCTGCCTCTACCTCAGGTGATACTTCATCTGCTTCGGAGGTGTTGCCAAAAGGGCCAGTAGTTAGGGTTTTGTTGGTGCATTGTTGAAGCGTTGAACCCTGGGTCTGCCCCTGTGCTAACAAGCCTCCTTCTACTTGTGGCCAGAGAATTGGGGATTTGGAGCTTCCCTCAGGTTGTAGCCTGAGAAACTAGGGGGTTGGAGCCTCCTTTCAGTTTCAGCTGGAAGAAAAAGGAAGTTGGTGCTTCTAATGAATGTAATTCTTCAAGACATATAAGAAAAAACATTCTGTGGTTTTCTCCCACTTTGGGTTTCCATGTAAAAACACTGGTGTACTGTGTATGTGTATGATTGTTCATTTTTTCATTGTTTATTTACTCTACAAATATTGGATGATAATGCTACATTGATATAACACTTGCATTATATGGTTAAAAAGGATTAGATTTATCTATTACTGATTCACCCTCCTTCTCAGTAATCCAACAATTGGTATTAGAGCAGGTTCCTTCAGAAATCTGTTTAACCACTGAAAGGTAGATCATGGAGAGAAACAACATGTATAAAAATGGAATACCACAGTTTGATGGACAAAAGTATGCATTTTGGAGCATAAGGTTGAAGACATATATACAGGAACAGGGATTTGAAATTTGACAATCAATTGTAGATGGATACACAGTACCAGTAGTTCCACCAACAAATGACAAAGCAGTGAAAATTGATTAGAATAATTCCAGAGACACAAATGCACTTCTGAATGGTCTTGGAGAATCACTATTCACCAAAGTTTCACATTGTAAATCCGCTAAAGATATTTGGGACAAAATTCAAAATATTTATGAAGGAGATTCAAAATTCAAAGCAACAAAGCTTCAAACTTACAGAGGTCAGTTTGAACAACTAAAGATGAAGGAAGATGAGAATATTGTAGCTTACTTTTTACTATTCGATGAAACAGTAAATGCAATCTTGGGATTGACAGAAGAAATCAAAGAATCTGTAATTGTTCAAAAGGTACTAAGATCTCTTCCTATGATATTTGACCCTAATATATCAGCACTAGAAGAAAGAGAAAATCTATATTCAATAAGCATGGACGAACTACATGGAATCTTCAAAGCATATGAAATAAGAACTGAACAGGAAAATACAGATATAAAAGAAGAAGCCTTCAAAGCATCCAAAAGGTCAAAGAAAAAGGGAAATAAAAAAGAAAAAGAACATAGCAGTAGCAGTGACATCTTAGAATATGATGAAGAAGCGACCAACTTTGTCAAAAGATTGAACAAGGGAACCAACAACGGGTATAGACGTAAGCTTCTTTTGATTGTTTTAATTTTGATGGTATTGGTCATTTTTCTAACAAATGTCCTCATAAGAAAAAGAGAAACAATGAAGGTTACTCAAATAGAAAAAAAACATATAAAGTCAAAATAACCACAAAGAAAGTTTTCAAGAAAATCTTATGAACCAAAGAAGACATCTCATCATCAGATGAAGATGAAGTCAACGACAGTGAGACAGAAAGAGTTCTATTCATGGCAGTAGAAGACTTTGATAAATAAGACTCTAAAGAAGAATATGAAGGGGCTGAAGAAGAATATGAAGAGGCCAAAGAAGAATGTGAAGAAGTAGAAGTTGACTACCGAGAAAAATGGTTGTGTGCCATAGAAGTTATCAGAAGAGAAAAGAAGAAAAACAAGAAACTACAAGTGGAACTAGACATGAAAGAAGACACTCAGGAACTAGAACAAATGATAAAAAATTTGAAGGTTCAAATTGAAGAAGATAAAATAATTGAAGAAGCACTCAAAGAATAGCTAGAAGGAAGAGACAAGATCATTGGAAGTTTGGAAGCAGAAATTGTCACATTAAGAAAGGATCTTCAAAAGAAAAATATGCAAAACAACTCAAAAATTTTGAATGACATTATCAACAGTCAAAAACCTCATCATGACAAGTTCAGACTTGGATAAAGTCAGACAGGAAAGGAATCAAGCTTCAAAACAACAGAACAAGAAACATATCCAAAAAGCTATGCAGAAACAATCAAAAGGGATAGGAATGTCTAGAAAGAAAATTACAGGGACACTCCTCCACTGAGAATATTCAGATTTCAAAATCAAAAACCAACAGAAACAGATAGGCCTCAACAAGAAGAAGGATTCATAAGAGTACCTCATTTCAGAAGATCTTCAACTCCCAGGTATCGAACTATCTTTTTTGGTTTATGTTATGCGTGTAATAATTTTGGACATAAAGTTGTGAATTGCATAGCTAAGAACATGAACATAAACAACTTTGAAAGTCATACACAAAAGGTTTATCCAAGAAGGCCTAGTGAAACACAGAGAATAAGTTACAAGAGGTTTTAATCTTTGAGCACTGATGTGGAATGATACAAATGTAACAACTTTGCACACATGGCCAAAGATTGCAGAATGGAATTCCCTCCTAGAGAACCACAAAAGAACAACAATAGTCACAAACAAGAACCTCGGAAAAGGACATGGATAAGAAAGAAGAATCAATATAGCAATGAAGAATGCACACTTGCTCTACAATCTAAGCAGAAGAATCATGGTTGGTATGTTGACAGTGGTTGTTCAAAACACATGACAGGTGATAGAGACAGGTTTCTTACATTAAGAAAGGAAAGAGATGGATCAGTATCCTTCGAAAATGATGATTCATCTAAAATCATTGGAAAAGGCATAGTCATAATTGGGAACAAGAATACCAAGGTATAAAATGTTGTACTAGTAGAATATATGAAACATAATCTTCTAAGTGTGAGTCAAATGTGTGACCAAGGTCATAAAGTTACTTTTGATTCACAAAAGTGCGATATAAGAAAAGAAGGTTCAGGAAAATTGATTGCAACAACTGCGGGAACTTCAAGCAACATATATTTATTAAGTGAAATTGGAAATGAAAAGTGTTTCCTAGGAAAGGAAGATGAAATTTGGCTATCGCACAAAAGAATGGGTCACATACATTTTGATAACCTTGTCAAAGTCAGCAAAAGGGAAGCAATTAGAGAAATTCCCCAGATCATAAAACCAACCAACACTTTATGCAAGCATTGTCAACAAGGAAAGAAAACAAAGACTAGGTTTAAATCAAAAGAATATTCAACGACAAGAACACTAGAAATTGTGAATACTGATCTAGTTGGACCAACTACAACAAAGGGTTTAAAAGGTGAGAAATACTTTATGTTATTAGTTGATGATTATACAAGAATGACTGCAATTTACTTTCTCAGGAATAAGTCAGAAGCTTTTGAAAACTTCAAGGTCTACAAGGAAATGGTTGAAAATGAAATGGATTCAAGAATCAAATGCTTGAGATCTGATAATGGAGGAGAGTTCACTTCAAAGGAATTTATGGACTACTGCAGTAGGCATGAAATAAAAAGGCAATTCTTTGTTGCTAGGACACCTCAACAAAATGGAGCTGTTGAAAGAAAGAACAAGACAATACAGTAAATGGATCGAACAATGCTAATGGATTCCAAATTAATAGATATTTTTTGGACACAGGAAGTGCATACAACATTTCACATTCAAAACAGAGTAATGCTCAGAAACAATAATGCCAGAATGACCTTTTGTAAGCAGATTTTCCATGCGATGGGAACTAATGATCTCTAGGGAACTGACGGTGATTCCTTGGAACTTATATTGTTGTCCCTCCTAGTCGAATTGCATGGTCAATTCCTTAAAATCCATTAGAATGGGACCCAAATTCCTTAGTGAGTTTTCACCTAATACAATGTCACAACTTCCCATGTCGATAGAAAACA
>JZKD02S1916673.1:185764-199178 GCA_000966675.3 Picea glauca
ACATATATATCTTAGTACAGTTAGATCTAACTACATTGAATTATAAAGCATTTACTGCCACTAAAAGCAAATTATACATCTAAGTACATGAATTATACAACATTTACTGTCACTAAAAACAAATTATACATCTAAGTTCAACTATTGCATTGCAAATTGCAATCTTAGATTAATTACATTGCTCTGAATCTATCATTCAAAATCATAATTTAAACAACTAAAACTAATATTGAGCGATTCTTGGTCAATTAGATTTCTACATATACAAAATCATTTGATAATTTGAGTGCCCAACAAATATACATATAACTGGTGTACATTACTGTCTATCTTATAATTTGTAATGGAATATTTATGAAATATACATACAATGGAATATTTTTAAAACATATATATATATATATATATATATATATATATAATAATAATAATAATAAATTTAAAAATAAAATAGGAAGACAGTTTAAAAATTACATGTTTATATGTTCAAATTATACACGCAAACAATAAATTTATAAACAATATGGATTTAGTGAATTTGATATAGACATTTAACAATAAAATATTAAGTTTTAAAATTTGATATAGACATTTAACAATCAAATATTAATAATAGAGTAAGCATTTAAGTGATTAGTTTGTGCCTGAACAATCAACCAGGAGCTGAATCGATTGTCTTTCACTTGGATGTTAAAGATTTAGATTCAAATGCCCTGCTTTTTTGTGCATAGATAATCTCTTATTAAAATTGGTTGTGACTTGGCCGTGGGGGGCCAACCTTGTGGCCAAGTCGTGGGCATGCCCACGGCTTGGCCACATGGATGGTCCCCCGCAACCAAGTCACAGTCATTTCAAACGTTTTTTATTTTATAAAAAATTCATAAAAAATTCAAACTATCCAAGTTTTTATTTCAAACGTTTTTTAATTTATAGAAAATTCAAATCTTTAGGAATTCAATTTATAAATCCATTTTTACATATGTAATATTAGAGTATCATAAGTTATAAATATTATTTTACAGATTGTTGATTTTGGAATTCGTTGATGTACATTACTGTCTATCTTATAATTTGTAATGGAATATTTGTGAAATATACATACAATGGAATATTTTTAAAACATATATATTTAATTTTCTTTTTAATAAATTTAAAAAAAACATAGGAAGACAATTTAAAAATTACATGTTTATATGTTCAAATTATACACACAAATAATAAATTTATAAACAATATGGATTTACTTAAAAATGTGAATTTGATATAGACATTAATAAATAATTTGTAAACAATATGGATTTAGTGAATTTGATATAGACATTTAACAATCAAATATTAAGTTTTTAAATTTTATATAGACATTTAACAATCAAATATTAAGAATAGAGTAAGCATTTAAGTGATTAGTCTGTGCTTGAGTAGTTAGCCAGAAGCCAAATCGATTGTCTTTCACTCCAGTGTTAAAGATTTAGATTCAAATGCCCTGTTTTTTTGTGCATAGATAATCTCTTATTAAAATTGGTTGTGAATTGGCAATGGGGGGCCAACCCTGTGGCCAAGCCGTGGGCACTCCCATGGCTTGGCCACATGGCTTCCCCCCCATGGCTAAGTCACGGTCATCTCAAATGTTTTGTATTTTATAAAAATTTCATAAAAAATTCCAACTGTCCAACTTTTTATTTCAAACGTTTTGTATTTTATAAAAAATTCAAATATTTAGGAGTTCAATTTATAAATCCATTTTTACATATGTAATATTAGAGTATCATAAGTTATAAATATTATTTTACAGATTGTTGATTTTGGAATTCCTTGTTGTAGCAACCACTTTATCTTGCCTCAGCTATTTCTCCACTTTGATTAATGCCTATTTCAATTTCTTCATATTGTCACGAGTCTTGGTCACAGCTCTGTGTAATACATGAGTGACCTACTTGTGTAGATTTAGTGTGTCCTTCAAATTCATCTGATCAACATTTAATGTAATATGATTGGCTTTGTAGTAACAACTGACTGAATTTCACTTTTTTTAGTCTCTAGAACAACCAAATTCAGCACTCACTTTTGATATGGCTCCTCTTCAAAACCATAGACTCTTATCATAGTAAACTGCTAAAAAAGGAACCAGTCTCCCACTCTGGTGTTGTTTTGCAATTGTAGTGACCCTTTGACTAAAGGAATAATTATAACGAATACTTCATTATGGATAATAAAATCTAATACAGACATAAAATAGTTTACATACTGCAAAAAACCTTCACTGGTGACATGTTCTCTTACCATAGGCAGCCACTCAATGGTTGGGAGATCAAGATGTTGGCTGGTCATTCACAATCCTAGACTTAAAATAACCTAGATGTGAGTAGTTTCGATGGATTAACATATGGATCACGTCAGACTGGTACCTGAATGACCTGGTACCCCTAAAATCTAAAAATTGTTGGTGCATTGTATTTTCCAAGAACCTCCAGAAGTCAAACTTTATGAAGGTTTGATTCTCGGGGTGTGACAAGGCTACTAGGAAACCCAAAAACAATGGTATCCATTCTAAAACTATTATAAATAGAAACAAACTTTGAAACATAGGTGGTATATTCACTGAAGTCATTCCCTCAACCTCCAAAACAAATACACCGAAATATGTAACAATCATGTTGCATTGATAATAAAATTGATAAAAGATGGACCAATATTTCATGTCAAAGCCTCATTTACAAAGTTAGAAGAAATAACATTTTTAAATACATTTCACAATTTACATTTTACAGATTACAGTTTGTTTTCAATTTTAATATATGTGCATATGTATAATATATGTACATATGTTTTAATATCTATGCATATGTTATAACATATTGCATTGTAATATGTTATAACATATTACTATGTAATATGTTATAGTAATATATGTTATGACATATTACATTGTAATATGTTATGGAAAATCTGCATTAATATAGCACTCAACAAATAGAAAACAAATAGTGAAACATAGGTAGTATATTCACTGTAGTCATTCCCTCAACCTACAGAATAGATACACCGAAATATGTAACAGTCACTTTGCATTGATAGAAAAACTAATAAAAGACATCAATATTTCATGTCAAAGCCTCATTTACAAAGCTAGAACAAAGAACAATTTTTTAATCTACAAAATATCACATACAACAGATAGAAATAAACCTTGAAACACGGGGAAAATGCCCACTGCAATTATTCCCACAACTAAAATATGTTATATTACTTTGCACTGTAACAAAAATACACAAGTAGTGAACATTTCATGACAATGTCTCATTTACAGAATGATAAGAAATAACAAATTTAAATCCAAATGTCTAACTCCAATGCCATGGACTGAGATACCAATTACGATTCCTCCAAAAGTCAAGCTAGCTTCCATTTTCAACAAAGAAGGGATTAAAAGTATGAAGACTCAGAAATAAAACATAATTAACGATACCCAAGAAAACTGATAAGAACACAACAAAAATATCATAGCAGAAATGCAATTTGAACTTGCATCTTCATTCTTGTGATTAGTTGCCTATACCTTAGATTGAGACTCTACACTCTTAACTATATTGTAATATTCACATAGCTCATATGGGTAAGATATGAAACTAATTCCATTGCTTTAGCTCTCTCTTAATCAGAGTAAGTAAAACCCATATGTATTGGATAAGAGTATATACCCTTTGAAATATCCTTGTTAATGATCTATTACCCTTTGGATAAGATACTAGTTGAAGATGGTGATGTATTATCCTTTGTATTTACACAAGCATTGGAATCACATACAAGTGTAATACATACATGTTGATACTTAGTGCCATTGTTTTGTAGTGACATCCCATGTAGCTAATAAGAGATAAGATTCATATCACAATACATATTGATTATGGTAAATAGGTAACATTATATCACCTTGTTGAACCTTGAGCTAAGTTGTTCTTGTATTACTGATATCATAGTAATGGAATGGCTCTATTCCTCTTGTATTATAGGTTAAGCTATTTCCTTTAGTTCTTATTATATACTACCCTTTCTAGTTAACAGTCATTTTTTTTTCTTCATGACCTTATGTTATAGCTCATACAACAACCTTTAACTGTAACTGGACAAATAGGGAAGAGGTTAGTAGTATCCTTATTCAATGGACTTACTTCCTTATAGTGATCATTGTTCTAGTAATGGGATGATATTAATAGTATGGAATGTTATAGAATTAATGGGAAGCAATATCACTGGCTCCTACACAATGAGAGATTCAAACCAGTGTAATCGGCAGTTCATAATCAGATACATTACTCATATCAGGAAGTTGTACTCATAGTTAGTTTTGTACTAATTTCCATATTCAAATAATGGTAATAAGTTAAGCTAATCCACAATCAATGGTAATAAGATAAGCTAGCCCACAATCAATCATGAAGGCGAAGAAGAATCTGATTTCTCAAAGAGGAAAAAAAAACACAAAATTAGACGATCATTAGACAAGCTCATGATGCCCACTCAAGATTGAAAATGCCTTAGCATTTTCATCATTTTCAACAGTCCTTGAGTGCATGCCACTTGGTATGGGGCTCCATGAGCTGACAAGAACCCCATTCAGGAAAGCCTGAGCAGAGTCCCCATCTTTATAATAATGCATTTCCTCTTTCAAAGAAAAGAAATGGGATTTAGTCACTTGGACACACTGAGTCTCACTAACCTCAAACGAGGACTTATTCTCAAAGATCCAGATATCCCTAGCTCATTTTGTGGAGATAAATGAAGTACTACACTCTATGGGCCCTCCTTTGGTGCAAGAGGTACTACCCTCTCATAGAGCCTCAGGACTTGATCATACTTTAAGTAAATTTTTCAAGTTCCTTAATATGGAACAATGTCTGCAAAAAGAAAGATATTATCCACACTCATTGTTTTTGGGAAGTCAAGGATGAAACCAATGCTTTATTTTGGGATGAAACATGGCAACAACTTCCTCCTTCCCACCGCAATATGAAAATTGTTTCGAATGGACATGAGTAGAATTTTCAACTTCTTCTTCTATCTGGCCCCGGCCACGGCTTTATGCTGCAACTTAGCTAGAAAATGTTTGACTAGATGTAATTTGGCACTGTATCATAAAGTAATGATGTCATCGATTTAAAATTTAATTAGATGGCAAATTTCTTCCATCCAACAAAACATGGTGTAAAGTTAATCGTTGATTTTCATGGACTGTGCTCCATACCTGTTGGATGCATGAAATCTAATTGGCCATATAGATAACCACTACTCTGTTACCAGACTTTGACCCATGTACTCTTCATATATTATGTGTTTCCATCATAGTAAGTGCTTATCATGTTTTGAATTTTCCTTGCCACTTGTACTTTTGGAGCATTCCATCAACTTTATGTTCTAATATGTGCTCATCTAAATATTATTTCCATTTTTGGTGGATTTACCAAGGTTATTTGTGCTAATAGTAAGAAACCAAAATATATTTGAAATGAGCATGGGTAGTGGAGTTATGCATCACCCTATTATAATGGTGTCTAACATAAAGAACATTTCTATTAATTTTGTCTTTTTTTTTTCTTTCTTCATAATTTTTGTTGGTCAATGTTGGAGATATTAACTCGTACTTGTATTGTACTTAACTTTTCATGAATTTTCAAAGGATAGATATTGAGGCGAGATGTCAACATGGAATTCTCCAAAAATTCCCCGCAAACGCTCTAGGCTCTCCAAGAAGGAAGAAGATGAACCCCTTCTTCGACTGAGATTACGAGTGACCAACGACAATCTCGTCAGAGGAGATTATCAAACGAGTCTATGAATAGATCAACTCCAGAATGTGCTCAAGAAAGTTATATGGATGCAACCTTCTTAGATAGTTTGTGCATTGATACTCCTACACCTGAGAATGTAGGGAATACCTCAGGACAAGAGAATTTTTTTGGTAATTTTCTTTGATTTTGTTTATTTTTGTGTATTTAAATTTATGTCAAGTTAACTGTTGTAATTACTTTCAAATGTGTGTGTAGATAATGAGTTTAGAGAAAGGGACGAAAATGAAAGATAGAGTGGGTGCCACAAAGATTCTAATGTTGGTGCAGAGGGTGAAGGTCGTTTTAGGAGGCCACGTTATCAAGAAACAAAAGATTACACGCCTACATCCACCTATCCTTCAGATGTTAGTGATGAACTTCCCTGGGAAGGGATTACTAAAGAAGTGACCCTTGAGCGATGCTCAGGTGTTAAAAGGAGGTTGGAAAATGATTTGGAGGTCTTGGAACTCCCTCAGGAGAGTAAACAAAGCTTGCAGATTATTTTTCATTCATTGCAAAACTTTATGGACGCATATGAAAATATGAGGCCAACCATTGACAGTTTCATCAATCTAATGAGGTGGGGAAATTCAGAGGTGATGGGGCCTGTAAATGGGATGCAGTAAAAAATAAAGTTTCAAAAGAAAATGCAATTTCAATGTTCAATTTCAAAGATGGGCCAAAGCAGAATATGTTGAAGGTGCAATATTTTAAGCACCATGACATTGCAGGACATTTGTATAACAAATTTTTGGCATCATATGGGAAATTGTCGTGGAACGATGAGGTTCCAAACTATTTAAGACACTTTTATGTAGATATTTTCATGGACATGCACCCTGATTATACTAGTCTATCATCCAATTATTATGGGGATGGTAAAGGATGGACATATGATCGAAAATGAGCATATCAAAATGCGACATTGCAGAGGCCTCCACGACCTTTAGTATCTTTCCCAACAGGGGCATTTGCTTCACATTCAGAGTTCTGAGCTTCATCATAGGTTGGAAAAGAGGCTAGGAATGCAATCAGAGAAAATTTGGAATCGATTTTTTATGGTGTTGATGTTGGTTTGAATCGTCAGCGAGCGCAAGTGATTCTCCTACATCATATACTCCTCAGCTACAAAAATCATGATATCCTTCTCATGAGCTTCCCAACACCGCTATTGAAATCCACCTGGATCTCAAACAGTTCTCTAGAGTTGTCCATCTACTCCTCTGCTTCATTGTTGTTGTTGTTGCTGCCTTGCTGCTCTTTCAGGATCCCTTCTACTTAGCTTCTCATTGCTGGCAGTCTCTGCTGCTGAACTCAAAATCAACCTTCTGATTTCTTCAATTACCTCGTTCATATACTCTAGTGGTTGGCTCTCCTTATGCAGTATTCTCTGCTGCAATTCCTTCATCTCTGTGGGTAGATCTACTTGATCTCCCATGTTGTATTTATCTCTCTTTGTGGCGCTGAGTGGCCACTCCTCTGCAGACTCCAATTCTACAGTCCTTTTGCCTTCTGACAGATTTGCTTCTGCCAGGTGTTCTTCTAGCTTCTCCACAGGATGGTATGCTCCTCTATCTTCTTCCAACTTAGCATGTTGGATGTGAAATCTTTGCACCATCACACTCCTTTCTAGGGTTTCCAATTCTTCACACAGATCAACAAAATCCATGCTGTCTACTTCCTCTTCTTCTTCTTCTTCTACAGTTTCTAGTACTGCAGTGATTTCCTTTCCAGCCTCCTGGCTGAAAATTTTGAGCCATTCTATTGAATGCTCATCTTCTTGTTGTTGGGAAAACGTCAGTGTCTTCTCCATTTCTTCCTCCATGACAGTCTCTGCTGGCTGTCCTCCTGCTATTGCTCCATCTGCAACACCTTCGCTGGCCTTTACTGGGCTATGTGGCAGGAATACCTGAATTCCCCTAATCATCAGAATGATCTTCTAATCCTCACCTATCAGAACTCCTTGCTGATCTGACCTCTCCTTTGAGTTCATGAGACTCTTAGACAATCTCATCTCCTTTCCCCTTCCCACCTGGAAATTTGGGAATTTTCTGCTGCCCACTTGGCAATCTATGAGATCCAACAATCCCATCTCATTCCCCACTTGGCAATCTGAACTTTCACCACTGCTCCCCTGACAGTACGTGAGACCTTCCACTGATCTCTTTCCATTGCCCACCTGACAACTTGAAAGTCCACTTCTGCCCACCTAGAAGTTTATGAGATCCTCTGTTAATCTCATACCATTGCCCTCCTGCCAATATGAACTTCCATGGTTTTCCTCCTGATAGTCTATGAGATCCTCCAATGATCTCATTTCATTTCCCACCTAGAAATTCAAAAAATCATCCTTGCCCTCCTAACAGTCTTTGAGATCATCCAGTGATCTCAGTTCATCCTCAACATCATTGAGATTTCTCCAAGTCTCTGGTTCACACGCATGAACCATCTCCTCTTCATCTCTGAGGCTTTCCACATACCTCAACCATTCCTTCAATAGCCTTCGCTATCCTCTGGCCAACAATTTCTTGACTGGCCACTTTGCTTTCCTCCTTAGAGGCCATTCATACACCTAATGTGTCTTTGCATCCTGCTGCATACGCAATGCAAGCTCTTCCATTATCGCCCTTATCTCAGCGGTTTCTTTGTCAATATCTTCTTTACTCATCTGCTGGTGGTCTCCTCTTCCACCACACTCATGGTCTTCACTAGTCATCTTCCTGTTCCTATCTGCCCTCCTGGAAAACTTGTTGATGTCACTCTGCAACTGTGAGTTCTTCCATACTTTCCTACAGTCCTCCTGACTGTCTATTGACTGTTGCACACCTTGCAACAATCATCACAGAGCTTTGAAACTCTGTATTATTCTTCCTATGGCTCCCTTTGCCTGAAATATATAGACAAAATCAAGATCTGATACCACAACTGGTTCAAACCCTTTGACCCTCAGGCCGAGATCCATGTAAGATCTTCACTAAAACCACACAAAGGGTTAATAAAACCCTTTTTTTAAGCCACAAAGGACTTCGGGTTTCAGGAGTTGGAGAGTCCTGATGTATTTCCACAACTCTTGGAAAATGCCGAAATACAAATTTTCAACGAAGGTTGACCGCTCCAAGGCGACGAGCACAAGCCACCTGTTGCCCACTAATTTCAGCTTTTCAGGACTTGAGCAAACAACCAACAATCATTCCTCTTCCTTTATGATTCCCCGAATTCTGAAATTTTTTCTTTGGCGAGATCGAAAGCATTTCGGGATTCTGCGTATCAGGAGTTGACGACTCTCGACCTCAAAACACTTGTCGTGCCAATTCCTGAATTCTGAAATAGTGACCTTTTCAGGATTCCACGTATCAGGAGTTTGAATCTCTAGACCCCAAATCACTTGTCGCCTCTACTTCTCGAATACCAAAATGACGAAATGTCGAAATGGGTTCAATGATGGTTAATGCTGAAATGCAAAAATTCCACTCCAAAGGGGAATCAAAATCTCCTGTTGCTTCTCATCCAACAGTTGCTACTCCTCCTGAGCTTCTGAATGCTAAAAGACACTCAGCCTTAACCTCCTCACAGATATGTGAGATCTAACGGCCTACGGGATTTTTCACTTCTCCATGAAGCGTCTCCACCGTCCGTTTCTTCTCTTCTGTGTGGCTTCCAAAGATTAAACTCCATGCGTCTTCGCTTGATCCAACGGTTGTTGAATATCGACGCTAGATCTAGCGGCCCAAATCTAATCTTATGCACTCTCTCCTCCTATTTTATGGAAGTGAAACTCAACGGTCCAAATCTCGTCTCTCCAGCTGATCTAATGATAGCTGTGCTCCCTCCTGAGCTTGAGAAATTCCTCCCTCCCCTTGCGAGATTTTCTAAAATTTCAAAGGTCTCGACCTTTGCTTCCTCTATGAACTCAATTCCTTTAGATATCGCCTACTTCTAGGAATTCTATCCCTCCTAAACTTTATCGACTGTGAAACCTAAAAGGTTTTCTTGACCTTCTTCTCACTCTATTGTTAATCGATGCGCTAAGTCACTATCCTTCCTGAGCTTTATTTACCTGAGCCTCTAGGGGACTCTCCCTTCTGTGTCCTCAAAGGGAAATATGGTGTCGTCCTAATGACCTTCTGCTCAAGCCTTCCTTGCTGAGCTTAAAAGAGTATTCAGTAACTCTGTGCATGTCTCTCCTTGACACTTCTCTTTCCAACAAAACTCGAAAAGAGTCCTTCTGTGCACTTTATGCAATTTATCAATGCCCACCTGACAGAGTTTTCCAGAATCCTCAGTGACTCTGTCTTCTCACTGAACTCGAAATAGAGTCCTCCTCAATGCATCCTGTGCATTTTCTCAACGCCCTCCTGACAGAGCCTTTACAGAATTCTCAACAATTCTACTTCTCTTCTCTGTACTCTCCTCTGCACAGTTTCTCCTTCAAGGTGTTCAGTAACCTTGAGGCTTCCTCTTTGAGTCAATGAATTCAGCTGGTATGCCCTTCTGGCATGTCTTTGTCTGAAATCCCACAGAATTCAGAAGTGCACTCCTGCACTAGTTTTCAGAGACCGCAATACTCTATCACACACTCTTGCATGAAACCACAAAGAACCCAAACCTAAAAATTAAAGAACTCAACAGACAACGACTCTTGTTTGTAACCTGCAAATGTAAACAACACATATATCCACAACATATCATCAACACATAGAGACATTCATTCATGAACTCACAAACACATGAACAACAACATGTAGGAAAAAATGCTCTGTTTGTATTAATCAAGAATGCCTGATTACAATGTGTTCGAGCTCAGACTGTAATAGAGTCTCGACTCTCCTCTCCTATCTAACCTATTCTCTTTTCTACTCTTCCTCTGCCTTACTAAAAAAACAAAAGAAGATCTTTTTACAAAAGGGGCTCCTCGAGTGCTTCCCTCCATCCTCATCAACTCTCATTAATTTACATTCAATTACATTGAATGGTTTTCTAGTCCGAATCGGATCTAGATCTCAGCCTTACAACCATTTAAGGCAACCTTTATCTAAAGCCTGCGTACATGCATGGATTTTGGGTCTTCGGCCTTACAACATTTAATATAATTTCAAAATTTGAAATTTGAAAGTGAGAGGGCTGCGCCTCTGCTCTCCATTGAACGTGTGTTGGTTGGTTGGTGCTTGATGATGTGGAGTGATGATCCTACATCAAGAAGCCAATTATCGGGCCACATTTGTTTATAAAACATATGCGGAGCTAGATACCATGTGAGTAGAAGATCTTAAGGAGTATGAAAAAAAAATTTGTGATGGTTGGAAGAAGGTCATTCAGAATGATGACCCGAACAACATATTGGTATGTGTTCTAGTTAGTAAATTTTTGACACATTTTAGGATAGTTTACTTCTAATTCTAGATTTATATACATATCATTGTATCTATAGAAACAATTGAGTTGTTATTGTCATTCATTATAGTTTGTAGATATGTTAAATGAATCTCCAGTAAATAGAGGACTTGATTCCACAAGTTAAATTTGGATGGGTTGAATCAGGTATGTGTTTTCTAATATCCACAGTTGTCCAATCTACAATCTTTTGAATAAGATCAACAACATTTATAATTTTGTATAAATGCGAACACATTTAATCCTAGATTTAGTTCTTAGTTTTTTTGTTCACAGATCCCTATTCCATCTCCTACTACTTGGGCATGCTTGTCTCAATTCTCATTGGGAGAGTTTGAAGAGGGTGGGAGTTCATAGGTATCATTGCATGTGTTAAAATCTGATGCAGGAGCATCACCAACAACAAGCAAGCGAGGAGGCGAAAGACAACTGGGACAAGCGCCAACGCATTTCAACACATTGCAAAAGTGTTTTGAGATTTTTTGAAATAAATGTGTGGATGTTAATGTAATAGTTAAAGGGGAAGCACACTTAGATATTTTCAACAGATCTTGAGTGATCTTCTCTCATCTGTAGTAGGTGAAGGCATTAATACATAATTAATGTGAGTAGGTAGATTTAAATGAAGATTAGATAGTTTACAGCGTAGGACGGAAAACCGACTATAGACACCCTCATCTTGTATCATTGTAACATTAGCATGATCAATAGAGCATAGAGCATAGAGGAGAAAAAATACATTCAACGATTGAGAGAGAGAAGCAGAGAACTGTATTTGAAAACACCCATGCATAGAAGTCCTGAATTAATACATGAAGCTTTGATTCAGACTTATGGTGTTGTGATATTCTCTGTGTATGCATGTTGAATGCTATGCCCATAGCTATTTTACTCTTTTTGTTATGCATTTGTTGTTACGCTATGTATGAATCATTTCTTGTTGAATGTTTGAAATCAGAGAGAGAGAGAGTAAGTAATGAGTTTCAATTGTTTCTCAACTTGAGTGAGTAAAATTCCTGCAAGGAGTGTGTTGATGGGTTTAGATTTTTATCTCTAAAAGCTCAGGAGGGATAACATTGTTCTCATCTCATAGAAGTGCAAGTTAAGCACAAGAGTCGTGCAAGGTGTGTGCAGGCTGAGTGAAGTCTCAGAGTTACAACCTGAGTGAAATTGTTGAAGGACTGCTATCACAAGGACTGCACAGAGTCGAAGAGGTTCAAATACTAGAGCGTATTTGAGGAAGTGATGCAAGGAGTGCATGCATGAGTTATCCCTAGAGTAATTGAGGATTTCAAGCAAGTTTAGGATAGATAGGGTCTTCAAAGTTGTCGAAGAGAAACTCAAGCGGGCTAGTGCCTTGAAGTGTTGGAATGAGGCATAGCGAAGTTGTTTTGCAGGTGGACAAGTTCCATGAAGGAATACGTTGTTCATCTCGTAGGAGTTGTCAAGGAGGAATTTAATGGTCCGAATTCTCCATGGAGAATTCACGAAATTCTGAGAGCCGTCAGATCTTGCAGAGGAGTTTGGGATCTCAACACTTTGGGTGTCGGGATACAAAGGAGGCAACGTTTTGGGAAGTGAAGTTGCAAAGTTCCTAAGCTAGGCACGAGAGACACATGGCAGAACCACAAGGTGGGGCCTACATGGTTGACAGGAAGACACACATCACCATGAGGAAAGGAGTCAACACTCCGTTGACTTCTCGTGTCTCAGGGATTCGCGGGATAAGAGCACAGGAGTTTGACGCTACAACTCGCGAAGTGGCGAGTTGTGAGAAGTGTGAAGGGAAGGTCAACCCTCGCTAACTTTCAAGTCTCGGAGGTTCACATGGGAAGAGCATGGAGACTCAACCCTTCGACTTGCAAAGTCCCGAAGTCGCGATGGGAGCTAGCATTTAGCCTAGCCGTAGGTCACGTGCAGAGGGCGCTGACAGAAGGGAGTTATACCCATTTTGTGATCTCGAGTATCACGAGATTGGGAAGGAAGAGTTAGGGGTTTCGACTCGCGAACTCGCGAGAATGCGAGTTGCGACAAGAACCTTTGGAAATAGGCCTTGGTCATAGCACTGTGGTCGCACGGAGAAGGTGGAGCTCACACCTAGTGCTGTTCGCACAGGGGAGTTGCCGAAAGGACCCGTGGATCGATAAATGAAGATTCCAGCAGGGAATCAAAAGAGCCATTTTGGCTCAAGGGGAAAT
>JZKD02S1916673.1:202601-225757 GCA_000966675.3 Picea glauca
TTACATTATTTCACCTTTATCATCACTAAACATGAATACTTTATCACTATTCACCATCTTAGTCATGTAAATATTTTGTCTTGTCTTGATTTTACTTGCACTATGTTTATTTATAAAAAATATTGGAAGAAATAATTTCAATATACTATTTTCTTGATTTCAAAACAAGTCATCAAATTTTATAGTTTCTTATGAAATTTCACAATGAAATATTCAAGAAAATGTGAAATAAAAATTATAGTTTCTCACTTGTAATTTAAATTTTGTTTGATTTGGAAATATGATTGAAAATAGTCAAAACAAGTCATCAAAATTTATTGTTTCTTATGAAATTTTACAATGAAATGACAATCCAACAATGAAAATAGTCAAAACAAGTCATCAAATTTAATATAAGTAAGGGATCTTCATTAAAATTTATATTGATATTAAAATTTATCAAAATTTAAAGTTTTTCTAAGCCATCAATAGTCCCTTATAATGACATGGAAATGGTTCCTAGTTTTGATATGAAGTTATCCTCTTCATATGAAAAAACATTGAACAATCAAATTGCAAATAATGAACGCATTTATCCTATACATGTAGTAAATTCATTACATGCATTAAAGGATTTGTGTATATGATTTGGATAATTTGTAGGATTAAAGTATAATCATTCAAAGTATAGGTCAATTTAGGTTCCATAGATACAATCTATAGGTTCTTCCCTGAAATTGTAAATAAGGTTTGGTAAACTTTATAATTCATCAAAAATGCAACTTTTCTTAATTGAATGGGCCATGAAAGTAAACTAAACTAGAAATGATTCTAGAATCCTAGATATTCATAAATACATGTACTTTCAATGCAAAATAAAAAATTCTGGAATGTACATGTCACTTGTTTAAAGAAATCGTAATGGTATTCCATCTTCAATTATTCGTTCATGATCGACTTTGGACATTTTCCATTTTATAACTTTTTTTTTTTTTTGATTGAACTTCTATTAACTTTATGGCTGCTGCACCTACCAAATGACTATATTGACAACTTGTGACATCTGACTGGTATTCTTCAAAGTGAACATGAGTATCGGTTTGATGGGTTTCTTGAAAAAAATATCCTTTCAATCCAATGGGTCCTCTTTCATATATAAAACCATTATCACGAAAATCTTTTAATAACGTCATCTTTGGTTATGTGCATCACATCAAATAATATTTCACGTTTTCAGTGTTGTCTACAGGTGCCACCATGGAAAAGACATCTCCTGCAAATAATTGGATATATTGGACAAAAAATAGATTGTGTTATATCACACAAGTACATGTACAAGTTATTTGAAAAAATTTAAACATAAAAATTACCTTCTCTAACAAGGTCAAAAACTCTATCGTCATCAAATGACACTATAGTTTCATTTGATTCCATATCCTCTGAGATTGCAAGTGGCATTTTCCCTTTTATATTAAGTTCGGTATGTCTCTAAGCTTTAACATATTCTACATTTTCATTTTCACAAATATCTATGGATTATGTGTCCTCTATGCAAACTGAACAAAAACAAGACTCATTTCTTCTATAAAATGCAAACACATTTTGATAACGTTTTGTTTTAACTGAATGTAATTTTCGTGTCCCATGTAATGTATCGGCTTCATATGGGATTGATCTATTTATATCTTGGATTCCAACATACCAGAAAAACCTCCACAAGACAAGAACTTGTTAACTTGAAATCTCTCAAGAAAATGATTGAAGATTGAATATAAATTTGAACACGTTCAAATAAAAATCTCCTATGTACATGTGTAACATGTATATATAGACACACCTGCGCACATCCCTTGACATATTATTTTCATGGCTTAGCGCCATTTTGCACCATTCAACAACTTGATAAACGTATTCAAATCGATTGGCATGAGGGTTCATCTGATATCTTCTAAGTGCTCATTTTATGCATGCCCTTGCACCGTCGTTCTCTCATTTTCCATGACTAGTCTCAAAAAAATTCCAACAATGTGTAATGTTTGATTTTTTATGAAGACGACATAACCAATAGAATGATCGTGAAGATTTGAGCTGACCTACACACCCATCTGACCATATCCAATGTCAATCGAATTTGATTTTATGATTTCAATGAATCATAAAATTTCTCAAAACAATGTTGTACATAATGCGTGTCGTGTGCTCGATTATCACTTATATAAAAGTGAAATTCTTTAATAACATGTTGATTGCCATTGGTGCTTTTTATGTTATCAAGAATCTGATGAGCATGTCTATATAGAACATGGACAAATATCATGACTTGATCAGAATAATAATAATTACTCTGTGTTTCTTTTTGTGCAACAAATGTGTAATTCTTTGCAAAATCAACTACAGACAAAATTGTCCCTGGTGGAGACTCTTCACGGGATTGTTTGAATTGTAGGTCTTTCCATCGAACTCTATGTGAATGCTTGGTGTACTTATAAATTTCTTCCTCAAACTTCTTCAAAAAATCTATCACACAGATTTTATCTACTTTCAAATCAATCATTTTGGAAATAACATTTGAAGAATGTGGAGTCGTGCTATTGATATATTCATATCTCTTCGAATTGACTGTTATATTAGAAAATGATTGATCATTCATATCAATAGGATAGTTTGAGTGAAACAAACTTATATTTCCACAACGATCACATTTCTTTCCACCAACACATTTTTTTTTGTAAAATAATTCATCACCTTCTCTTTCACATAGAATTTCAGATATAAAAGCACGGAATGTGGAAGGAGGAGGTGAATTTGGCCATAAAGTTTTAGCAAAATCACGAAAAGTGTTGTAATACAACTCAAATTCCACGTGATAATGAAAACAACAAGTTTCACGAATAGTGATGGGTCTAACAAACCATGGTTTTTGTTTCACAAATGTATCGATGGAAATTTTAACTTCTTTGTGCTCTTGTTTGAACTTATTGAACAATTCTATTTGTGTCATTGGAAATATATGTTTTGGATGTTCTTCATATTGTTTTCATGCTATTCTTCGTCACAACAATTCCTTGTATGTGGTGAAACATGAGATTCTGTCAACCAACAATTACGGGCCAATTATTTAACATTTTTTGCAGGTCTATCTTTGTAGGGTTGTCTAGAAATCACTATCCAACAAGCTAGATCATCATCTGCATCTATTTTCAATCGAAATTTTCTATGTCTGTACAATGTTTTTCTTGACATTCCCATCGTTTTTGTCATGTGTCATGTCAAACGATCTTTTATATTGCTAGATGAAACAACTGTTGATTGTATCACTCTACGTGCAACACTAACATCTTTTTTTGAGATTTTCCAAAAGATTTTAATACACTAGTTATATTTTCAAAGACATTATGTTTCACCTTTGTATCTTTTGTCAAATTTTGAATACCCAATAATGATGTAGATTATTTTAACTTTCTTGACTTTATTAGACAAAGTAAAAGTTGAGCTTGTACTATCAGTGATTCATCTTTGAAAAAAGTACTATACATATTCTTAGTTCGATATATTATATAATGATTAGCTTCTTTCTTCCCAAATTTGTCAGTATCAACATTTTCTAATATTTCATCATCAATGTTGATAGATTCTCCTACATATTTCAATTTAAAGTTTGTATTAAAAAATAAAACCCGAACATAAATTCACTAAACTATATACAATTGTTCATCTTGTATTATCTAAATTTATGTACATACTTATAGGTTATTCGTCTTCTGCTTCAATTTCGGTTTCAATGTCTTCATCAACATTCTGAGACAAATCTACTTATGTTTTTTGAAAAACATCAAATCGTAATTAAAATCAATTATATTAAACAATATTTTAAATTTGAATTCTATACTTTTAATATAGACAATATGTGTATGCATACCTCGTTGGTCTTCTTCTTGTTGAAAATCTCTATTTACATTATCATCGTTTATTTCTTCAATAGTTGCACGTTCTCATTTATTTCTCCAATAATTCTCTTTCCTTTGATCATTATGGTGAGTTTCATCTCGAGTGCGATCAAATTTTCTCTTGCACAAACTTATGTTTCCCATGAGTATAGTTATCTATAAAATTTATGTTCAACAAAGACTTCACCTTGAAAAAGTGCTCAACATTTATCTTTCAACATATAAATTGTTATTCCAATAAAAACTTGAACAAAGATCAATTACCTTATTCAACAAAAATAAAAAAGATGATTTGAAACTTTGTTTAGGTGCTCTAGAAAAGCATGAAACAAGCGATGAATTGTGTTAATTGTGTTCAGCCGAAAGCACATTTATATGATTTGGCATGAAATGAAACGATACGACTTGTCTTTTCATTTTTTACGGTGGAAGGAATTCGCTCAACCATCTTTCAGCCGAAAATCTTGGAAGTCGTTTAATTTTGACGGATTCCATTAGAATTTAGTTTTTCGGCCAAAAGAATATTGTTTCGGCCGAAAGATTCTTTCTTCCGAAAACTAGAAATTGGGAGTGTATCCAGAAACTAGAGAATTCCCCCAAGCTTACCTGGACTTTGGAGGTTGTGGACTACTGCAAATACTCAGAATTTGGTTTCGAAAATGGCACCAGCATTTGCAAAATTGAATCTACTTTCAATTCCTATAATTTGTTTCCATTTTCATTATTTTTAGCTAATTTTATTTAATTTAAAAAAAAAATCACGCATAATATTTTCAACAGACATTATGATTCAGTGAAATAAAATATTCGTATCTCTAAAAATACACAGTGAAAAATTTAGAAAAATTTATATTCATAATCCTTAAACTGTTCTATTCAAAAGGGTATTTTTAGATTTTACTTTTAAGTAAAAATTAAGATAGATACAAGGTGGGGGAAAACATGTGTTTAAAATTTGCAATGCTTTCATCTTGGTTAACTTCAAAAAATTCTAGAAATTATAATATTCATCAGTTAGATTCAAAATTATAGTCATAATAAAATAGAGTCTTTGTAGATTGTTGCAGTATATTTCATTTGTTAAAAACAAAAGTTTAATAATAGATACATTGTTGGGGGAAACAATAACTCGTTATCATTCCTTTCATGTTTAAGTAACATACTGTTAAACAATTGTCAAATTGACATATGAAATCTTGATAAAAAAAAAATTGAAAAGTAGTCATTGGAAAGCTAACAAAATTATTTACAATTTTTTTTTTAACTGTAAAGTGAAATTCTAAATAAAAAAAATACTTTTGTATGTCGTAAATTGAAGAAATTGTGAAAATATGGTTTTTTTTCTCATAAAACAAGCAAAATAGACACCCATCTTCATGATTTTACCCTAATGGGAATATTGAGGGAAATCACATAGTGATCATTTCTCAAGAAGAAGGCTATGATATTGGTTGAATGCACAACAGATGAATACTTGATGACTGCACTGAACTTTACATAGAGTCTTATGACAATGAACTTAGTTTAAGTTTACATTATCTTAGCATGTTTTTCTTAGGATTAGTTTTAATTTCGGTCTTTTCTTTTCTTTTAATTTTAATTTCATTTCAATAAGCCAGTCATGTAAGGGGAGGGTTTTCTCCCAAACTTTCTAAGCGTTGATCACACCATTCCCTTTTGTATGCAAGTTGGTAAAATGGCTTGTGCAACCAACAACTCTGAATTTTTCTCTTGGAATGAAGCAAACATAGGGAAGTGTTAATCTAAATTTCGATGCTCAGATTCCTTTGCAACATTTTTTGGATTGATAAATCAATATTATCACCAACTTACCAGTTGATCATAAATAACATGTTGGCATGTTTACAGGCAGAGTGTGATTTTCATTGATGGCAAGAACAATGGTTACATTGGCATGTTTACAGGCAGAGTGCGCTTATCATTGATGGCAAGATTAGAGTGTGCATTGATGGAAAAATAGGAACAGCGTAAGCTCAGGTGAAGAAGCAAAAAGTATGTAGAAATCAAAGCTCAGGAGAGATAGCATTCTGAGATGCATAGAAGAGATCCCATACATCAAGGCTCGTAGAAGGATCAAAGGTCGTGGCCTTTGACACTTAGATATTTGAGAAAGCCAAAGCTCAGGAGGAGGAGCGACAGTGGCCATTGGATCACCAATCCAAAATACCCGATGTATGTTATATCAGAGTCCAGTGGCCAGAGGAAGCATAGAGGATAAGTACAGATATGATCTGTTGGAGCTAAGTGCCAAGGACCAAAATCTTTCAAATCCAGTATAACTGCAAAGAGGATAATGGCCGAGAGCCATCCTCCAACTCCGTGAAATGCAAAATCGCGATGAGATCTAAACTGTTGGATCTAGAGGACATGTGGCGAGAGATCATCATTTTGCTGACTCGTGAACTGGAAAAGTCAAAGGTGAGTAGTCCTCCAAGTTCGTGAAATGTGAAATCATGATGAGATCTAAACCGTTGGATCCATAGGATACGTGGCGAGAGATTAGAATTTCATTGAATCGCGAATTGGAAAATTCAAAGGTGAGTAGTCCTCCAACTTCGCGAAATGTGAAATCACGATGAGATCTGAACCATTGGATCTAGAGGACACGTGGTGAGAAATCAACATTTCGCTAACTCACAAACTGGAAAAGTCAAAGGTGAGTAGTCCTTAAACTTAGTGAAACACGATGTCCCGATAAGATCTGGGTTTTCGGATCATAGAGGATCGTGGACCGTTGATATGACACAGAGTATTTCGGATATCAGGAGTTGGAAGAGTCAAGCTTGGCTCATGTTCAAACACTGAACATGCAAAATCGTGATATTGATCACAATCGTTGGATCGAGGAAAGTCATGGGACATTGATCCAGAGTATTTTGGATATCGGGAGTTGGAAGAGTTAGGGTTGGCTCATGTTCAAACAACTGACACACGAAACCATGATTTGATCATAGCCGTCGATCAAAGGGAGAGCGTGGACCATTGATCTAGAATGACGAAGAATGAAGTCCCAGAGAGAAGGATAGTTGTTGGATTAAAGAGGACACGTGTCAGTAGATCATCAACTCTGGGAGACTGTCGTATGGAAGAAATGAAATTTTGATATTTGAAATCTCCAGATTGCTAAGTTCCGAGAGTTGTCGGATCAATTTTGAATGTAAGAACATGATAAGCTAGCAAAGTTGCATTTCATAAAGATCGAGCCATTGATCTAAGATCTTGATTGAATGAACAACATTCACTCCAGATATAAATATGCGAGGAGTTTACACTCAGGAAAGTTTGAGATTTGAAATCTCTGGAATGCGAAGTTCTGTTAGTCGTCGGATCAATTTCGAGTGGAAGGATAGGATAAGCTAGCAGAGCTGGATCGCAGAAAGATAAAGTCATTGATCCAAGATCCTGATCGAACAAACAACATTTACTCTGGGTATAAATGTGGGAGGAGGTTACGCTCCTGAAAGTGAGATTTGAAATCCACGGAATGTGAAGTTCTGTCAATCGTCGGATTTGGAGATCAGAAAAAGACCGTTAGATCAGGGAGATCTATGTCAGCAGATTACGTCATTAAATCTTGTCCTCAAGAAAATGTGGTAGACCACGTTAGCAAAGGGCATATGGGAAACCATGTCAGCAAGTACACATGTCATCTAAACATTGAGACCAAGGATTGTGCGTGGACAAAGGAAAGAAGGCAGATCTGTCGATTGAAGGAGACAAATGTCAACAGATCTTCCATTTCAGAAGATATCCAGTCAGCAACAATAGGATTTGAGACTTGAAACTCTTGGAGCTTGTATCTAGAAGTAAATCTCAACCGTTGATGTAAGAAGGTGAGATCTAGTATGTAGACTTGAGAGGACAGATCTGAACCGTCTGTTCAAGAGCACTGTCAATATTGTGAGATCGACGATCGTGCTCCATTTTAGGGCCAGAACATGCTCGGGCCTTAATTTTTGGAAAGTGGGCTGCAATCGAAACCACAATTTTGGAGAAAGGACATGTGGAGGGTCGTAGTGAATTGCAGGGTCAAAAGCGGGTTTCTCTCAAACTGCCTATGGAAGCGCTCGCAATCGCGTGGTCATGTGAAGTTCATAGCCCAAGGTTATATCGTGAAAAGGAGCTACCACTCACTAAAAGAAGCTTAGGAAGTGCCTTTAGAATAAGCACATGGACATATCTAGAGGTCACGTGAAGGAAGGCGCTTATAAGCCAAAGAAGCCATAATTGACTAGTTGTAACTGCTAGAACGGAGTGATTGTATCGGCCAGAGAACTCGAGGAGCTGTGATCTGGATTATTTTTGGCACGAAACAAGATCGAAGATATAATAAAGAAATGAATAGAGATATCACAAATATTCAATAATATAATAGAAATATATCAGAGATGAAACCATAAACACAGATATACAGTAATACACAATTTTTATTAATGAAAGATATGTACAGAGACTGTAAAAATAGAGAGTGAAAGACTTGCTAGAATGGTGGCAGCTTATCTCTGAGAAGAGATGTGACGGCTACTCACATTCACAAGAAGATGATTACAATGAGGCTCTAAAGGACTTTTTACAATAAACAGGAATTCCCAAAACCCTAGACATCCAAAAACCTAACCCTAGGAGATGAAGCGTTAAAAGTCATGTGGACCCCGTTTGGGTAAGTTAGTACATCAACTTCCCAGGGTCGTAACTTTTGCATAGGATCTCTGTTTTAGGCGTATGATGGATTGTTGGAAAGGTACCATCGAGGAGATTCATTTTGGGGGCTCAATTGTGCCTTCGATTATCATTGATAACCTATATCTCGAAAAACCTTCATTTAGGCCCTCAAAATGGCCCCAGAAGTTAAAACCTGCTAAAAATAGTAAATTGCCAAAATTGCCAAAAAACTGTTTTGAGCTAGTCGAAAAAGGTGGGTGGCCACCGATATCCACCTGGATCAATCCTCCATCCTTAGGAAGAAATTCTCTCCATTGCGTTGAGTTCTCAGGGGAGAGGGAAAATCATTTACTGGATCTGCATCTTGGTGAGTTACTTGTATTGTTGGAGACATCGCGCTGCTTAGTTTGTGGAAGTCTGTCATGAACCTGTTGAAGCAGAGGATGTTTAAAAAGTCAAGCTACATGAGAGGAAGGTGCGCAGAAGGAATCTTTTTGCTTTGATGCAACCTTTTCGACCTACTTCTGTTGGATACAAGGTGCAAGGGGTGAGGCTATAGTGGTTGCAGTGTTCTTCTCTTCCCCTCTTGAACAGATTGTGAAGAAGTTGAATTTTGCAGTATGAGATACTACCATGCGACACTTTTTAGGTGGAACAATAGTTGGAACTACCTCTGATATTCTGTAGAGATGACCCCCCAAAGTAACAATGACACTACGGGGTCAAGACTCATAAAAAGAATGGCGTCTCCACATATATGGTTGGCCCAAGAGAACATCACAGACATCCAGTGGGGCAACCTCACATAATACCTCAACCTTGAAGGGTTGGATTCCATATGACAATCGACACTATTGGCTGACAGAGAGATCTCGTCCTTGCCGAAGCCACCTGATGTTGTATGGCTGCGAGTGTGGTGTTGTTAACAATCCCAACTGTTTGATGACCTCTGCTGAGATGAGGGTTTTTTGGTTTCCGCTATCAACAATAAAATGCAGCAGGGTCCCCTTCACCCACATATGTGAATGAAAAGGGTGGTCCCCCTCTTCAGGATCTGTTGGTTCTTCTGGTTGAATTGTTGCGGTCATGAGAATAACAGTGGGGTCTGCGTCAATGATCTATCCTTTACCAGTATTTTCAGAATCAGATTATGAATCAGGGTTCAACTCTTTCTCTTTGATATCGACCACCAATGACTATTTTGAGAAACATTGATCAGTGTTGTGCCAGAGGCTTTTGCGGAAATCACACCATTTTCTGGTGTCCTTCTTTGTCTTCCCGTGACCCTTCTTTTCTTGTGTCTTGGACTGGTTTTCGGGAGACTGTTTGTTAGGGTTGTCTTTGTCATAATTTTGTTGTTGCGGATTTACATATCCGAAATCCTGTTTGTTTTAGTGCTTAAATTTCTACTAAATTTTAACAGCATATCGATAAGCAACATTGAGTGATGAGATGTCTAGAAAATCCATTTCAGTCTGGGTGTATCTGTGTAGAGCCCCATGGTATTTCAGAACCAAATGCCGCTCAGAGTCTTTGATACCCAGCTTAGTGCAGAAGGTATGCAAGGTATTGGTGAACTCCGAAAATGCTTGGCCCCTCTCTTACCACAGTGTGGTCCATCTCATGTACTGGTCCTCATAGTTTCCAACAGGGTAATATTGTTCCTTTACCACATCCAGAAAAAAATCCCAAGTGGGATCGACCCCATATATTCCAGACTCCTCTATGGAAATTTGCTCCCAATAAGTTTCCCACCAATGTTTGACACGAGGGAGAGCTTTAAGGAGTGCGAAGGTGATCTTTTCTTTGTCGGAAAAATTGTGAACAGAGAAATAACCTTCTAGCAGAGTTAACCATTTTTCTAGGGCTTCTACATCTATCTATCCTTCAAATATAGGAATATCAAAGTTAACTTGTAAATTGAAAGGCAAGGTGCCTCCAAAGTGGCCACTTGATGAAGATGCACCTGATGCTATCAGTAGGTGTTTAAGGATGTGGGAAAAATTCTCCATCATTTCGTCCCTCTGTCGCGTGAGAGCTTGCTCAAGCAACAAATTGATAGGATCGTCTGCTCCGTCATTTTTCTTTTCTTCCTCCATTGAGGGTTTATTGGGTGTGTGAGAGTGATTGTCTTCAAGAGAAACAAGATCGAGACCCAACTTTCTATACTCGGACCTCGTCGGGGACATGCACTAAAGAAACGATTAAAAGCAGCCTGCTTTGATACCACTGATCCAGATTATTTTCGGCACAAAATAAGATTAGAGATATAATAAATAAATGCGTAGAGATATCACAGATATTTAATAATATAACATAAACGTATCAGAGATGCAACCATAAACATAGATATACAGTAATACACGATTTCAATTAATGAAAGAAATGTACAGAGACTGTAAAAATACAGAGTGAAAGACTCGTTAGACTGGTGGCAGCTTATCTCTAAGAAGAGATGCGACGGCTACTCGCATTCGCAAGAAGATGATTAAAATGAGGCTCTGAAGGCCCTTTTACAATAAAAAGGAATGCCAAAAACCCTAGACATCCAAAAACCTAACCCTAGGAGATGAAGCATCAAAAGTCATGTGGGCCCCGTTTGGGTAAGTTAGTACATCAACTTCCCGGGGTCGTAACTTTTGCATACGATCTCCGTTTTATGTGTATGATGGTTCGTTGGAAAGGTATCATTGAGGAGATTCATCTTGGGGGATCAATCATGTATCAGACTATCTTTAAGAACCTATATCTCTAAAAATGTTCATTTAGGCCCTCAAAATGGCCTTGGAAGTTAAAACCTGCTAAAAATAGTAAATTTCCAAAATTGTCAAAAAACTATTTTGAGCTAGTCGAAAAAGGTGGGTGGCCACCGATATCCACCTGGATAAATCCTCCATCCTTAGGAAGAAATGGTCTCCATTGCATTGAGTTCCCAGGGGATAGGGAAAAGCATTTGCTGGATCTGCATCTTGGTGAGTTGCTTGTATTGTTGGAGACGTCGCGATGCTTAGTTTGTGGAAGTCTGTCATGAACCTGTTGAAGCTGAGGCTATTCAACAAGTCGAGCTACATGAGAGAAAGGTGTGCAGAAGGAATATTTGTGCTTTTTTGCAACCTTTTCGACGTACTTCTGTTGGATAGAAGGTGTAGGGGGCGAGGTTGTAGTGGTTGCAATGTCCTTCTGTTCCCCTTTTGAACAGATTGTGAAGAAGCTAAATTTTGCAGTATGAGATACTACCACGCGACACTTTTTAGGTGGAACAATATTTGGAACTACCTATGGAATTCTGTAGAGATGTCTCCCAAAGTAACAATGACACTACGGTGTCGAGACTCATAAACAGCATGGTGTCTCCAAATATATGGTTGGCCCAAGAGAACATCACAGGCATCTAGTGGGGCAACATCACATAATACCTCATCCTTGAAGGGTTGAATGTTGTATGACAATCAACACTGTTGGCTGACATGAATATCTCCTTCTTGTCGAAGCCACCCGATGTTGTATGGCTGCGGGTGTGGTGTTGTCGACAATCCCAACTATTTGACAACCTCTGCTGAAATGAGGTTTTTCTCGCTTTCACTATCAACAATAAAATGCAGCAGGGTCCCCTTCACCCACATCTGTGAATGAAAAAGGTGCTCCCCCTCTTTAGGATCTATTGGTTCTTCTGGTTGAATTGTTGTGGTCGCGACAATAGCAGTGGGGTCTACGTCAATGATCTTTCCTTTATCAGTATTTTCAGAATCAAATTCTGAATCATGGTTCGGCTCTTTGTCTTTGATATCAGCCACCAATGACTATTTTGAGAGAAATTCATCAGTGTTGTGCCAGGGGATTTTGTGGAAATCACACCATTTTTCGGTGCCCTTCTTTGTCTTCCCATGAACCTTATTTTTCTGTGTCTTTGACTAGTTTTTGGAAGACTGTTTTTTAGGGTTGTCTTTGTCATACTTTGGTTGTTGCCGATTAACAGATCCAAAATCCTATTTGTTCTGGTACTTAAACTTCTGCTCAATTTTAACAACATATCGATAAGCAGCACCGAGTGATGAGATGGCCAGAAAATCCATTTCAAAATAGATGTATCTGTCTAGATCCCCATGGTATTTCAGAACCAAATGTCCTTCAGATTCTTTGATACCCAGATTGGTGCACAAGGTATGAAAGGTATTGGAAAACTCTCGAACTACTTGGTCCCTCTCTTGCCGCAGTGTGGTCCATCTCATGTACTGGTCCTCATAGTTTCCAACAGGGTAATATTGTTCCTTTACCGCATCCACAAAAAAATCCCAAGTGGGATCGGCCCCATATATTCTAGACTCCTTTGTGGAACTTTTCTCCCACTAAGTTTCCCACCAATGTTTGACATGAGGGAGACCTTTAAGGAGTGCGAAGGTGATCTTTTCTTTGTTGGAAAAATTGTGAACAGAGAAATAACCTTCTAGCAGAGTTAACCATTTTTCTAGGGCTTCTACATCTATCTGTCCCTCAAATACAGGAATATCAAAATTAGCTTGTACCTTTAAAGGCGAGGTGTCTCCAAAGTGGCCATTTCATGAAGATTCACCTGATTCTATCGACAGATGTTTAAGGATGTGGGAAAAATTTTCCATCATTTCATCCCTCTGTCATGTGAGAGCTTGCTCAAGCAACAGATTGATAGGATCGTCTGCTCTGTCATTTTTATTTTCTTCCACCATTGAGGGTTTCTTGGGTGTGCAAGAGCGATTGTCTTCAAGAGAGACAAGCTCGAGAACCAACTTGATATACTCAAACCTCATCAGGAACATGCACTAAAAAAATGATTAAGAGCAGCCTACTCTGATACCACTGATCGGAGATATAATAAAGAAATTCACAGAGATATCAAAAATATTCTATAATATAACAGAAATGTATCAAAGATGAAACCATAAACACAGATATAAAGTAATACACGATTTCTATTAATGAAAGAAATGTACAGAGACTGTTAAAATACAGAGTGAAAGACTCGCTAGAATGGTGGCAGCGTATCTTTGAGAAGAGATGTGATGGCTACTCACATTCGCAAGAAGATGACTACAATGAGGCTCTGAAGGCCTTCTTACAATAAACAATAATTACAAAAACCCTAGACATCCAAAAACCTAACCCTAGGAGATGAAGCGTCAAAAGTCATGTGGGCCCCGTTTGGGTAAGTTAGTACATCAACTTCTCAGGGTTGTAACTTTTGCATAATATCTCTGTTTGAGGCGTATGATCGATCGTTGGAAAGGTATCATCGAGGAGATTCCTTTTAGGGGATCATTCATGCCTTTGACTATCATTGAGAACATAGATCTCGAAAAACATTCATTTAGGCCCTCAAAATGGCCCCGAAAGTTAAAACCTGCTAAAAATAGTAAATTGCCAAAATTGCCAGAAAATTGTTTTGAGCCAGTCAGAAAAGGAGGGTGGCCACTGATATCCACCTGGATCAATCCTCCATCCTTAGGAAGAAATGGTCTCCATTGTGTTGAGTTATCGGGGGAGAGGGAAAAACATTTGCTGGATCTGCATCTTGGTGAGCTGCTTGCAGTGTTGGATACGTCGGGCTACTTAGTTTGTGCAAGTCTGTCATGAAGTTGTTGAAGCTGAGGCTGTTCAAAAAGTCAAGCTACATGAGAGGAAGGTGCACAGAAGGAATCTTTGTGCTTTGCTACAACCTTGTCTACCTGCTTCTGTTGGATAGAAGGTGCAGGGGGTGAGGCTGTAGTGGTTTCAGTGTCCTTCTGTTCCCCTTTTGAATAGATTGTGAAGAAGCTAAATTTTGTAGTATGAGATACTACCATGTGACACTTTTTAGGTGGAAAAATAGTTGGAAATACCTCTGGTATTCTATAGAGATGACCCCCCAAAGTAACAATGACACTACGGGGTCGAGACTCATAAACAACATGGCATCTCCACATATATGGTTGGCCCAAGAGAACATCAAAAACATCCAGTGGAGAAACATCACATAATACCTCATCCTTGAAGGGTTTGATGTCGTATGACAATTGGAACTATTGGATGACATGAACATCTCACCCTTGTCGAAGCCACCCGATGTTGTATGGCTACGGGTGTGTTTTTGTCGACAATCCCAACTGTTTGATGACCTCTGCTGAGATGAGGTTTTTCTGGCTTCCATTATCAATAATAAAATGCAGTGGGATCCCCTTCACCCACATCTGTGAATGAAAAAGTTGCTCCCCCTCTTCAGGATCTGTTGGTTCTTCTGGTTTAATTGATACATTCACGACAATAGCAGTGGGGTCTGTGTCAATGATCTGTCCATTTTCTGGTGTCCTTCTTTGTCTTCCCGTGACCCTTCTTTTCCTGTGTCTTGGACTGGTTTTTGGGAGACTGTTTGTTAGGGTTTTCTTTGTCATACTTTGGTTGTTCCGGATTTACAGATCTGAAATCCCGTTTGTTCTGGTGCTTAAATTTCTTCTCAATTTTAACAGCATATCGATAATCAGCACTGAGTGATGATATGTCCAGAAAATCCATTTCAGTCTGGATGTATCTGTGTAGAGCCCCACTGTATTTCAGAACCAAATGTCGCTCGGAGTCTTTGACACTCAACTTGGTTTGCAAGGTATGGAAGGTATTGGTGAACTCCGGAACTACTTGGCCCCTCTCTTTCCATAGTGTGGTCCATCTCATGTACTAGTCCTCATAGTTTTCAACATGGTAATACTGTTCCTTTCCCGCATCCACAAAAAAATCCCAAGTGGGATTGACCCCATATATTCTATACTCCTCTATTGAAATTTTTTCCTAGTAAGTTTCCCACCAATTTTGACATGAGGGAGAGATTTAAGGAGTGCGAAGGTGATCTTTTCTTTGTCGAAAAAATTGTGAACAAAGAAATAACCTTCTAGCAGAGTTAACCATTTTTCTAGAGCTTCTGCATCTATCTGTCCTTCAAATACAGGAATATCAAAATTAACTTGTACCTTGAAAGATGAGGCGCCTCCAAAGTGGCCACTTAATGAAGATGCACTTGATGCTATCGACAGGCATTTAAGGATGTGGGAAAAATTCTCCATCATTTCATCACTTTGTCACATGAGAGCTTGCTCAAGCAACAGATTGATAGGATCATCTACTCCATCATTCTTATTTTCTTCCACCATTGAGGGTTTCTTGGGTGTGAGAGAGAGATTGTATTCAAGAGAGACAATATCAAGACCCAACTTGCTATACTTAGACCTCATTGGGGACATGCACTGAAAAAATGATTAAGAGCAACCTGCTTTGATACCACTAATCCGGATTATTTTCGGCATGAAATGAGATCGGAGATATAATAAAGAAATGCACAGAGATATCACAGATATTAATTAATATAATAGAAATGTATCAGAGATGCAACCATAAATACATATATACAGTAAGACATGATTTCTATTAATGAAAGAAATGTATAGAGACTGTAAAAATACAGAGTGAGAGACTCGCTAGAATGGCGGTAGCTTATCTCTGAGAAGAGATGTGACAGCTACTCGCATTCACAAGAAGATGATTAAAATGAGGCTCTAAAGGCCCTTTTATAATAAATGAGAATGCCAAAATCCATAGACATCCAAAAACCTAACCCTAGGAGATGAAGCGTCAAAAGTCATGTGGGCCCCGTTTGGGTAAGTTAGTACATCAACTTCCCGGGGTCATAACTTTTGCATACGATCTCCGTTTTAGGCGTATGATGGATCGTTGGAAAGGTATCATCGAGGAGATTAATCTTGGGGGATAAATCATTCCTTTTACTATCAATGAGAAGCTATATCTTGAAAAAGCCTCATTTAGGCCCTCAAAATGGCCCCAGAAGTTAAAACCTGCTAAAAATAGTAAATTGCCAAAATTGCCAGAAAACTGTTTTGAGCCAGTCAGAAAAGGTGGGTGGCCACTGATATCCACCTGGATCAATCCTCCATCCTTAGGAATCAATGGTCTCCATTGCGTTGAGTTCCCGGAGGAGAGGGAAAAGCATTTGCTGGATCTGCATCTTGGTGCGCTGCTTGTATTGTTGGAGACATTGCGCTGCTTAGTTTGTGAAAGTCTGTCATGAACCTGTTGAAGCTAAGTCTATTCAAAAAATTGAGCTACATGAGAGGAAGGTGCATAGAAGGAATATTTGTGCTTTGCTGCAACCTTGTCGACCTGCTTCTGTTGGATAGAAGGTGCAGAGGGCGAGGCTATAGTGGTTGTAGTGTCCTTTTGTTCCCCTTTTTAATAGATTCTGAATAAGATGAATTTTGTAGTATGAGATACTACCATGAGATACTTTTTATGTGGAACAATATTTGGACCTACCTATTTTATTCTTTAGAGGTGACCCCACAAAGTAACAATGACACTACTAGGTCGAGACTCGTAAACAACATGGTGTCTCCACATATATGGTTGGCCCAAGAGAACATCACATACATCCAGTGGGGAAACATCACATAATACCTCATCCTTGAAGGGTTGGATGCCATATGAAAATTGACATTGTTGTCTGACATAGAGATCTCATCCTTGCCGAAGCCACCCGATGTTGTATGGTTGCGGGTGTGGTGTTGTCAACAATCCCAACTGTTTGACGACCTCTGCTCAGATGAGGTTTTTATGGCTTCGACTATCAATAATAAAATGTAGTGGGGTCCCCTTCACCCACATTTGTGAATGAAAAAGGCACTCCCCCTATTTAGGATCTCTTTGTTCTTTTGATTGAATTGTTGTGGTCATGACAATAGCAGTGGGGTCTGTGTCGATGATGTATCATTTACCAGTATTTTAAGAATCAGATTCTGAATAAACGTTCATCTCTTTGTCTTTGATCTCAGCTACCAATGATTGTTTTGAGCGACATTCATCAGTGTTGTGCCAGGGGCTTTTGTGGAAATCACACCATTTTCTAGTGTCCTTCTTTGTCTTCCCGTGACCCTTCTTTTCCTATGTCTTGGACTAGTTTTCGGGAGATTATTTGTTAGGGTTGTCTTTTTCATACTTTGGTTGTTGCATATTTATAGATCCAAAATCCCGTTTGTTCTGGTGCTTAAATTTCTACTCAATTTTAACAACATATCGATAAGTAACACCGAGTGATGAGATGTCCAGAAAATCCATTTCAGTCTTGACGTATTTGTGTAGAGCCCCACGGTATTTTAGAACCAAATGTCGCTCGGATTCTTTGATACCCAGCTTGGTGCACAAGGTATGGAAGGTATTGGTGAACTTCAGAGCTTCTTGGCCCCTCTCTTGCTACAGTGTGGTCCATCTCATGTACTGGTCCTCATAGTTTCCAACAGGGTAATACTGTTCTTTTACTACATCCACAAAAAAATCCCAAGTGGGATTGGCCCCATATATTCCAGACTCCTTTGTGGAACTTCTCTCCCAGTCAGTTTTCCACCAATGTTTGACATGAGGGAGATATTTAAGGAGTGTGAAGGTGATCTTTTCTTTGTTGAAAAAATTGTGCACAGAGAAATAACCTTCTAGTAGAGTTAACCATTTTTCTAGGGCTTCTGCATCTATCTATCCTTCAAATACAAGAATATCAAAATTAACTTGTACCTTGAAAGGAGAGTTTTATCCAAAGTGGCCACTTGATGAAGATGCACCTGATGCTATCGGAAGGCGTTTAAGGATGTGGGAAAAATTCTCTATCATTTCGTCCCTCTGTCGCGTGAGAGCTTGCTCAAGCAATAGATTGATAGGATCGTTTGCTCCATCGTTTTCCTTTTCTTCTGCCATTGAGGGTTTCTTGGTTGTGAGAGAGAGATTGTCTTCAAGAGAGACAAGCCTGAGATGAAACTTTCTATACTTGGACCTCGTTGGGGACATTCACTGAAAAAATGATTAAGAGCAACCTGCTCTGATACCACTGATCTGGATTATTTTCGGCACGAAATGAGATCGGAGATATAATAAAGAAATGCACAGAGATATCACAAATATTCAATAATATAACAGAAATGTATCATAGATGCAACCATAAATACATATATACAGTAATACATTATTTCTATTAATGAAAGAAATGTACAGAGACTGTAAAAATACAGAGTGAAAAACTTGCTAGAATGGTGACAGCTTATCTCTGAGAAGAGATGTGACGGCTACACGCATTCAAAAGAAGATGATTACAATGAGGATCCAAAGGCCTTTTTACATTAAACAGGAATTAAAAAATCACTAGACATCCAAAAACCTAACCCTAGGATATGAAACGTCAAAAGTCATGTGGGCCCCATTTGGGTAAGTTAGTACATCAACTTCCCGAAGTCATAACATTTGCATACAATCTCTGTTTTAGGTGTATGATGGCTCGTTGGAAAGGTATCATCGAGGAAATTCATTTTGGGGCTCAATAATGAATTTGGATATCATTGAGAACCTATATTTTGAAAAACCTTCATTTAGTCCCTCAAAATGGCCCCGGAAGTTAAAAGCTTCTAAAAATAGTAAATTGCCAAAATTGCAAGAAAATTGTTTTGAGCCAGTCGCAAAAGGTGGGTGGCCACCAATATCCACCTGGATCAATCCTCCATCCTTAGGAAGAAATGGTCTCCATTGCATTGAGTTCTCGGGGGAGAGGAAAAAGCATTTGTTGGATCTGCATCTTGGTGAGCTGCTTGTATTGTTGGAGACGTCGCGCTGCTAGTTTTTGGAAGTTTGTCATGAACTTGTTGAAGCTGAGGCTATTAAAAAAGTTGAGCTACATGAAGGGAAGGTGTGCAGAAGGAATCTTTGTTCTTTTCTACAACCTTTTCGACTTGGTTATGCTGGATAGAAGGTGTAGGGGGAAAAGCTATAGTGGTTGCAGTGTCCTTTTGTTCCCCTTTTGAACAGATTGTGAAGAAGCTAAATTTTGCAGTATGAGCTACTACCTCTAGTATTATGTAGAGATGAGCCCCCAAAGTAACAATGACACTACGGGGTCAAGACTCATAAAAAACATGGCATCCCCACATATATGGTTGTCCCAAGATAACATCACAAACATCCAATGGGGAAACATCACATAATGCCTCATCCTTGAAGGGTTGGATGCCGTATGACAATCGACACTGTTGGCTGACACGGAGATCTTGTCCTTGCTAAAGCCACCCGATGTTGTATGGTTGTGGGTGTGGTGTTGTTGACAATCCAAACTATTTGATGACCTCTGTTGAGATGAGGTTTTTCTAGCTTTCGCTATCAACAATAAAATGCAGTGGGGTCCCCTTTACCCACATCTGTGAATGAAAAAGGCACTCCCCCTCTTCAAGATCTGTTGGTTCTTCTGGTTGAATTGTTGCGGTCATGAAAACAATAGTGGGGTCTGCGTAAATGATCTATCCTTTACCAACATTTTTAGAATCAAATTCTGAATCAGGGTTTAGCTCTTTATCTTTGATCTTGGCCTCCAATGAATGTTTTGAGCAAAATTCATCAGTGTTGTGCCAAGGGATTTTTTGGAAATCACACCATTTTTCGATGTTCTTCTTTGTCTTCCTGTGACCCTTCTTTTCCTATGTCTTGGACTGGTTTTTGGGAGATTGTTTGTTAGGGTTATCTTTGTCATACTTTGGTTGTTGCGGATTTACAGATCCAAAATCTGGTTTGTTTTGGTGCTTAAATTTCTGCTCAATTTTAACAACATATCGATAAGCAGCACCAAAAGATGAGATGTCTAGAAAATCCATTTTAGTCTGGATGTATCTGTGTAAAGCCCCACGGTATTTCAAAACCAAATGTCGCTCAGAGTCTTTGATACCCAGCTTGTTGTTCAAGGTATGGAAGGTATTGGTGAACTCCAAAACTGCTTGGCCCCTCTCTTTCCACAGTGTGGTCCATGTCATGTACTGGTTCTCATAGTTTCCAATAGGGTAATACTGTTCCTTTACCGTATCCACAAAAAAATACCAAGTGGGATCGACCCCATATATTCCAGAATCCTGTGTGGAACTTTTCTTCCAGTAAGTTTCCCACCAATTTTTGACACGAGGGAGAGCTTTAAGGAGTGCGAAGGCGATCTTTTATTTGTCAGAAAAATTGTGAACGGAGAAATAACCTTCTAGTAGAGTTAACCATTTTTCTAGGGCTTTTGCATCTATCTGTCCTTCAAATATAGGAATATCAAAATTAATTTGTACCTTGAAAGGCGAGGTGCCTCCAAAGTGGCCACTTGATGAAGATGTACCTGATGCTATCGGCATGTGTTTAAGGATGTGGTCAAAATTCTCCATCATTTCATCTCTCTGTCGTGTGAGAGCTTGCCCAAGCAACACATTGATAGGATCGTCTGCTCCATCATTTTTATTTTCTTCTTCCATTGAGGGTTTCTTAGGTGTGGGAGAGAAATTGTCTTCAAGAGAGACAAGTTCAAGACACAAAATGCTATACTCGGACCTCGTCAGGGACATGCACTGAAAAATAATTAAGAGCATCCTCCTCTGATACCACTGATCCAGATTATTTTTAGCACAAAATGAGATTGGAGATATAATAAAGAAATGCACAAAGATATCACAGATATTCAATAATATAACAGAAATGTATCAGAGATGCAACCATAAACATAGATATACAGTAATACACAATTTCTATTAATGAAATAAATGCACAGAGACTGTAAAAATACAGAGTGAAAGACTCGCTAGAATGGTGGCAGCTTATCTCTGAGAAGAGATGTGAAAGATACTCGCATTTGCAAGAAGATGATTACAATGAGGCTTCGAAGGCCTTTTTACAATAAATAGGAATGCCAAAAACCCTAGACATCCAAAAACCTAACCCTAGGAGATGAAGCGTCAAAATTCATGTGGGCCCTGTTTGAGTAAGTTACTATATCAACTTCCCAAGGTCGTAACTTTTGCATACAATCTTCGTTTTAGGCGTATGATGGCTCGTTGGAAAGGTATCATCAAAGAGATTCATTTTGGGGGCTCAATCATGCCTTTGGCTATATTTGAGAACCTATATCTTGAAAAACCTTCATTTAGGCCCTCAAAATGCCCCCGGAAGTTAAAACCTGCTAAAAATAGTAAATTGCCAAAATTGCCAGAAAACATTTTTGAATGAGTCAGAAAAGGTGGGTGGCCACCGATATCCACCTGGATCAATCCTCCATCCTTAGTAAGCAATGGTCTCCATTGCATTGAGTTCCCGGGGAGAGGGAAAAGCATTTGTTGGATCTGCATCTTGGTGAGCTGCTTGTATTGTTGGAAACGTCGCGATGCTTAGTTTTTGGAAGTGTGTCATGAACTTGTTGAAGCTAAGGTTGTTCAAAAAGTTGAGCTACATGAGAGGAAGGTGAACAGAAGGAATATTTATGCTTTGTTGCAACCTTGTCGACCTGCTTCTATTGGATAGAAGGTGTAGGGGGAGAGGTTGTAGTGGTTGCAATGTCCTTCTGTTCCCCTTTTGAACAGATTGTGAAGAAGATGAATTTTGTACTATGAGATACTACCATGCGACACTTTTTAGGTGGAATAATAGTTGGAACTACCTCTAGTATTCTGTAGAGATGACCCCCCAAAGTAACAATGACACTACGGGGTTGAGACTCATAAAAAACATGGCGTCTCCACATATATGGTTGGCCCAAGAGAACATCATAGACATCCAGTGTTGCAGCATCACATAATACCTCATACTTGAAGGGTTGGATGTCGTATGACAATCGACACTATTGGCTGACACAAAGATCTCGTCCTTGCTGAAGCCACCCGATGTTGTATGGTTGTGGGTGTGGTGTTTTTGACAATCACAATTGTTTGACGACCTCTGTTGTGATGAGGTTTTTATGGCTTCCGCTATCAACAATAAAATGCAGTGGAATACCCTTCACCCAGATCTGTTAATGAAAAAGGCTCCCCCCTCTTCATGATCTGTTGGTTCTTCTCATTGAATTGTTGTGGTCATGACAATAGCAGTAGGGTCTGCGTCAATGATCTATCCTTTTCCAGTATTTTAAGAATCAGATTCAAAATCAAGGTTCAGCTCTTTGTCTTTGATCTCAGCCACTAATGACTGTTTTGAGTGACATTCATCAGTGTTGTGCTAGGGGCTTTTGTGGAAATCACACCATTTTTCGGTGTCCTTCCTTGTCTTCCTGTGACCCTTCTTCTCCTGTGTCTTGGACTAGTTTTCAAGAGTCTGTTTGTTAGGGTTGTCTTTGTCATACTCTGGTTGTTGCAGATTTATAGATCCAAAATCCTATTTGTTCTGGTGCTTAAATTTCTGCTCAATTTTAACAACATATCAATAAGCAGCACCGAGTGATGAGATGTCTAGAAAATCCATTTCAGTCTGGATGTATCTATGTAGAGCTCCATGATATTTTAGAACCAAATTTCGCTCAGAGTCTTTGATACCTAGCTTGGTGCGCAAGGTATGGAAGTTATTGGTGAACATAGGAACTGCATGGCCCCTTTCTTGCCGCAGTGTGGTCCATCTCATGTACTGGTCCTCATAGTTTCTAACAGGGTAAAACTGTTCCTTTACTACATCCACAAACAAATCCCAAGTGGGATCGACCCCATATATTCCAGACTCCTC
>JZKD02S1916673.1:230951-241377 GCA_000966675.3 Picea glauca
CAGCAGCTTGTAAAAGAACTTTTGACAAATTAATCCCAGAGAGCCAAGTCCATTGATGGAGGCTCAAGGAGATGTAGCCCAGAGAGGGGTGAACTCCTTTATCATGTTGTTCTTGGTGTGAGTTTGATGGTTTATTTTCTGCAAGTTATGTTGTTGTGTATTTATTGAAAGTACATATTTAACCATCTAAAAGAAAATTTCCTCACACATAAACATTCAAAAGAAGATTAATAAACTTAACACATGATTTTATTCTTGCATATTTTAACACATGAAGCAAGGTCCTGTAAATTTTATTTTTAATGAAGTAGAGGGTGCTTGCATAGCATAACAAGTCAACCTTCTATTTTCAGATCATGCAGGGAACGAGGCTATAGTGGTTGCAGTGTCCTTTCGTTCCCCTTTTGAACATATTGTGAAGAAGCTAAATTTTGCAGTATGAGATACTACCATGCTACACCTTTTAGGTGGAACAATAGTTGGAACTACCTCTGGTATTCTGTAGAGATGACCCCCTAAAGTAACAATGACACTATGGGGTCAAGACTCATAAACGTCATGGCGTCCCCACATATATGGTGGGACCAAGAGAACATCACAGACATCCAATGGGGAAACATCACATAATGCCTCATCCTTGAAGGGTTGGATGCCGTATGACAATCGACATTGTTGGCTGACATGGAGATCTTGTCCTTGCTGAAGCCACCCGATGATGTATGGCTATGGGTGTGGTGTTGTCGACAATCCCAACTGTTTGACGACCTCTGATGAGATGAGGTTTTTCTGGATTTTTCTATCAACAATAAAATGCAACGGGGTCCCCTTTACCCACATCTGTGAATGAAAAAGGTGCTCCCCCTCTTCAAGATCTGTTGGTTCTTCTAGTTGAATTGTTGCAGTCGCGACAATAGCAGTGGGGTCTACGTCAATGATATATTCTTTACCAATATTTTTAGAATCAGATTTCAAATCAGGGTTCGGCTCTTTGTCTTTGATCTCGGCCTCCAATGAATGTTTTGAGTGAGATTCATCAGTGTTGTGCCAGGGTATTTTGTGGAAATCACACCATTTTTCGGTGTCCTTCTTTGTCTTCCTCCGACCCTTCCTTTCCTATGTCTTGGATTGGTTTTCGACAGACTGTTTGTTAGGGTTGTCTTTGTCATACTTTGGTTGTTGCGGATTTATAGATCTATAATCCGGTTTGTTCTGGTGCTTAAATTTCTGCTCAATTTTAACAACATATTGATAAGCAACACCGAGTGATGAGATGTCTAGAAAATCCATTTCAGTCTAGATGTATCTGTGTAAAGCACCACAGTATTTCAGAACCAAATGTCGCTCAGAGTATTTGATACCTAGCTTGCTGCGAAAGGTATGGAAGGTATTGGTGAACTCCAAAACTGCTTGGCCCCTCTCTTGTCGCAGTGTGGTCCATCTCATGTACTGGTACTCATAGTTTCCAACAGGGTAATACTGTTCCTTTACCGCATCCACAAAAAAATCCCAAGTGGGATCGACCCCATATATTCCGGACTCCTCTATGGAACTTTTCTCCCAGTAAGTTTCCCACCAATGTTTGACATGAGGGAGAGCTTTAAGGAGTACGAAGGTGATCTTTTCTTTGTCGGAAAATTTGTGGACAGAGAACTAACCTTCTAGCAGAGTTAACCATTTTTCTAGGGCTTCTACATCTATCTGTCTTTCAAATATACGAATATCAAAATTAAATTGTACCTTGAAAGGAGAGGTGCCTGCAAAGTGGCCACTTGATGAAGATCCACCTGATGCTATCGGTAGGCATTTAAGGATGTGGGAAAAATTCGCCATCATTTCGTCTCTCTGTCGCATGAGATCTTGCTCAAGCAACAGATTGATAGGATTGTCTGCTCCGTCGTTTTTCTTTTCTTCTACTATTGAGGGTTTCTTGAGTGTGTGAGAGATATTGAATTCAAGAGAGACAAGTTCAAGACACAACTTGCTATACTTGGACCTCATCGGGGACATGCACTGAAAAAATGATTAAGAGCAGCCTGCTCTGATACCACTGATCCAGATTATTTTTGGCACGAAATGAGATCGGAGATATAATAAAGAAATGCACAGAGATATCACATATATTCAATAATATAATAGAAATGTATCAGAGATGCAACCATAAACACAGATATACAGTAATACATGATTTCTATTAATGAAAGAAATGTATAGAGAATGTAAAAATAAAGAGTGAAAGACTAGCTAGAATGGTGGCAGCTTATCTATGAGAAGAGATGTGACAGATACTCGCATTCACAAGAAGATGATTACAATGAGGCTTCGAAGGAATTTTTATGATAAACAGGAATTCTAAAAACTCTAGACATCCAAAAACCTAACCCTAGAAGATGAAGCGTCAAAAGTCATGTGGGCGTTGTTTGGGTAAGTTAGTACATCAACTTCTCGGGGTCGTAACTTTTGCATACGATCTCCGTTTTAGGCGTATGATGGCTCGCTGGAAATGTATCATCGAGGAAATTCATTTTGGGGGATCAACCATGAATTTGGATATCTTTGAGAACCTATATCTCAAAAAACCTTCATTTAGGCCTTCAAAATGCCCCCGAAAGTTAAAACCTGCTAAAAATAGTAAATTGCCAAAATTGCCAAAAAAATGTTTTGAACTAGTCGGAAAAGGTGGGTGGCCACCGATATCCACCTGGATCAATCCTCCATCCTTAGGAAAGAATCTTTTTGCTTTGCTGCAACCTTTTCGACCTGCTTCTGTTGGATAGAAGGTCTAGGGGGCGAGGCTATAGTGGTTGCAATGTCCTTGTGTTCCCCTTTTGAACAGATTGTGAAGAAGATGAATTTTGCACTATGAGATACTACCATGCGACACTTTTTAGGTGGAACAATAGTTGGACCTACCTCTGGTATTCTATAGAGATGACCCCCCAAAGTAAGAATGAAACTATGGGGTCAAGACTCATAAACAACATGGCGTCTCCACATATATGGTTGGCCCAAGAGAACATCATAGACATCCAGTGGGGCAACATCACATAATACGTCATCCTTGAAGGGTTGGATGCCATATGACAATCAACATTGTTGGCTGACATAGAGATCTCGTCCTTCCCAAAGACACCCGATGTTGTATGGCTGCGGGTGTGGTGTTGTCGACAATCCCAACTATTTGACGACCTCTGCTAAGATGAGCTTTTTCTGGCTTCTGCTATCAACAATAAAATGCAGCAGAGTCCCCTTCACCCACATCTGTGAATGAAAAAGTCTCTCCCCCTCTTTAGGATATGTTGGTTCTTCTCATTGAATTGTTGTGGTCACGACAATAGCAGTGGGGTATGCGTCAATGATCTATCCTTTACTAGTATTTTCAGAATCAGATTCTGAATCAGGTTTTAGCTCTGTGTATTTCATCTCGGCAACCAATGACTATTTTGAGTGACATTCATCAGTGTTGTGCCAGGGGATTTTGTGGAAATCACACCATTTTTTGGTGTCCTTTGTCTTCCCGTGACCCTTCTTTTCCTGTGTCTTGGACTGGTTTTTGGGATTCTGTTTGTTAGGGTTGTCTTTGTCATACTTTGGTTGTTGCGGATTTATAGATTCGAGATCCTGTTTGTTTTGGTGCTTAAATGTCTTCTCAATTTTAACAGCATATCGATAAGCAGCACTGAGTGATGAGATGTCCAGAAAAACCATTTCAGTTTGGATGTATCGGTGTAGAGCTCCATGATATTTCACAACCAAATTTCGCTTGGAGTCTTTGATACCTAGCTTGTTGCACAAGGTATGGAATTTATTGGTGAACTCTATAAGTCATTGGCCCCTCTCTTGCCGCAGTGTGGTCCATCTTGTGTACTGGTCCTCATAGTTTCCAACAGGGTAAAACTATTCCTTTACCGCATCCACAAACAAATCCCAAGTGGAATCTGCCCCATATATTCTAGACTCCTCTATGGAATAAGTTTCCCACCAATGTTTGATGTGAGGGAGAGCTTTAAGGAGTGTGAAGGTGATCTTTTGTTTGTCGAAAAAATTGTGAACAGATAAATAACCTTCCAGCAGAGTTAACCATTTTTTTAGGGATTTTGCATCTATCTTTCCTTCAAATATAGGAATATCAAAATTAACTTGTACCTAGAAAGGCGAGGTGCCTCCAAAGTGGCCACTTGATGAAGATGCTCTTGATGCTATCGACAAGTTTTTAAGGATGTGGGAAAAATTCTCCATCATTTCATCCCTCTGTCGCGTGAGAGCTTGGTCAAGCAACAGATTGATAGGATCGTCTGCTCCATCGTTTTTCTTTTCTCCGGCCATTGAGAGTTTCTTGGGTGTGAGAAAGTGATTGTCTTCAAGAGAGAGAAGATTAAGACCCAAATTCCTATACTCGGATCTCGTCGCGGACATGTACTAAAAAAACGATTTAGAGAAGTCTTCTCTGATACCACTGTTCTGGATTATTTTCGACACAAAATGAGATCAGAGATATAATAAATAAATGCACATAGATATCAAAAATATTCAATAATATAAAAAAAATGTATTAGAGATGCAACCATAAACACAGATATACAATAATACACAATTTCTATTAATGAAATAAATGCACAGAGACTGTAAAAATACAGAGTGAAAGACTCGCTAGAATGGTGGCAACTTATCTCTGAGAAGAGATGTGATGGCTACTCACATTCACAAGAAGATGATTAAAATGAGGCTCCGAAGGAATTTTTACAATAAACAGGAATTCCAAAAACCTTAGACATCCAAAAACCTAACCCTAGGAGATGAAGCATCAAAAGTCATGTGGGCGCCATTTGGGTAAGTTAGTACATCAACTTCCCGAGGTCGTAACTTTTGCATACGATCTTCGTTTTAGGTGTATGATAGCTCGTTGGAAAGGTATCATCGAGTAAATTCATTTTGGGGGCTCAACCATGAATTTGGCTATATTTTAGAACCTATATCTTAAAAAAACTTCATTTAGGCCTTCAAAATGCCCCTGAAAGTTAAAACCTGCTAAAAATAGTAAATTGCAAAAATTGCCAGAAAACTGTTTTGAACTAGTTGGAAAAGGTGGGTGGCCACCGATATCCACCTGGATCAATCCTCCATCCTTAGGAAGCAATGGTATCCATTGCATTGAGTTCCCTAGGGAGAGGGAAAAGCATTTGTTGGATCTGCATCTTGGTGAACTGCTTGTATTGTTGGAGACGTCGCGCTGCTTAGTTTGTGGACGTCTATCATGAACCTGTTGAAGCTGAGGCTATTCAACAAGTCAAGATACATGAGAGAAAGGTGCGTTGAAGGAATCTTTGTGATTTTCTGCAACCATGTTGATCTTCTTATGTTGGATAGAAGGTGCAGGGGGAGAGGTTGTAGTGGTTGCAGTGTCCTTCTGTTCCCCTTTTGAACAGATTGTGAGGAAGCTGAATTTTGCAGTATGCGATACTACCATGCAACACTTTTTAGGTGGAACAATAGTTGGAACTACCTCTGGTATTCTGTAGAGATGACACCCCAAAGTAACAATGACACTACGGGGTCGAGACTCATAAACAACATAGCGTCTCCACATATATGGTTGGCCCAAGAGAACATCACAGACATCCAGTGGGGAAACATCAAATAATACCTCATCCTTCAAGAGATGGCTACCATATGAAAATCGACACTATTGGCTTACACGAAGATCTCATCCTTGCTGAAGCCACTCGATGTTGTATGGCTGCAGGTGTGGTGTTGTTGACAATCCCAACTATTTGACGACCTCTGCTGAGATGAGGTTTTTCTGGCTTCCGCTATCAACAATAAAATGCAGCGGGGTCCCCTTCACCCACATATGTGAATGAAAAAGGCGCTCCCCCTCTTCAGTATATGTTGGTTCTTCTACTTGAATTGCTACGGTCACGACAATAGTAGTGGGGTCTGCGTCAATGATCTGTCCTTTACCAGTATTTTCTGAATCAAATTCTGAATTTGGGTTCGGCTCTTTGTCTTTGATCTTGGCCACGAATGAATTTTTTGAGCGACATTCATCAGTGTTGTGCCATGGGATTTTGTGGAAATCACACCATTTTCTGGTGTCCTTCTTTGTCTTCCCGTGACCCTTATTTTCCTATGTCTTGGACTGGTTTTCGGGATACTGTTTGTTAGGTTTGTCTTTGTCATAATTTGGTTGTTGCGGATTTAAAGATCCAAAATCCTGTTTGTTCTGGTGCTTAAATTTCTGCTTAATTTTAACAGCATATCGATAAGCAGCATCGAGTGATGAGATGTCTAGAAAATCCATTTTAGTCTGGTTGTATCTGTGTAAAGCCCCACGGTATTTCAAAACCAAATGTCGCTCGGAGTCTTTGATACCTAGCTTGGTGCACAAGGTATGGAAGGTATTGGTGAACTCCAGAACTTCTTGGCCCCTCTCTTGCCACAGTGTGGTCCATCTCATGTACTGGTCTTCATAGTTTCCAACAGTGTAATACTGTTCCTTTACTGCATCCACAAAAAAATCCCAAGTGGGATAGACCCCATATATTCTAGACTCCTCTATGGAACTTTGTTTCCAGTAAGTTTCCCACCAATGTTTGACATGAGGGAGTTCTTTAAGGAGTGCGAAGGTGATCTTTTCTTTGTCAGAAAAATTGTAAACAAAGAAATAACCTTCTAGCAGAGTTAATCATTTTTCTAGGGCTTCTGCATCTATCTGTCCTTCAAATACAGGAATATCAAAATTAACTTGTACCTTGAAAGGCGAGGTGACTCCAAAGTGGCCACTTGATGAAGATTCACCTGATGCTATCAGGAGGCATTTAAGGATGTGGGAAAAATTCTCCATCATTTCGTCCCTCTGTCATGTGAGAGCTTGCTCAAACAACAGATTGATAGTATCATCTGCTCTGTTGGTTTTATTTTCTTCCGCCATTGAGGGTTTCTTGGGTGTGTGAGAGCGATTGTCTTCAAGAGAGACAATATTGAGACCTAACTTCCTATACTCAGACCTCTTTGGGGAAATGCACTAAAAAAATGATTAAGAGCAACCTGCTCTGATACCACTAATCCAGATTATTTTCGACATGAAATGAGATCAGAGATATAATAAAGAAATGCACAGAGATATCATAGATATTCAGTAATATAACAGAAATGTATTAGATATGGAACCATAAACACAGATATACAATAACACATGATTTCTATTAATGAAATAAATGTACAGAGACTATAAAAATATAGAGTGAAAGACTCGCTAGAATGGTGGCAGCTTATCTCTGAGAAGAGATGTCACGGCTACTCACATTCGAAAGAAGATGATTACAATTAGGCTCCGAAGATATTTTTACAATAAACAAGAATGAAAAAAACCTTAGACATCCAAAAACCTAACCCTAGAAGATGAAGCGTCAAAATTCATGTGGGCCCTGTTTGGGTAAGTTAGTACATCAACTTCCTGGGGTCGTAAATTTTGCATATGATCTTCGTTTTAGGCATATGATGGCTCGTTGGAAAGGTATCATTGAGGAGATTAATTTTGGGGGCTCAATCATGCCTTTGACTATCATTGAGAACCTAGATCTCAAAAAATATTCATTTAGTCCCTCAAAATGGTCCCAGAAGTTAAAACCTGCTAAAAATAGTAAATTGCCAAAATTGCCAGAAAACTGTTTTAAGGCAGTCGGAAAAGGTGGTTGTCCACCGATATCCACCTGGATCAATCCTCCATCCTTAGGAATCAATGGTATCCATTGCGTTGAGTTCCTAGGGGAAAGGGAAAAGCATTTTCTGGATCTCCATCTTGGTGAGTTGCTTGTATTGTTGGAGACGTCGCTTCGCTTAGTTTGTGGAAGTTTGTCATGAACCTATTGAAGCTGAGGATGTTCAAACAATTGAGATACATGAGAGGAAGGTGTGTAGAAGGAATCTTTGTGCTTTGTTGCAACCTTGTCGACCTTCTTATGTGGGATAGAAGGTATAGGGGGCGAGGCTGCAGTGGTTGTAGTGTCCTTATCTTTCCCTTTTGAACAGATTGTGAAGAAGCTGAACTTTGAAGTATGAGATACTACCTTGCGACACTTTTCAGGTGGAACAATAGTTGGAACTACCTCTAGTATTCCATAGAGATGATCCCCCAAAGTAACAATGACACTACAGGGTCGAGACTCATAAACATCATGGATTCTCCACATATATGGTTGGCCCAAGCGAAAATCATAGACATCCAGTGGGGCAAAATCACATAATACCTCATCCTTGAAGGGTTGGATGTCGTATAACAATCGACACTGTTGGCTGACACAGAGATCTTGTCATTCCCGAAGCCACCCGATGTTGTATGGTTGTAGGTGTGGTGTTGTTGACAATCCCAATAGTTTGACGACCTCTACTGAGATGAGGTTTTTCTGGCTTCCACTATTGTTTGAGCTCGAATCGTCACCGGGTGAGCAAAAATGGGAGCGCTGGCATGCCCTGTTGGGCTTGGCAAGGCAGAACATGATGTTGTGGAGCAAAAGGGTTAACAGAAACAGAAACAAGCTATAATCTAACTATGAACTGAAAGCAAATAACACTACGAAAATAAACAAAGAACATCAAACATCAGACAAAGGTGTCATCAATGGTTTCAGGCAGGTGTTTTATTGAAACCAGAGCACACGCAGAAGAGAGGGACCAGGGGTTCCTTCTCCCTCTAGCGAAAGGATCTTCGGGGCCCTCAACACAATGCTTTCCTTACAACTGAATAGAACTGAACTGAGTGATGAAAGAACTCTGGGTTACACTGCCGATGAGCTGTTTGTCACAGACTAAGCTCTGAACCATCTGGACAGTGTAACGATGCTTCGAATTCCCTGTTGAAACAATGAGTCCTCACAGCCTTTTATAGCAGTTTCAAGGGCGGTCTGGTAACCTTCTCTAGGTGTGAATAGGGGCGCATTAGGGTTCATTTAGGTCATTTAATATTCCGTTTTTGCAGAGCTGACTCTGATTTGAGAGTCAAATCACCTTGGGGGCTGGGTTGTAGGCGGTCGAGAGGCCGACCTATGCAATTAATGCGCCATATTAGCATATGCGTGGCTTTTTGTGTGGACAGTCGCGCGTCGGGCGCGCATGCGCGCATAACACGTTTTTGTCCCGCACATGTGCACGCGCATCAAGCTGATGTAAAGAGCTCTTCAATTTTTGGTTACTTTGTATATTTTTTTCCCTTCTTGAGTGCTGCGAAATTAATTCAGTGCCCTGAGTGACTTCATTGCTGTTTTGATGATGTGGAGTTCTTGTCACCATGTGTAGATGAAATTTCAGTGATAACAGATGCCCCCTGATGGATGAGGTTAGGAGCATACGTATAGCCGAAATCCATCAATGTTTCTTCTAATGAGAATGTTGTTGTAAGGGAAAGCAAGAGTGGGACCTTTCGGAGCGATCCATTGGAGAGAGGAGGAAACGGTATCTCGACCTTCTGAGAGACGTGCAGAGAAAAAATATACAATTGTGTACAAACGAGGCGGGCATGCCCCATGCTCATGTGATGTAACTCTGAAAAAAGATGATGAAAGTGCTGGTGTAGACAACTGCAGCGCCCTCGGGGGCGGTAATGATAAAGGCAGAAGACAATTCTGCAAATGAACATACTCTGAATAATAGGCAATGGTCGCTGTAATAAGCAGCGATGATGATGTGGGCATTGATGGCCCTACCACGTTCATAGGTCTTCGGCAAATGACAAAAATAACTGCAACAGTCGCAAAGTAAGACCCACCATAACATGAGAAAGTGTTGGCGTCGAATTTTATGGGGGCCAACGACAGCAGGGAGAAATGGTGTTTCACCCTATGCCGTCCGAGATCTCTCATTAAAATAGAGAATGAGAATCAATATACTGTCGCCCTTCTAAAAAAGTGTGCTGATGTCGACAAAAGGGGGACGCGACTCCCAGAAGCAAAAAGGTTCTCCGTGGAATCTACTGAAGTGAGGAGGTGGCAGAGGTACATGGACGAAGTCAAGAAGTGGGATGAATCAAGACTTCCCTTATATGGAGGATGTATGAGGAAAACAGTGGCCACAACCGTGAAACAAGGTCGAGTGTCAGGGGGACGACAGGACTGGTGCTAAGTTGTGCCAGAGGTGGGACAAAGTGAACAAATTCAGAGGGTAGAGGTAACTGACCTGTGGGGTACTCTGAAGATATGGACGATGCCGACAAGGGTAAATGATAAGTAATGCTCCAACCAAGGGTGACATAGGTTGCGTGTGGCCAAAAGAGAGCAGGTCGCCAATGGTGACGACAAATAATGTAATGACTGGAAATAGAGGTGTTTGTACAATAAATAATAAATAATAAATAATTTTGGGGAGAAATGTACAAATACAGAAACGGGTGCCCCAGTGTGAAATGCGTGCCCCTAGGAGGGCAGAATTGTCATGA
>JZKD02S1916673.1:277445-310755 GCA_000966675.3 Picea glauca
AATATTGTTCCTTTACCGCATCCACAAAAAAATCCCAAGTGGGATCGACCCCATATATTCCAGACTCCTCTATGGAACTTTTCTCCCAGTAAGTTTCCCACCAATGTTTGACATGAGAGAGAGATTTAAGGAGTGCGAAGGTGATCTTTTCTTTGTCGAAAAAATTATAAACAGAGAAATAACCTTCTAGCGGAGTCAACCATTTTTCTAGGGCTTCTGCATCTATCTGTCCTTCAAATACAGAAATATAAAAATTAAATTGTACCTTGAAAGGAAAGGTGCCTCCCAAGTGGCCACTTGATGAAGATGCACCTGATGCTATCAGCAGGCATTTAAGGATGTGGGCAAAATTCTCCATCATTTCCTCCCTCTGTTGCATGAGAGCTTGCTCAAGCAATAGATTGATAGGATCGTTTGCTCCGTCGTTTTTATTTTCTTCTTCCATTGACGGTTTGTTGGGTGTGTGAGATATTTTATTCAAGAGAGACAAGCTCAAGACCCAACTTTATATACTTGGACCTCGTCAGGGACATGCACTGAAAAAATGATTAAGAGCAACCTGCTCTGATACCACTGATCCAGATTATTTTCGGCACGAAATGAGATCGGAGATATAATAAAGAAATGCACAAAGATATCATAGATATTCAATAATATAATAGAAATGTATAAGAGATGCAACCATAAACACAGATATGCAGTAATACATGATTTCTATTAATGAAAGAAATGTACAGAGACTGTTAAAATACAGAGTGAAAGACTTGCTAGAATGGTGGCAGCTTATCTCTAAGAAGAGATGTGACGACTACTCGCATTCACAAGAAGATGATTACAGTGAGAATTCAAATGCCTTTTTACAATAAATAGGAATAAAAAAAACCCTAGAAATCAAAAAACCTAACCCTAGGGGATGAAGCGTCAAAAGACATGTGGGCCCTGTTTGGGTAAGTTAGTAAATCAACTTCCCGGTGTCGTAACTTTTGCATACGATCTCCATTTTAGGCGTATGATGTCTAGTTGGAAAGGTATCGTCGAGGAGATTCATTGTGGAGGATCAATTGTGCCTTCGGCTATCATTGAGAACCTAGATATCAAAAAACCTTCATTTAGGGCCTCAAAATGACCCCTGAAGTTAAAACTTGCTAAAAATAGTAAATTGCCAAAATTGCCAGAAAATTGTTTTGAGCCAGTCAGAAAGGGTGGGTGGCCACCAATATCCACCTGGATCAAGTTGCAGGATGATCACCAGAGGATATGAAGAGTCTCAAGGTAACTTTCATTGGAATGAAGACTGATCATAGAGATAATTGACAGATGGAAAAGTTTCAAAGTCTGTAACTACGACTCAGAGGATAAAATCGACTTTGATAGTGAAGATGAAGAGTTGGGTGGATGATATGGAAGAGGACTCAACGTGTGAATGTCATGCAGAACAGAGAAGTGAGGCATATCTCTTTGATAGTTTCTGCATGAGGGAAGAAGTTGGCTTTGCAGAGGACCAGAAGAGTATATAAGAGGCACAATGCATAGAATGATGTTGTTGCTACTGTTGAGAGTGATTCATGTGAGTAGAGAGACACAGATGCATTAGAGCAGAGCAATGTAGCAGAATAGTGATGATACTGGTAAGCCATAGATAAACACTATATCATTGTGATAAAATTATAAAAAGAAAATATTTATATTTCAGGGTGGTAGGGAGGTGCTAGGGAGGACTGGTGTCCTCAGAGTTTCAAGTGGGTGCTTGAACACAGAGAGTTGTAGATTCCATCTGGTTGCAGCTAGAAAAACCAGGGTGGCAGGGTGGTGCAAGGCAGAACTATTGTTCTTTGTTATACAAGTTGGTGCTTGTGTGACTGGAAGTTGGTGCTTCCATCTAGTTGGTGTTGGAACACTCAGGGAGTTGGTGCTTCTTTCTAGTGGGTGCTAGAGAAACTAGAGAGTTGGTGCTCTTAACAAGTTGTTGCTTGTAAAACAGAGGTTGTAGCCTCAAGAGGAGTTGGATCTCATAAGAATGATAATGTAAAGAAAATAAAGATTACTTATCATATCAAGAAGAAGAGGTTTTTCCCTTTATGGGTTTCCTCAGGAAATATCTGTCTCTGTATATTTATTGTGTGTGATTGATATTTAATATTATATTTCTTACTTCCTTGCATCATTGAGATCGACATTAAGTGTTCTGTAAAGAGTTTAAAATGGGCATAATTGTTCAAGCACAATAACAACTAATTCACCCCCCTCTCATTTTTCCAACAATTGGTATCAGAGCCAGTTCCTTTTATCTAAGGGTAGATCCTAGAACTTAAACATGACTATCCATGAAGGAAATTCAACCAATAAGTCCCCCTTGTTCAATGGAACAAACTTTGCCTTATGGAAAGTTAGGATGAGAACCTACATAATGGATTTAGGTGCAGATGTCTGGGATATGGTAGAGACTGGTTATGTAAAGTCAGTTGTACTAGCTTCTAAGGATGACAAGATAGAAATCAGCTTCAACACTAAGGCTATGAATGTTATTCTAAGTGGGCTTGCAGAAATAGAATTTGTAAAAGTTATGTGCTTCGAATCTGCCAAAGAAATGTGGGACAAATGCATTAGCAGTTATGAAGGTAATGAGAAGGTAAAGGATTCCAAGCTTCAAACCTACATATTACAGTTTGAATAGATAAATATGAAAGAGGATGAAATTGTTGGGAAGTACTTTTTGAGAGTTGAAGAACTAGTGAATTCCATGAAGAATCTTGGTGAGAAGTTTGAAGACATACTTTTAGTCCAGAAGATTTTAATATCTTTGCCTGATAGGTCCAACGCAAAGGTCTCTGCTATAGAAGAACTTAATGATCTAAAAACTCTGCCTTTTGATCAAATTCTAGGAACGTTGACTGCATATTAAATGAGGATAGGTAAAGATAAATCCACTTCTAGAGAAGCATCATTTAAAGCTGATAAGAATGAGGATTCTGAGCCTGATGAAATTGAAGCAAAATTTGTAAGAAGACTAAAGAAAGGATCAAGAAAGTTACAAGGAAAATTTCCCTTCAAATGTTTTAACTATGGAATGATAGGTCACTTTGCATCTAAGTGTCCACACAAGAAGCAACATCAGAATTCTGAAGGAGAAAATAAGTTCAAACCCAAGAGATTTGGTAAAAAGAAAAGTTTATGTGTAAACAATGATGACTCTTCTGAAGACACAGATAGTAACTCCTCGTGTGAAGATAAGTTTAATGACTTTATTCTTATGTCCCAAGAGGATTATGATAATAAAAGAATATGAAGTAATTTTGACAATGAATAAGTTGTGGTTGACTTGGAAGGAGAGTTGATCAATGCTTTGAAAGAGATTGAGAGACTCGGACTTAAGAAGAGAAATCAAAAACAAAAGTTGATACAGTTCGAGAAAGGCAGTAAAAAACCTAATGAGGACTTTGCCCTGCTAAAAGTGGAATTATAAGAGGCAAAGAAAATCAAAGACATTCTAAAACACAATTATCAGAAAAGAAGGCAAGATGTGAAGCCTTGGAAGAAGAAGTAGTAAAAACTAGAAAAGAGATGGAGAGGTTTAAAACATTGTAAACCTTCCAAGCATTAAAGCCACAACAGAACTAAATGACATTCTAAGAAAATAGAGATCTCCGTTGTTGAAGACTGTTTTAGGTTATGTAAATGGTTCAAGTGGCAAACAACTAGAAAGCAAAGAGATAGTAAATATGATCAAGTTCCAAGTCAACAGACAATCAGACCATGAGAGTACTCTGTCACCTAAAGCTAATAAAGACAAGATGATCCCTAATAAAAAACAAAGAGATCAAAAGATGGAGCAACAAATGCCAAGAAGAAGGCCATCCTTCAGGTACCAAAATTTCTTTCATGGCTACTATTTTTATTGTTCTAATTTTGGTCATAAGATTGTAAACTGTCAAATTAAGTTTAGAGACATGCAACTGAGGAGGTCAAGAAATAGACAATATTTACAACATAGAACTAAGCAGCCAATGAATGGACAACGTAGCACCAATCACTTTGACCTACTGAAAAATGAGCTCGAATGTTATAACTGTCATAAATTCGACCACAAAGCTGAAAACTGCCATTTGAAGAAGTACAAGGCAGATCCAAGGATAAATCCTTTAGCTAGAAATGTTAGCACATGGAAAAAGAAAGACAGTGAAAAATGTGGTCTAGTACTTTCAGCTCATAAACAAAAAGACCCATGGTATATAGATAGTGGATGTTCCAAGCACATGACTGGAGACAAGGATAAGTTTATGTCTATAAGTAAAAGAAAAATAGGAAATGTAACCTTTGGAAATGATGAACCAGATAAAATATAGGGTAAAGGGATGGTGAGTTTGAGTAATGGTAAAGGAAAAGCCCAGGATGTTCTGCTTGTAGATGGGCTGAAACAAAATTTTCTCAGTGTAATTCAAATGTGTGATAGAGGATCTGAAGTGGTGTTCACTTCTAAGGATTGTAAGTTAAAGTCTGTAAAATCGGGACAAGTGGTGGCTAAGGGCATAAGAACAGAAAATAAAGTATATGTGCTGAAAGAAGATAAAGAAGAGTGTCATCTAAGCAAACATGATGAAAGATGGTTATGTCATATGAGACTTGGACATCTAAACTTTTACCACTTAATCAAGCTCAAAAATCTTGAGTCAGTAAAAGATCTTCCAAGAATATCAAAGCCACAAGACTCTGTGTGTAAACCTTGCCAAGTAGGAAAGCTAACCAGGACACAGTTTAAATCCAAGAGCTCTACTTCAACAGATAAACCACTCCAATTAGTTCATATGGATTTATGTGGACCATCAAGACAGGAAGGCACAGGGAAGGAAAACTACTTTGTGTTGATCATTGATGATTACTCCAGACTTACTTGGGTTGTTTTTCTCAAAGAAAAAGATGAATCATTTGAGAAATTTAAAATAGTTAAGGCTTTAACTGAGAATCAAACACACAAGAGGTTAAAGGCAGTAAGATCAGACAGAGGAGGAGAATTTATGTCAAGTGAGTTCAAGGAATTATGTGATAAACATGGGATCAAGAGAGAATACACAATCCCAAGAACTCCACAACAAAATGGAGTAGTTGAGAGGCAAAACAGAACATTTCAGCAAATTTCCAGGTCAATGATGAATGAGAAGAACATTGTTCAAACTTACTGGGTAGAAGCAATACACACAACAATCCATATTCTTAACAAGGCCCACCTTAGACCACATAGTGACAAGACACCTTATGAACTATGGTATGGAAGACCTGCTTCAGTCAAACACTTCAAAGTCTTTGGGAGTATGTGCTACATAAAGAATAATAATGAAAACCTTGGCAAGTATGATGACTGATTTGATGAAGTCATCTTCTTAGGATATGCTACCAATAGTAAAGGATATAGATGTTTTAATAAAAAATTGCATAAATTAGTTGATTGCATTGATTTAAAGGTTGATGAAGGAGTCCCAGAAAGAGAGGTGATCAATATTGAACCTACTACAGAGGACATAGCTGAAACTAAAGATGAACAGGTCAAAGAATCAGATGGAGAAGAGACACCCAAACAAGAAGAGTTGGGACAACAATCAACATCAAATCCTAACTCCAGAATTACTCAAAAGAATCATCTTGAAAGTCAGATAATTGGTGAGAAAGACAAAGGTGTACAAATCAGGAGAAGGATAATCAAAGACACCGAGCAATCACATATGGCCTTCATATCCATGGTGGAACCCAAGAACTTCAATGAAGCCAGTGAAGATGTAAATTGGTTAAAATCAATGAATGAGGAACTGGACCAGATTGAAAAGAATGACACTTGGGAACTCGTTCCTAGGCCAGCAAATAAAAATGTAATAGGATCCAAATGGGTCTACAAAAATAAGATGAATGAGTAAGAAAATATTGTAATAAATAAGGATAGATTGGTCTGCAAATGATATGCTCAAATAGAAGGACTGGAATTTGATGAAACATTTGCACCTGTAGCAAGATTAGAATCTATTAGACTGTTTCTTGCCTATGTTTGTCATAAATAGTTTAAAGTATATCAAATGGATGTCAAGTCATCTTTTCTAAATGGAGATCTAAAACAAGAAGTCTATATGGAACAACCGGAGGGTTTCCAGCTGCCAGATAACCCTGACTTTGTCTGCAAGCTGAAGAAATCCTTATATGGGTTGAAACAAGCTCCTCGTGCCTAGTATCACACACTGGATACATATCTACAAGACAAAGGGTTCAAGAGAAGAATAGTTGACAAGTATCTATATATAAAAATAGAAGGTAATGATTTGCTCATTGTGTTGGTCTATGTAGATGACATCATCTTCGGTAGTAATAATGCTTCATTGGTAAAATGGTTTTCTTCTGCCATGCAGTCTAAATTTGAAATGTCTATGATAGGGGAACTGTCATTTTTTCTTGGCCTACAAATTAATTAGAATTCTGAAGGAATATTTATTTCTCAAGAAAAATATCTAAGAGAAATGTTGAAAAGGTTTCAAATGGAAGATTCTAAACCTATGAGCACACCTATGGTCACTGGATGTAAGTTAATCAAGGATGATGATTCACCTGATGTTGATCAAAGTTCATATAGGTCTATGATAGACAACCTATTGTACATCACAACATCCTGTCCAGACATAATGCATGTTGTTGGAATGGTAGTAAGGTATCAGGCCGCACCTAAACAGAGTCATTTGTTAGCTGTCAAAAGAATATTCAGATACTTGAAAGGAACAATGGACTATGGCCTATGGTATCTTAGGAATAAAAAATTTCAACTATCAGTCTATTCAAATGTTGATTGGGATAATTGCATGGATGAAAGGAAAAGCACGAGTGGAGGTGCATTCTTCCTAGGATATTCTCTTGTATCATGGTTGAGAAAGAAGCAAGGTTCCATTTCCTTATCAACTACAAAAGTTGAATACATTGAAACTACCACATGTTGTACCCAAGTATTGTGGATGATTCAGACACTTGCAGACTTGGAGGTAAAATGTACTGCATCGATCCCCATTCATTGTGATAATACCAGTGCAATCAGTCTATCAAAGAACCCTGTGTTTCACTCCAAGACCAAGCATATACCCATCAAGTATCACTTCTTGAGGGAAAAGGTGACCAACATTGTTGTTTCTTTGTATTATATTCCTTCCAAAGATCAGATTGTTGATATCTTCACTAAACCGCTTGCAAAATCTCAGTTTGAGTATCTACGCGAGAAGTTGGGCATGAACCCATTATCAACCTAAAAGGGTCCATCTTGTCAGGGGGAGTATGTATTGGTTGAATATCTGATACCTTTGACAAGTAATGCAACCAGTCATGGGGAGCATGTTTTCTTTGACATTGATGTCAAAGTGGGAGAAACTGTGTGTTCTAGATGCTACAGTTGGATATCTAAGTAGAATAATGAAGTCCTTCAGGGTTTCCATCAATGCCAAATGAGGAGATTGTTGGCATGTTTACAGGCAGAGTGTGCTTATCATTGATGGCAATAACAACAAATACGTTGGCATGTTCATAGGCATAGTGCGCTTGTCATTGATGGCAATATCAGAGTGTGCATCGATGGCAAAACAGGAACATCGTATGCTCAGGTGAAGAAGCAAACAATATGTAGAGATAAAATATCAGGAGGGATATCATTCTGAGATGCGTAAACGAGATCCCATACATCAAGGCTCGTAGAAGGATCAAATATCGTGGCCTTTTATACTTAGAGATTTGAGAAAGAAAAATCTCAGGAGGAGGAGCGACAATGGTCATTGGATCACCAATTCTGAATACTCGATGTCTGTTAGATCAAAGTCCAATGACTAGAGGAAGTGCATAGGAGAAGTAAAGATTTGATCCATTGGATATGAGCACTGAGGACTAACAGTCATTGGATCCATTATAGCTGTGAAGAGGATAATGGTCGAGAGCCATCCTCCTACTCCACGAAATGAGAAATCGCGATGAGATATGAACTAATGAATCCAGAGGACACGTGGTGAGAGATCATCATTTCACTGACTCGTGAACTAAAAACTTCATAGGTGATTAGTCCTCCAACTTCATGAAACAAGAAATCACGATGATATCTGAACCGTTGGATCTAGAGGACACGTGGCGAGAGATCATCATTTCGTTGACTCACGAACTGGAAAATTCAAAGGTGAGCAGTCCTCCAACTTCATGAAATGTGAAATCATGATGAGATCTGAATCGTTGGATACAAAGGACACATGGCGAGAGATCGGGATTTCACTAACTCGCGAAATGGAAAAGTCAAAGGCGAGTAGTCCTCCAACTTCATGAAGCACAATGTCCCTATGAGATCTAGGTCATCGGATCATAGAGGATCATGGATCATTGATCTGACACAAAGTATTTCGAATATCGAGAGTTGGAAGAGTCAGGGCTGGCTCATGTTCAAATACCCGACACGTGAAATCACGATATTTATCACAACTGTTGGATCGAGGAAAGTCGTGGGTCATTGATCCAGAGTATTTAGGATATTGGGAGCTGGAAGAGTCAGGGTTGACTCATGTTCAAACACCCGACATGCGAAATCATTATTTGATCATAGCCATCGATCAAAGGGAGAGCGTGGACCATTGATATGGCACGATGAAGAACGAAGTCATGGAGCAGAGGATAGTCATTTGATTAAAGAAGACACGCGTCAGCAGATTATCAACTCCGAGAGATTATCATATGAAAGAAACAAAAGTTTGAGATTTGAAATCTTCGGAATGCGAAGTTCTGATAGTCGTCGGATAAATTTTGAGTGGAAGGAGTGAAAGGACTAAACGAAGCTTGAGAAGCGCCTTTAGAATAGGCACATGGACACCGCCAGAGGTCACGTGAAGGAAGGGGCTTAGAAGCCAAAGAAGCCATAATTGACTAGCTGTAACTACCAGAAGGGAATGATTGTATCGGCCAGAGAACTCGAGGAGCTGCAGTGTGATCGCCAGAAGAGATGAAGAGTCTTGAGGTAACTTCCAGTGGAATGAAGACTGATCATAGAGATAATTGACAGATGGAAAAGTGTCGAAGACTGTAACTATGACAGAGAGGATAAACTCGTCTGTGACAGTGAATATGAAGAGTTACATGGATGATCTGGAAGAGGAATTAGCGTGTGAATGTCATGCAGAATAGAGAAGTGAGGCATATCTCTTTGATAGTTTATGCATGAGGGAATAAGTTGGTTGTGCAGAGGAATAGAAGAGTATATAAGAGGCATAGCACATAGAATGATGTTGTTGTTTTTGTTGAGAGTGATTCATGCGAGTAGAGAGACATGGATGCAGGAGAGCAGAGCAGTGTAGTAGAACAATGATGAGACTAGTAAGCCATAGATAAATGTTGTATCACTGTGATAAAGTTATAAAAAGAAAATATTTATATTTCAGGGTGGTATGGAGGTGCTAGGGAGGACTGGTGTCCTCAGAGTTTCAAGTGGGTGCTTGAACATAGGAAGTTGTAGCTTCCATCTGGTTGCAGCCAGAGAAACCAGGGTGGCAGGGTGGTTCAAGGGAGAACTATTGTTCTTTTTTATATAGGTTGGTGTCTATGTGACTGAAATTTGGTGCTTCCATCCAGTTGGTGCTGGAGCACTCAGGGAGTTGGTGCTTCCTTCTAGTGGGTGCTAGAGAAACCAGAAAGTTAGTGCTCTCGGCAAGTTGCTTCTTGTAAAACAGAGGTTGTAGCCTCAAGAGGAGTTGGAGCTCATAAGAATGATAATGTAAAGAAAATAAATATTACTTATCATATCAAGAAGAAGAGGTTTTTCCCTTTATGGGTTTCCTCAGGAAATATCAGTCTCGGTATATTTCATGTGTGTGATTGATATTTAATATTCTATTGCTTACTTCCCTTCATCATTGAGATCGACATTAAGTGTTTTGTAAAGAGTTTAAAATGGGCATAATTGTTCAAGCATAGTAACAATTGATTCACCCCCCTCTCAGTTGTCCAACATAGCCTTTGTCTCATTTATATATTCCCATTTTAATTTTTGATCTAATAGAGGTTTGGGGTCCTTTTAATGATTCTTTTGATAGCCTCCATAACTATCAAATTTCCCTCTTTTCCTTATCAAATTGCATTATCAAAATGAATATTTTGTATTAATGTTTATCTTCTATGGAAAAGAGAAAATGGCGCTTTGGTCAGAAATATGAAATGTATTTTCTATTGGAAATTAATTATTTTCAAATATGCAACGGAATTTCTCATGTCATGAAATTTTAAGAGCTTATGGATTTGTGGAATGTCCCATGTAATTGGTTTTTAAAAATCTGTTTTGATCGAACATATACATTAACCCATGTTTCTTAAATACCCAGAATTGTTTTGTTGCACTAAGGAAAATCGTATGTAACAGTTGGATTAGAAAGTTGTATTGCAAATCTTTCCACTAGATCATCAATTCTCATGCTCTATTTTTTTTTTTCATTTCAAATCAGACATTCTGGGAGTTTTTTCAAGTTGGGTTTGATGTTGAATGAGTAACATTTCTTGACTATTTTTTTCTCTTGGATTACTTTTCAAGATTTCACTGAAAACTACCACCAGATTTATTACTTGATGTTGGATTCTATTCTTATTTTTCAGCCAGTTTTCATCATTTTGATGACTGGCACCATAGATTCAGATTCCATTTAGTTTAATTTTATTTTTCATGAATTCAACTCATTTTTAGCGCTTTCCTACTGCTTGTACATATTGATTCCATTGTTTGATTTGAAGGCTGACATTTCTCTGAGCTAGTTTGACACTTAGTCTTCCTTGATGATTACTCTTTAAATTTTAGTGAGGGGTTGGTCCAATCATGGTCACATACTGAAGAATTTTTTTACAAGTCATAATATGCATGGGATGCTCTATATGAATGAATATTTATGAATTTTTCAGTTGTAGGTATGGACTGATAGTTGTGGTTGAATACATGTGTCTGTCGAGCATACCATGATAATCCGTAAGTATAGGAAAGTGTCTATCTATATTTTTCTTTGAGCTCCATTCACTTCACATTAATAGAATGGCTCATACTATGATGGTTTTTGGGATACCTGTGGGTTAAACTAAAATGCATAACATCTACTCAACAAATCAAAGTTACTCTCGTATCACCTCGCTTCCTTCACACTCTATGTGCATATGCATATGTATATATAAAATCTAAAAGGGTAATCATATTCTAAAATAAAAAGGAAGTTGAAAACACTATTAATATTGTGGGAAGTACAAGTAAATATGTTTGGGTTATGGGCACCTGCTGGCATTGGGGTTATGCTTGTATGGTATCGAGGAAACTTCGCTGGGGCTATGGATGCTCACTAGAAACGAAGCAATGCCGAGAAAAGAGAGACGAGGAACACACTTAATGTAGATGGTTGTTTGTTAATAAAAGTGAAAACCCATGGTTGAACCAAAGCTAATCTGAAATGTGAAACTAGTAAAAGAATTTATCTCATTGTTTGGCTCTTTGAAAAAGGTGTGTTAGATTACAAGTACTATAAATAGTGGGTTACATATTCTAGAATTTTGGCATCATTGTGGTACCCATGATTATTGGAAAATTGTTTGTAGTTTGTTGAAATTATATTAAAACTTGGATCTAAAGTATGGACCCTAGTCTTCTATTGACAGAGATAACCAGTTCTTCCAGTGTGTTAGCACTAAGAGTCACCCTCAGACTGCAAGAGGGTAAGCCTAGTACCCATCAAAATGTTTGGTGGATGTTGGTCTTGTGAGTGGAGTTAAAATGGACAAAACTCAGTACAAGAATGATTTTAACATAGAAACTGGACAAGCAATTCACAGGGAAGTGAGGGCCTCATTAACTTCAGTCATTTATTTGAGTTTAAGTGTGAGTAGAAGGAATACTTAGTGAGAGAGGTGAACAAGACTACCATTGGCATCCAACTTTCAAGCAGCTTGATAAAGAAAAAATTAGGCTCAAGAGCACTCTTGAACTCAAGTTTCAAACACTGAAATATGTCACAGCAACATAATAATCAACCCTACATTATCATGCAACTACAACAACTCGACTGGATCCTCCATGCCTGAGCCTTTCAGCATAAGGGGGAATAAGATAATAAGGAAGCTGACTAAAACTTGTCACAACAATATTGTAATCAAACCTACATTACAATAGAACTACAACCCTCGACTGAATCCTCCATGCCCGAGTGTTTTAGCACAATTTTCACAAAGAGATGAGAGAAGCTGACTTCTATTAATGTGAAAGCATCAAGTTTGATACATAACCAGAGGGTATCTTAGGCATCAAAATATTACAAAATAGGGAGCTCTGCTCAACCAGTGGACGACCTTAACAAAATATCGAACTGACCTATTTATGCTCAGATCAGTTCACACCTACCAGGAGTGTGACCTGGCCATTCCATTCAAAGCCTTTTGTCTGCGCCTTCTTTTGTCATACTGTGCGTGTATCCTCCTATCAGACACAAACTTAGCTCAAAATAGGAATGCAGGAAAAATTGTCCATAGCGGTACCTTGGGGTGACAGCTATGTCTCCACAACCAGATCCTCCATGCATTTTATTTATGGAGTGCGTCAAGGTTTCAACCACCAATCCTTTTTCATTAACTGCTTGTTCTCGGGATTGCGATGAGGCTTAATGTCTAAGGGGTAGCCACGCACTTCTCTTATATTGTACGCCTTATAAGCATGTGATTGCGGGGCCATCGAAAGCGGTTTGAACTCACACTGCTTTTGAGCTTGCAATTCGCCACCTTTTGCCACATAGCCCTTTGGCTATACCATGGTTTCAATTGTAGGACCGCTCAAGAATTTTATCGTTCGAGCATGTTGCGTCCCCATAATGAAACATGGACGTTGATCTGGTCACAATCTGCAATCTGGGCTCTCCTGCTAAATTTAGCTCCACTGCTGAACTTTATCTGCCCGCCAACCTTAGGATCCTTCTAACCACGCTTTAGAGATGGAACTAATTTTGGCACTGAACAAGAACACTTCACGGAGGATGATCTGAAATGGAGGTCTGACGTCACTATGTTGATGTGTCATGGATAGAGGGGTGACATGTGTCACTCGAAAATAGGTTTAAAACACGTCCAAAAATTCTTGAAATGAGTGCCATGTGTCAGCGCTAGATAGATACCACATGTGATGACTGATAAGGGTGCCACATATCTGCATTGATGGTTGCCATGTACTTTGGACTTCGGAGCTCAAGAGGGGTCTACATGTAGAGATGGCATAAATATGGGCCTGGAGTGACTTGGCGACCTGAAATGAATGTTGAAGCTCCAAAGTGAACGATGATCGTCGATCTGAGGAAGACATGAGGTGCTTGGTCTGCAACTTCGGGAGAAAATGCTCTGGATGAAACCAAGAGTCGAGATGTTGAAACTCCTGAAGCTAGGATTCTCGAAGTAGATATTGATTGTCCGATGGAGAAGGATGCGTGGTGCTTGATATGCAACTTCAGGAGAAAATGCTCTAGATGAAACCAGAAGTCGAGATGTTGAAAACTCTGAAGCTCGAATTCCTGAAGTAAATAATGATCGTCTGATCTGAAAGGACGCATGGAGCTTGATCTGCGACTTCAGGATAAAGTGCTGCAGATGAAACCGAGAGTCGAGATGATGAAACTCTCAAAGCTCGAATTTCCAAAGTAAATAATGATCGTCTTATCTGAAAGGACTAATGGTGCTTGATCTGCGACTTCGGGAGAAAATGATCTGGATGAAACTAGGAGTCGAGATGTTGAAAACTCCCGAAGCCTGGATTCCCAAAGTAAATAATGATCGTTTGATCTTAAAGGATGTGTGGCGCTTGATCTGTGACTTCGGGAGAAAACGCTCCGGATGAAACTGGGAGCTGAGATGTTGAAACTTCCGAAGCTCAAATTTTCGAAGTAAATATTGATCGTTGGATCTGAAAAGACTCGTGGTGCTTGATCTTTAACTCCAGGGCTTCTGTTTGGAACTAGACTTTGCGCAACTTCAACATTCTAAATACATGCGAGCCACGGATCTAAACTCCTCCTGGGATTTCGTCGTTGAAAATTGAACTCAACCGTTTCTTGCATTTTCAGCCTGAAACAAGCTGCTTTGAATGTTGTGTTTTGGGCTTAAGGCTGATGCCTATGCAAACAAAGGACTTGGATGACCTACTGTGAGATTAATCAATGGCAAACAAGATGACCAATAATTCGACCAAAATCATGATATGTTTTCATCCTTTAAAGAAAAAAAAAAAACCTTGAGCCGAGGATCAGTCAAACAAGACGCTAAGGAAAATCAAATCATTGATCGGAAAGGAGAATTGACTTTATCAACTAGAAGGGGGAAAAATCCTAGGAATGGTGTGAGGAAAAGAGAGAGGTAGAGCAGGGGTGCATACTTGGGTTTTCAAAACAAACACATACGACCTTTGACAACTTTATGTGGTAACACAACGTGTCATCATTTTTTGTGGCCGCAACATCCCCCCTTTTATTCTACATAGATTAACTCAGGTTAGTATCCAACTATTTTGGAAGAAATATCTTAAACCAACTATGATTGTAAGCATCGGAACTATTAATTTCAAAAATATAGGTAAACATATCTGAACCACAAAGAGTTACTAGGACAAACTGAGGAGAGAATCTAGTTCCTCCCAACCATAGACCAGAGAAGCCAAGTCTTACTTTCTCCTGTCACCCCTAAACCTAATTCTTTATTCCATAGGAAACTGAAAATGTCAATAACCCTATTTAGGTAAATACTAGAACTTGATTATTTTTCATAACCATCAAGCTCTCCTTCCTACACAAGTACTCAACAATGTCCTTCTTAAACCATACTTGTCTTTCTCCTTATCTTGAAGACTGCCTAGTTCTTTCTTTTTCAAGTTAACCTCATCCCTAACTCTTGGGAGTCTTGGCCTAACTTCTTGCTAGCTTGTTCCCTCACCTCCCACATCCTTGGGAGTAGGTTTACACTTTTCCTCATGGACAACATTTATCATGGTGGTTTTTATTATTTTTTCACTTTTCCCATGGAATAAATAATTACTCTTGTTATAGTTGGGTTCCCTCATCAATTTGTCTCAATTAATTTAAAATAAAATTAAAATGATATTTACACAAATGTTTCTCATCATCAAATTTTTATGATGACAAAAATGTTAACTAGAGTCTTTCTCAACATAATAATCCAATAATTACTATTATTCAAAATTATTTAAATATTTAAAATGGAAGGATAATACAAACCCTTAACATGGTTGGATTTTTTTGGGTGTCTCCTCCCAACTACTAGAGCTTGGAACCATAGCCACCTTACAGAATGAACCCTCCAAATATAATCGTGCTAACCTTGACCGCCCTACATAACGAAACCCTCTAAACCCAATGATGCTAGCGGGATTTGTCTCCTAAATTTAATTTTAATTATATATACATATTTAATTAAATGTTGTGATTTTTTTTATATTTTAATTTATAAAATATAAAATATAAGGTCCCTAACATAGAAGGATTTTTCTTGTGGTTGGCATGGAACAAAATGTCCTTTCGTAGAGGTATAGGAGGCATATCTTGTTATATTAGAAATATCATTTCTCCTCACATTCAACTTCATAAGAACGACCCTCTCAATCAATACATTTGGATAAAAAAATTAGACATCAATGCTAAGAAGATGTATATAGAAATTTGTTATTTTTCACCCATTAATTATATTTTTTATAAGAAAACAATATACTTACAAATTGTCCATATAATAATTTGGAACAATATATTTATAATTTGAAAAATGAAGGTAATATCCTCTTGCTAGGAGACTTTAATGCTAGGACTACAACTAACCAAGCTACTCTTTTAAGCAATGATTCCAACCATAATCCTTAATGGCTAGATGAGGATCTTGTTTTAGCTAATAGTTACAAAAGAAGCTCTAAAGACCTAACTGAGAATTTTTTTGGTACTGAGCTAGTCAAGCTCTGTAGCTCTCAAGAACTAACTAGGAATTTGTTTGGTATTGAGCTAGTCAAGCTCTGTAGCTCTAAAGACCTAATAATTTTCAATAAAGTAATGAAGTGATCAAAATCCAACCAGATGACTTGTATTCATGGACTAGGTAGTAGTGTCGTAGATTATGTGATATTTGATATCCCTATTTCCAACCAAATAATAACTTTTGACCTTTTAAATGACCATGAACCTGACTCTGATCATAGACATTTAATCCTAACTCTAAACGTTTCCATGCACATGAGTTCCATTGAAGAATATTATAATAATCAAAGGCAACTTCTCTTTGAAAAAAGTAAAGTTGACATTTTATTAAAGGATTTAAATAGTGAATTACATCTCCTAACTTATGTGGACAACATTGAATACCTCTATCATAATTTTACAACTACACTTTCCACTTCTATTAACAAGTTCTCTTTTGAGGTGTCCTGTAAAAAGAGTAATAGAACTATAGTGATAAAAAATGTAAAATTTGTAGGAAAGCCATTATGTATTCTTCAAATGAGTCCTTAAAACTTGATAAGATCAATACATACAAATCCCTAGAATTAAAAGCAAGAAAAGGTATTGTATCAATATAAGGAAAGATCGACTTTCACAACTATCTAAGCTTGATCCTAATAAGTTTTGGAGGAAAATTCTAATCCCCGATACTAAAGAAAATAATATGATTCCCTTAAGGGACTGAAATTCCTACCTTAAAATTCTTTACGAGTTCCCTAATGCCATGGACACCATTCCTACTGTACCTACAAAGGATGAAGTTTTTTCTTTGGATGACATAGTTTTCGGGGTTAAGTGGTTTGCAAATGGGAAAGCTAAGGACATTGTAGGTTACCAAGCTGAAATTTTTAAAATAGGAGGTCCTATCCTAATCCCTCACATACATAAGATCTTCAATTTTGAAATCAAGCAGGGCTTCCCTAAAACTTGGATGCAAAGCTTCATTGTTCCTATTTTTAAAAATGAGGATAGAAACATTCCCTCTAATTATAGGATTGTTATGATTAACTTGATTTTAGCCAAGATTTATGGAATTATTTTGGAAAAGAAGATTAGCCTTTGGCCAGAATGTCATAGTAAAAGAGAAAAATGTCAGGCTAGGTTTAAGAGATATCATTCAACTATGGACCATCTTGTTACCTTTAGGATCATTGTATAGGAGTTCTGCAATACTAAAACCAATCTTTTTTTTTTGTTTAGTTGACTTTAGAAAAAATTTGACATGGTTCCCAAGGAAACCCTCTAGGATAGGTTGGAAGAGATAAAAGTTCCTTTCAAATTGAGGTTTGTTGCAATAAAGTTGTATGAGAATGTTATTTTCAAGTTTAATAACATTGAGGGATCGTGGAAAGAGATTAATTGCAATATTGGAGTCCAACAAGGTTGTCCCTTGTGCCCTACCATTTTTGGCATATACATTGACAATTTAGAAGATTTCTTGGAAGAAGTAGGTTGTGTCAGCCCTACTCTCACTAGTATAGTCATCAATCTTCTTCTTTATGTTGATGATATCATTCTTATGGTGAGGTGTCCCCACAATCCTGGAAAAAAACTAAGAATCCTCAAGGATTTTTTCTCCAATATGGAAATGACTATTAATACTAACAAGACTAAGGTCATGATCATTAAATCCAATAAGATCACTTATGATACCTTTGTATATGACAACAACAACTTGGAGGAAGTGACTTCATACAAATTTATATTGGAATTGATATTCACCACAAGCTCAACTGGAATTATAGCATTGAGAAAATATTTTTTGGGGGATAGAAAGCTTATTATGGGCTTGAAAACAATTGTAAATCAATCAATATTTGGATATGGGATAAGAAGAAAATCCTCTTTGAGACACTTGTTACACATGTTATTCTATATGAATGTGAATTCTAGGGATGCATTATCTCTCATGAATCTTGGAGAAATATAGAGCAAATCCAAAATAATTTTATAACCTATAATCTCAAAATTAAAGGAAATACGTCCTATCATATCCTCCTCTTAGAGGCAAGCCTTTCCCCCATTGTGAGCAGGACTATGGCTAGATACCTAATGTATAAGAACAAGTTAAACAACATGGAAGACAAGAGGCTTTCTAAAATTGCTTCAAACTCCAATCGTAACTACCTTCAACTCAAGTGAGGATGGCATAAATATGCCTAGTCTTGGCTAAGCCATTGGGGAATCATGGAAGACACCATTTTGCAGAGTAAGGATAATATTAAAAATATCATTAAGTCAAAATTCAAGGAGAAAATGTGGCATGATAAAGAGTTAGAGGAAAAACAAAATTAAGGTATTATAAAGATGTAATCAACCCTAATCTAGAAGATCAAAATTATCTCTCTATTTTGACAAGTGTAAAGAAAAAAATAAACATTGCTAAGATAAGAACTCTAATCATTTTTGTTAGTATTAATATCTCTCTGTTTTGACAACCCTAACATTTTTTACATATCTTATCCATACATCATACATCCCATTTATATTAGTATTAAGATTTTATTTTTTTATATTATATTTGATCAATTTATATCCTTAATCATAAATATTATATATTTCCCTTGTATGTATTTGTTATTCGGTTGGTTTTCGTATCGATACAATAATTAAGTACATTTTAAGATTTTACATAATTATATATATATATATATATATATATATGGATTTTATATAAATAATATCATTTCTAAATTTCAATATTTAAAATAAATTTACTATTATTTTTTAAATTATTATATTTCGAATTGTTGTAATAAAAAATATATCTAATTACTTATTAATGAAGCTTATAAACTTTCTTTTTTAAAGAGTCGTTGGCATAAAGACATCTCAGAGACCATATGCATATTGACTCCACCTGAGGGGCAAAGAAATCGACCGTACGTACTGACATGAATTGAGTGGGGTGGAGGAGCGAAGAAACCGGGCAAAAGAAAAAAAATGTCAGTATTCAAAGAATCTAACAATGGAGAAAAAATCGCAGTAATGTGAAGAAATGGAGAATTATTAAAAAAATAGACTTGAGTTAAGCAGGGCAGAGGGGCAAAGAAACAATAAGTATTGACTTGACTTGAGTGGGGGCAGAGGAGCGAAGAAACCAGGCAAAAGAAAAAATCTGAGTATCCATTTCAAAGTGGGCAGAGTGGCGAAGAAACTGGATGTATTTTTGAGTGGGGCAGATGAGCGAAGGAACCAGGAAAATATGATGGGTTCTATTCCTATCGATTTCTAGGGATAATATGACGGGTTCTATTCCTTCCGAAATATTCCACCTTCCCCTACAAACTCTTAGTCTTGGTCTTAGCTTAAGTATACCTAAAGCCATTGTTAATTTGACATTCTTGACCCTTGACCCACTTAGACATATACAGAAATAATCTCACTAGTTAAATATTTAAAATCATTTCCAAATGTTACTGAACACATCATTATATGTTCTCTATAAGCTATTTTTTCCATTGTTAAAATGAAAAATTCTAGTTTAGTTATTCGTTTTCTTGTTGTCAATGGTGTACACTAATAATAAGCACTAATACAATATTATTATTTTTCATGTTACATTGAAGGACAGCTCCATTTTATAAAACTTATTTCGTTACATTATTGAATTCCTACTCACATTTTGATTAAGTGGTAATTTTATCTATGAATGAGGTATTAATGTAACGGAATTCTATGCATATCTTGACCAAATTTTTTATAAAACTTATTTCATTACATTATTGAATTCCTACTCACATTTTGATTAAGTGGTAATTTTATCTATGAATGAGGTATTAATGTAAAAATCTTATGCATATTTTAATCAATTTTAATTAAATGATAAGTAAATGAAGAGTTAGAAATTTTTAATTTTATTTATAAAAGATGTGTATTTTAATATTTGTAAATTAAATATATTGAAATAAAAAATCAGTTTTATTGTATACACTTGGAGGATATTATTTATATACTTTGAAATGAAATTGTATTTATTTATTGACATTAAAAATTAAATAAACAAATTAAAATAGAAAGAGAGATAATGATTTTCCCATATTATTATGTAGTTCTTCGAAATGAAAATTCAATCAAATAAATAAAATATTTAATAAACTCACACACAAAGAAATAGACTAGACTAAAAATGTGTTACTCCTAGATTTATGCCGTATCTTATGCCGTATTTTATATGATTAAAAATGTGTCACTTCTAGTTTTTTTCCAAATTATATGAAAATACTTAATGTTTCAAAATAATATTTGAGTTGATGCATTTTTCTAACAACCACTAATTAACTATAATGAAACATAGTTAGCAAAGTTAAGAACATGCTCACAATAAACTTCTCTTCAACCTAGAGGCGAAGATAAACTCAAAATGGTGAAGGTGGAGGAAAATAAGAAGGTGATGGTAAGATCATACCTTCAACATGGAATGTGAAGGTATACATCATGTATTATTTTAAAATTGCACAAAGATGTTGGCTACATGTCCATAATGTTTTTGCTAATCCATATAAGTTGGTGTAATTAAATCCTTTTTTTCCATCCAAAAGGGGTCTAATGTTATCATGCTTCATGATCCAAAATTGAGGTTGAAATAGTTGCATGATAAATACACTTTGGAATCCATCATTTCTCATAACTTAAATTCATTGGCATTGAGTGATCAATAAGCTACAAGGTGGGAAGAGAGTCAAAAGTTGCACCAAAGCCATCTTTTTTCACCGTCATCTTTAAGATGCACTAAAACTTTTCATAAGACATACGATATGGGTCTTCTATAGGTGTGTTATAATGGGTTTGACCCTTTAAACAAAAATTTCCAACATCACAACCTTATCTAACTCATTATATCGATATCTCAATTTGTTTTGTTGTAATATTAGAGAATGCATGGCTACCTTGTTTGCATCCTTATCTCTCTATTGATCTTTGACTTTCTCCAAATATAACATGTGTTTTTCCTTCAAATGTTATGATTTTTATTTTACATCAATAATGAGGCATTTAATAGTCCATTAGGGAATGAGACCAATCCTTTCTAATATTCCCAAGAATAACAAAGAAACATGCTCACTATTGTGGTCATACCATTCTTGGAGATTGCGAATCTTCCATGTTGTTCGAAATTTATAGCTAGCTTGACACGCTTTGGTATTTGTAACATACCCATCAACCTAACCATGGGTTTTTTGTTACAACCCATGGCTATAGGAGAAGGATGTTCCACCAAACCATGGGTTGTTTGTTACACGTACTTTCTTTATAATAGAGGTCACCCTTGATTTAAGGCTATAAATCCACAAGTGAAAATTATATGGCTCGGCTCTAGTTTCTCTTACACAACCCAATTCCTAGAATTCACAGTTCAATTTCCACTACAAAAATCCCAATCAACCAGCTCCTCTTCCCCCCTCATCTTGCATAACCCAATGAATGAGATCCCCTTATTTTCTAAATAGTCCCTCAAGCTATCCCACTTCCCTCTAGGGCTTCAATGTATGCTGGACAAGGATTCTCTATGCTAGGATTTTAGGGATTATGAACTATAATTAATTTCTTATTTTGTCTTAGAAAATACTCATAACTCAATCATAGGGCCTCATAGTTTCATGGTACTAAATTATCATAATTTTGTTATAGAAATACTATGGCAGTTCCACTCAATCTTTGTCTATATTTATCGAAGGAATAATGAACAGGAAAAAACTGATTTGTGTGCCTAAAATAATAATTTATACTTGCATGCCAATGAAGTACCACATGCCTTCATGAGAATTCCATGTATCCCTCTTTCGTAACAAATATCAAGGTAGAAGGACTTAGGATAGTCATAAAGTAACGGTTTAATAATGCTAATATTAAAGAACTTGGGTAACAATAAAATAATTTTATTCTTCCTCTCAGCTCCTAATCCCCATTTCTTTCCCCGTTGAGCCCAGAATCATAGCCCCCCATTCTTTATCCTTCTTCATTTGCATCCTATGATGTATTTATACTATATTTCAATATACAATTTATAAATTGCATATGTTTAGCTTATATCCATTTCATCATATACACATACATTAATAATATGGGGATCAAAACTAGGATATTACAGTGTTGAACTCATGAATTCTTGGAGCCCCAAAGGACCAAAGGAAGTTAGGAAAATCATATTTCCTACATGCCTAAGAATTTTCTTATCAATAATTGTTTGTAACTTCTGAGATTTAGTAGTCGTGTGGAAAATGGTGCATTCAAAGTACTCAAGAATTATGGTGTGTTCTTTTGCAAGGCCAATTGTAGATTTTTTTTTTCTTTTTTCCCTAAGGCCTTCTGTAGGGTGACCTTTTATTTCACATTTGAGTCCTCAAAACTTCTAACTCTTTAGCAAAACTTGTATATTTGTCTCCTACCATATATGATACTTTATATATTATTTTCAATATTTCTAAGATAGTCTAAGCATAATGCATTTTCAAGTTATATTTTAAATCAATCTCCATGACACTTATTAACTTATCCAAAGGACTATGGTTATCATCTTTCACTTAATCATCATCCTTCCCCTTAGAAGGAATGGCTTCTAGCTATGCAACTTTCTTCCTCATTATTTGTAACTTTATCTATTTCAACCTTGTATGCTTGTTATTTTTAACTTCAAGTAATGAATTATTGCTTGCAACATTAATATTTATAAAATGATATATGGTCAATTGGGTAATGTTCTAATGCTTAATTATTTCTTTAGGTTCCAAATCTTTTATTTTTGTGATATGAACTTTTTAAACAAATTGGTTATATTTGCTACTTCTTTCTTCCTCCATATTGTTGATAATCTCATATGTGGAAGAAAACAATTTAAGGATTATTATTACCCAATACATGGGGATTATGCTCCCTAAACCCTATCATTTTTGTTGTACATTTATAATTTCTAGTTGCATACATGTTATTTTTTATCTTATCCAAAGATATGTTCATATAATTTTATAAACTCATGTTCAATACCACTTTGAATTTTATCCTATTATTTATCAACAATATTCTAAAATTGAACATATATGGATGTCAAATCCTCATCCACTGTTACGTATTTAACTTATGCACTGGTCCTACATTCCTTAAAGTTACTTTACGTATTTAACTTATGCATTGTTCCTTCATTCCTTAAAGTTACTTGTAAATTGAAAATGATCCAACATAGTTTCTTTTTTACAAAGGTATGAATTGCAATGAACTCCAAGTTCACACCAAGTGTCTCATCCATTATCTCCTTACTATCTTTCTAGAGGTTGGACTTATGTATAAGTTCCATTTTTAATGGGGTGGTTGATACTAACTAATGCATTATAAGAACAATTGTTTTTCTCTAGTTTTGATTTGATGCTCGCTCCCCCAACTTAATCTTGGGTAGTTCCTATCTCAAAAGTATGTGTTGGAAGCAGGTGCAGTGAAAATCTACCTAAAGTGTATACTTCATTGACTATACCAACATTAAGGTAGTTTAATACCTTACAAACACTAAATTTTCCTTGTTTTGACTTTGATCTAATCACAAAAATATGCTCTGTGTACTACTTAGAGATATAAAGTTAAAAAATATACCCTTGAAGTATACTACTCCATCTCTTTCTCCATGGTATATGCTACTACTTAAAGTTTTACCTTGTTTATAAATTTAGTACATGAAAAGTGTCTACTCAAGTTTCATGGTGGTGAAAATATTCTTCTTTATGATTTACTCAAGTTTCATGGTGGTGCAAATATTCTTCTTTATGAAGTGCACAATAGATATTACTTTTAAAATAGTGATGGTAGTGTTTGTTATTCTTCATCACAGGTTATGCTTTATTCTTGATGTAAATAGTAGTAGTTCTTCTTAAATAATAATGTCAATCCATTTTTTTTACTTAAAATATAATGATTTCATCCTTCTTTGACATATTATAAGGAACGAAGTTGTCCTTGGGAAACTCTTCACATAGTGATGATGGTCTCCTTTTCATAGCTCACCATACTTGATTTTTTTAACATGGTATCGATAACACACCCACCACGGGGCTAGAAAATTTTTGGCTTTTCTTTCCTTCTTTTCACTGAGGAACAAAATTTCCCAAATCTCTATGGGGCCTGATACAGACCCTATGATTCCTTATCCGCACTCATATGATCGGCGGCTATGACCACATGCCTTATCGGGGGGTGCTCGTCGGCTTTCTCGATTCGGAAAATCGCGGTGCATGTATTCTGATTTCTCTCTTGTCTTTCGAAGGGCCGAAATACGAAATGGATATAACCACTTAACATGATTAACAGTGACCCAGGTTAAGTCTGGGCACTCTACCCTTTGGGATTTCACATACCAGAATTTTGGGGGATGCGATGACAAGAGGTCTCACATCTGGGCTTCCCGGGAGCCGAAACTCTGAAAACGCCAACTCTAAACGTGCTTCATTGTTTCGGGGTTTCCTCCATCGAGATTTTGGGTTATGCAACGACAGGAGGTCTCGCACTTGGTTTTCCTAGGAACCAAAACTCTGAATCCTACATACATATATGTATATGTCGCTCAACCCATTTTGGGAATTCGCAAACCGGGTTTTCAGGACTGGTGAGCACAAGAAATCTTACCGTTAGGTATCTCGGGTGCCAAAATACTGAAATACCCTACCTCATCCATGCTAGTATTATTTCAGGGTTTCGCATGTCGAGATTTCGGGATATGCGCAGATAGGAGGTCTCGCACTTAGGTTTCTCGGGAGCCAAAACTTCGAAACCAGTATTCATTTCTAAGCTCATTTTGGGGTTTTGCATCTAGTAGATACATGGAACAAAATTATCCTTTGGGGGTCTCGGGTACCGAAATTCCAAAACGTAGATCCAAGTCACACTATGCCATATCGAGACTTCGCAAGTCAGGATTTCGGGACTTGCGAGTAAAAGGGAATACGCCCTTGAGTATTCCGATTTCTGAAATGTCGAAATATTGTAACATATCCATGTATTTTCCTTTCGGGGTTTCACCCATCGGGATTTCGGGACTGGTGTGTACAAGGGACTTGCCTCTAGGTATCTCAGGTGCCGAAATACCAAATCATTTTAAACTTGTCCACGCCCCTTCATTTCAGGGTTTCGTATGTCGGGATTTCACGAGTCGTGAGGACAAGGGTTCTTTACCCTCTGGTCTTCCGGGTGCCGAAATTCCAAAACACTTACTGACAACCACGTGTACTCTACATCTGGATGGTCCATGCACTCCCATGGGTCTTGGGATTGATGGTCCCAATTTCTTCATTACTCGCAAAGGTTAAAAAGGGGTTGAGGCATTATCGCCGATGTTCCTTCATTCAATTTTATGGTCGTAACAGACCTCAGATCCTCCGAAAGGATATCGTTCATGCTTTTATCAAGAGGGAGGGTATCCTAGGTACTGAACCACTAAAAGGTCCTAACTCATCCACACACTGTCATTTCGGGATTTCGTGGGTCAGGGTTTTGGGACTCGTGAGTACAAGAGAACTCGCACCTAGATACTTCGGGTACTGAAACTCCGAAAACTCTTAACTTACCCCCCGATGCTAATATTTCCGGATTTCACAAGTCGGGGTTTTGGGACTTGCGAGTGCAAGGGAACTCTCCCTTGGGTATTCCGGGTACCAAAATGCCGAAATATCATTGTCTAAGAGAGGCACTCCCTTTCATGCAGCTTTTAAGACTTAAACCATAAAATCATCCTTCGGGACCTCAGGAAATTTTCACCAGGTTTGAAGACCATACTGTAAGGTCTTCTAGAAAGTAAGGTAGCGATCCCGAAAGGGTGCCCCTATGAGGAAATCTATCCAGGGCATCATGTAATACAAATAAGGGAATAATTCTCCCGAGAACAGACTTGAAATATGTATTAGTTCAATATATATATATGTGGTCTTTCCAATAAAAGCATGCAACCATCATTTTTTATCCAAACACCATGCAGACAGTCTTGTACTGAAACCATTCATAATTGCATAGACTATGAGCATACATATCAACATATAAATTTCAAGATACAATATATAAAACACTTATCTGAAAAACACCAAAGGTGATGCAACTACTGAGAGGGGTGCTCATTTCCACCCAACCATAGGCTCAGTGATTCCGAAGGGATTTACCACTAGCCACCCCCGAGCTGAGACCACGATGCTTGAGACTCTCTGTCTCTATTCTTCAGCGATAGAGAATGAAGGTTACTCTCCTTCTTCTCTGCTATCACTCACTCTGTATTTTGTTCTAGATTTCTTCTGATCTTCTCCTACGATCTCCCCTTGCATCTGTCCCCTCTACACTTCTTCTCCATGCCTTTCTCTCTTGCGAGGTTCCATGTGCATGATCTTCCTCGCGGTGGTCAGGTCTAAGGACTCTATGGATGGGTGGTTCACCCCCCATCCCTCATTAACTCATGAGGATCCATTTACCTACCAACCTGGCGAGTTATTTAATTCGGGGCCAACGAGCCACTCTTGGTTCTCTGGGCCAGTGAAGACCAAATACGGTATTGGTTTCGGTGGAAGTTAACACCACCATTCCAGGTGCCTTCCACCACCTTTATTTAGTCATCATGGTCTCTTTTTCACCACATCCCCCTCTCAATAGTCCTGTAACATATATTCATAACATTATTTACATTCATTGACCTTTTACTAAGGTCCATTCAGATCAGACATTCACATCTTTGATTTTTCCATAGTTCTTGGCCAGTATAGTTATTTTTACAAACTGGGGGAAATAGGGTGTTACAATTCCCTCCCCCTTAAAGGAACATCATCCTCAATGTTCTATCTATCAACATGACATGCATGTACAGATGTAAACAAAATCGGATATGCCTGTTTCATGGCATCCTATATTTCCCATGTAGCCTCATCTGGGCCAAAATGTCTTCACTGCACCTTGACCTGTGCAATGGTTCGGTTCTGGAGTGGGGTTTCCTTTCTATCCAGCATGCATTGAGGTTCTTGTAGAAATTCTCCCTCCAGTTCCACCTGGATCACAGACCAGTCAATTATATGGTTAACATCATGTACATATTTATTCAATAATGAAACATGGGAAACATTATGTGGGAGGAAGTGCTAGCGTATAGAATACAGGTCCCACTCTATATAGAACCTCAAAGGGTCCACAATACCGAGGTGCCAACTTGGCACAAGCTCCCATTTTCAGGGAACTCTTCCTGGGCCTAACTCCGAGATATACATGGTCTCCCGTCTTGAACTCTCTTGGAGTTCTCTTTTGGTCAGCATAACTTTTCTGTCGGTTCTGAGCGACCTTTAGGTTTTGTTTTATGTGAGTCACTTACTGTTCCATTTCTTTCAACATGTCAGGTCCAAAAGAAATTTTGTTCATGGGATTGCTCCAACTGACAGGAGTGTTGCATGACGTACCATATAGGACTTTGAAGGGACTCATCTTTAAGGATTCTTGGTAGCCATTGTTGTAAGTGAATTCCACCAATGGAAGGTAGTCTTCCCACTTCTTGGGTTGATGCATTACATACATCCTTAACATGTCTTCTAGTATTTGGTTCACTCTTTCTATTTATCCGTCGGTTTGAGGGTGATAGGCGGTGATAAACAACAAGTTGGTCTCTAAACCAACCATCAGTGACTTCGAAAAGTTGGAAGTAAATTTTGTGTCTCTGTCAGACATGATCTCTTTTGGCATACCATGCAGTCTGAATATCTCCTTCATGGATACCTAGGTGATGTTTATTGCCTTGCAAGTCGATTTGACGGGGATGAAATGAGCAGACTTGCTCAATTTATCCACCACTACCATAATGGCGTCATTCTGTTTGGTTGAGGTTGGTAACCCAATGATGAAATCCATGGAGATGGTTTCCCATTTCCATTATGGGATTGGTAAAGGTTGCAATAATCCTGCTGGGTTTCAGTGTTCTGCTTTAACCTGTTGGCACTTTATGGATTTGGCTAAGTACTCTGCTATGTCTTTCTTCAACCTAGTCCAGTAGAATTGTTTCCTAGCGGCCGTGATCATCTTCTAGTATCCTGGATGACCAGTATAGGGTCTTTTATGTAGTTCATCAATTATGAACCTCTTCAAGTCATCACAATATGGGATATAAAATCTATTTTTGTAAGTGAGCAGACCTCCTTCCATCATTTGGTAGCCTTCATACTTTATCCCAGTGGGCTCTTGCTATAGGTATGAGGTCACAGTCTGGAAGAATGTCTCTATCTCTTGTGCATTTTTTACTCTTTTCTTGACATCCGTCTCGTAGGTACTTTCTGCTGCTAGATGAATTGTTTTCATGCTCCGGCTAAGGGCGTCGACCACCCTATTTTATTTTCCTTTTATATGTTTGATTTCAAAATCAAACTCACCGAGGAGGGACATCCACCTAGCTTGTCTGGAATTGAGCTTTGGTTGGTCAAACAGATATCACAATCCACAGTGGTCTGTCATAAGTACAAATCTCCTTCCCAAGAGGTAATGCCTCCACATTTTTAAGGCGTGCACCATGGTAGCCATCTCTAGATCATGGGTCACATAGTTGACTTCATGCTCATTCAATTTTTAGGATTCATAGTAGACCACACTTCCTCCTTGCATAAAGACTCCTCCGAGCCCTTCCCTACAGGCATTTGGGCACATGAGGAAGTCATATTCGGGATCAACGATCTTCAGTATGGGCATGTGGGTCAGTAGATGTTTCAGGGTTTGAAATATTTCTTCACATTTCTGTGTCCATAGGAAATTTTCCCCCTTCTTCTGGAGGGCAGTGATTGGACAACCAATCTTGGAGAATCCTTTTATAAATCTCGTATAGTATCCTGCTAATCCCATAAATGATATGATATCCAAAACATCCTTTGGGGTAGGCCACTCCATGATAGACCTGATTTTGTCAGGGTCTACTGCTACTCCTTCTTTAGATATAACATGGCCCAAGTAATGTATTTGCTTATGGAAGAAATCACACTTGCTGAATTTGGCATAGAGCTAATGTTCTCTTAGAACTTGAAGCACAAGACTAAGGTGTTCCTCATGCTCCTCTTTATTCTTGGAGTAAATTAATATATCATCAATAAAAGCTAGTACAAATTTGTCTAGGAATTTGCTAAGTACATTTCTCATCAAGCACATGAAAGTGGCAGGGGCATTAGTTAACCCAAATGGCACTACCACGAACTCATAGTGACCATACCGTGTCCGGAAGGTAGTTTTGTGGATGTCTTCACCCTTGATTTGGACTTGATGGTATCCCAACCTCAAGTCAATCTTTGAGAAAATAGACACACCCACCAATTGGTCGAATAGGTCATCGATACTGGGCAAGGGGTACTTGTTCTTTATGGTTACCCTATTAAGTCATCTATAATCTACACATAGTCTAAGGGTACCGTCCTTCTTTTTCACAAACAGGATTGGTGCTCCCCATGGAGACACGTTGGGACGGATATAGCCCTTTTCCATCATTTCTCTTAATTTCAATTTGAATTCAACTAACTCAGGTGTGCTCATCCGGTAGGGTGTCCTAGACACCGGCACCACTCCTGGTGCAAGTTCTATCGAGAATTCTATGTCTCTTCTCGGAGGTAGACTCGATACCTCTTTCGAAAATACATCTCTATATTTTCTCAGGGTAGGGTGGTCTTCAAGGCTTCGTTTGTCACTTTCAATTGTTTTCAACACCTGTATTGCATATAGGGGACATCCTTTTTGGCAATACTTTCTCATTTGTAGAGCTGATATTTGTCTCACCGAGACAGGTTTTTGGATCCCTTGAAGGGTTATCCTTTAACCCTCTTTACTTACATATTCTAGGGTTTTATGGTAACAGTCCAATCTGGCTTTATGGGTGGCTATCCAGTCCATACCAATCAACAGATCATACGATCCTAGGGGTAATATGTTAAGGGTTGCTTGGGTGGGGAATTCACCCAACATTAATTGGCAGGTTGGTATGACCTCAGTTACCCTTCTTTTGGTGCTAGTGGCTAACTATACCAACCATGGCTTGGTATTTTTGTGTGGCTGTAGTTTACACTTATCAACAGCCTTAGGGGATATATAACTCAAATTTGAACCAGGGTCAATCAAAATAGACACTAGATGGTTGGAAATCATACCTTCTATTTCCACCACTGAAGCTTGGTGGTCAACTTGGTTATTATCCAAGGCTACATAAATTTGTGGCACACTCCTGGCCACATCATTGACAGTGGTAGCTTCATGGATGTTATAAATTCTCTGACTATTCTATTGTCAATGTGGGCCGTCTTTCAATAGATGTTCTTCTCCGCAACCCCAACATTTCAAAGGTTCTCTCTTTGGGTTATTAGCCTTCACTGGTATGGATCCAGAAGTTTTATTTCCTCCCAAGGAGGGAAAGTTATGTTGGTGTACACTCTGGGCTAGGAAGCTCATCCTTGAGTTCTTCTTATAGTTCTTAAATCCTGGGGATTTAATCCCCTTTTTTTGAAATCTTGAACTATTCTTATGTTTCCATCCTTCGTGAGGTTCTGTTCGATGTCCAAACTTTTCATGACAATAGGTTGCCTTTCAAATAGTGCCTTCTAGGTTCTTTGGCTCTTCAAATTCAATTTTGTTCCGATAGTCCTTAGGTAGTCCGCTGATGAAGCGTTGCACCTTTTCCTTTTCTTCTTTTGTGTAAGGTACATATCTCAACAAATCGAGGAAGTTTTTGACATATTCTTCTATAGTGAGTTGTCCCAATTTGAGTTCATAAAACTCTTTAGTCTTCTTGTCGAAATATTTTTCCGACAAATACTTCTTCCGGAAGTATTTCTTAAATTGCTCCCAAGACAAGTCCTCTTCGTGAACCCCTATCACATTCTTAAGGTCTTCCCACCAAATGGAAGCCTTTCCATTCAAGTTGAAGGTGGCCACTCGGGCCTTCAAATTTTCTGATAAGTCATGGACTCTGAAATACTTCTTTAGTCCAAGAAGCCAGGCCTCTGCTTCCTCTCCCTTCTTTATTTCACTGTCAAAGGAGGGTGGTTTGGCCTTCCTGAATTCTTCAAATTTATGACCCTTGGAAAGCTTTCTCTTATTCTATCTTCTTCGGGAATAAGAACTAGTTCTGCTGCTAGAAGAGCCCTCCGAACCTCCAGCTTCCTTCCCAGAGGAATTGTCTGCCGCTTGTCCTTTACCTCTGGGGTGGACCTTTTTCGAGGTGCTCCTCTTAGTGTGGCCATTGATATGACCATGTTTCTGTGTCTCAGGTTCATGTTGCATTTGTCTTTGTAGGTTGGATAAGCTCTGCATTAAAACTGCGTTAATTTATGTTTGTTTCTCTTGTTCTTTCATCATCCTCTCATTGTCAGCCTTGCAGCTTTGTAATTCGACCATGAGACTCCTCACAGTCTCAACTAGATCTGGAGGGGTCCCTATTGCCCTCCTTTTGTCAAAATCTTCATCTATATTGTGGGATCCTTCCCCCACCTCTTGGTGATTCACCATCCTATGTGTCTATAATTTCCCGTGGCTGATCGTCCACTTGGGTGAAAAAGATAAATTCTGGTTGTTAGTCGATATTTAGTCACATTTGTAACCCGCGCATAATTTATATTTTCATTCACATGCATACAAATAATCAAGGTTTTCATTTTGAACTTTGACCTTTTGATTTAGGGGGTTAATATAGAGGTCTACTCCTTTTAGGATTGCTCTGAATGAAGCTTCTGCACAACTCGTTCATGAGCCCAAGCAGGCCAAGTGTATCAACCATGCGCTGATACCATTTTGTAACACACCCACCACGGGGCTAGAAAATGTTCGTCTTTTCTTTCCTTCTTTTCACTGAGAAACATAATTCCCCAAATCCCTACGGGGCCTGATATAGACCCTAAAATTCCTTAGCCGCACTCATATGATCGACGGCTATGACCACAGGCCTTATCGAGGGGTGCTCGTCAGCTTTCGCGATTCGGGAAATTGCGGTGCATGTATTCTGCTTTCTCTCTTGTCTTTCGCAGGGTCGAAATCTGAACTGGATCTAACCACTTAACATGATTAACAATGACCCAAGTTAAGTCCGAGCACTCTACCCTTCGGGATTTCACATACCAGAATTTCGGGGGATGCGATGACAAGAGGTCTCACATCTAGGTTTCCTGGGAGCCGAAACTTCAAAAATGCCAACTCTAAACATGCTTCACTGTTTCAGGGTTTCCTCCATTGGGATTTCAAGTTATGCGACAATAGGAGGTCTCGCACCTGGTTTTCCCGGGAACCAAAACTTTGAATCCTACATACATAGATATATATGTCGCTCAGTCCATTTTGGGAATTCGCAAACCAGGTTTTCGGGACTGGAAAGAACAAGAAATCTTATCGTTAGGTATCTCAGGTGCCGAAATACTAAAACACCCTATCTCATCTGTGCTATTATTATTTCAGGGTTTCGCATGTCGAGATTTCGGGATATGCGCAGATAGGAGGTCTCAGACTTAGGTTTCCCGGGAGCCAAAACTCTGAAACCGGTATTCATTTCTAAGCTCATTTCAGGGTTTTGCATCTAGTAGATACACGGAATAAAACTTTCCTTTGGGGGTCTCGGGTACCGAAATGCCAAAACGTAGATCCAAGTCACTATGCCATATCGGGACTTCACAAGTTGGGATTTCGAGACTTGCGAGTACAAGGGAATACGCCCTTGAGTATTCTGATTTCTGAAATGCCGAAATATCGTAACATATCCATGTCTTGTCCTTTCGAGGTTTCTCCCATCGGGATTTCAGGACTGGTGTGTACAAGGGACTTGCCTCTAGGTATCCCTAGGTGCCGAAATACAGAATCATTTTAAACTTGTCCATGCCCCGTCATTTCAGGGTTTTGTATGTCGGGATTTCAAGAGTCGTGAGGACAAGGGTTCTTTACCCTCTGGTCTTCCGGGTGCTGAAACGTTGAAATGCTTACCGACCGCCACGTGTACTCTACAGCTGGACGGTCTGTTAGCACATAATCATGTATGGGGTAGTTTCCTAAAAGAAGCGTCCCCTTGGGTGAAGAAAGAGATTCGAAAAACCTGTTTATCCCAAAGTCTAGAGGATGGGCGCGTCATTTTAACGAGCAGGCAGTTTTGGATGGCCAAGATCTACCCGCCTAGATCTATGGCTAAAGTTTCATTCCGGACCCCCCTCATCATTCTGCCTTTAGCAGAGGGAGGGGGGGTCTGGAATTGGGCGCGCATCTCTCAAACGATCAAGATTGGGGCACCTAGATCAATGATGCTCAAGCAATTCTGGACCCCCTTTTCCATTCTGCCTTTA